>JALUTQ010000001.1:1800000-2308873 GCA_032718865.1 Tilletia caries
TCTTGGCGCACTCGCACGACGACCCCGACCCGTCTTCGTCGGCGGTGCCACTCGCGCGCAAGGCTGGAGAAGACGATCAGCAGAACGGAAGAGGTCTTCTGCTCGAATTCGTTGCGAAAACCAGCATGTACTGCCCTCCCCGCCAATCCCCGCTGCCGCTCTCCAGCAAGACGACACCCGAATGCCGTCACCCAGCTCGGGCGCTCCCGCGCGCACGACGCTCTCGACTGGCATTTTCGCTGCTTCTCTCCGTTGGAGCAATCTTCGGACTTGTATGCGGCACCCTACCGGTCGGTGCCATACTCGCTCCGGGCGATGACCCTAATCCTGTGATCGGCACGGCGGAAGCCATCGCCTCAGCCCTACCAACACTTCCGGTCGCCATACCATCTGGGGACGCTGTGCAAACGGATACCGGTCCGTCCGCGCACGACGCGCAGGAGGCGTCGGGCCAAGTTCTAGAGCCCGTCAAGGTCGCTTTGCCTCCGCGTGTTGCAAATCCGCCACTGTCAAGAACGACGATCCCCATCGAGGTACAAGGAACTACATTACTGTCATCTTTCTCGTCCTATTCCCAGTCTCTCGTCGCAAAAGCTTCAGATCCTCCTCAGGCCGTTTTCCAAGCATCAGCGGCCTCATCGCCGTCCGCAAGTCACTCCCCTCCCGTCGACGTCACGATCGCAGCATCTTCCTCACACGCCTCGGAATCGACTCCAACTGCTACATCAGCAGGCTCCATTGCTACGACACAGCAAACAGCAGCGACACCAGATATACCCCTCCCACCAGTCCCAACTGCCGAAAATGTAACCCCGTCACCGTCAGCAGGAGCAGCGGGAACACAAAGCGCGACTGTACCCTCTTCGGAGCCGTCTCTTGCGAGCACGAGCCCGGAAGTCACTGCAACAACTGAGCATATCACTGACCCTACATCTGCTGTGCCCCCGCCTTCCACGACAAATGATGTGCCGGTAGTGACTGAGCCAGTCAGCCCTGAGACCGCTTCATCTACTCCTGCTCTTCCAAATTCTCGGCCGGCAGTCGGCAATCCAGGACCTCTGCTCGCCCAGCTCAAGCACCGATGGAACTTCGCCTCCATGGACTGTGCAGCCGTCGTGCACCGCACCAACCCGGGCGCCAAGTTCGCGTCTTCCATCCTGAGCGAGAAGAAGGATCGATACATGCTCTCACCCTGTCCAGCCGATGGGAAGGGCGGCGGACAGTTCGTCATCGTCGAGCTGTGCGACGATATCATGATCGACACCGTCGTCCTTGGGAACTACGAGTTCTTCTCCCGGCAGTTCAAGCGGTTCAGGCTGAGGGCTGCCGCCAAGCTCCATGCGCGGGAAGAGGACTGGTTCGACTTTGGCACCTTCCGGGCCAGAAATTCCCGTGGACTTCAAGTCTTCAATGTCGAACCGAGGGACAACGAGGTGGAAGCTCTGGCTGGAGCCGAGGCTGGTGTGATCCCGGGCTACGATGGCGAAGATGGCAGTGGCGACCAGCCTCTACCTCCCCCACCATCGAGCAAGAAAGATGCACGATTCTTCCGCTACGTGCGCATCGACTTCCTCGAGCACTATGGATCAGAGTTTTACTGTCCCGTCAGCGTCTTGCGTATCTACGGACTCACAGCGCTGGACGAGTTTTATCAAGACCAGGAGGAAGGCGGTGACGGCGGTGCAGCGGCGGCCGTTGCGGCCGTGGCCAATCCCATTGTGGCGAATGTGGTAGAGTTGGCGGACCAGCTCGACTTTGCTTATCAGTATGCTGCGAACGGATGGGGATACATGCCCTATGAAAGCAAAGGCCCGGACGAATCTCGACTCATTGGGGACGGTACAAAGCAGGCTGAGGGACATGTCGCTGGATCGGGTACTCAGGGGCGTCCTGCGCTGGGTGCTTTTGACTCCCATTGGGAGAACATGCTCGATGCTGCCGTCGCCGCCGTGAAGTCTTCGTCCTCCGCTTTCAATTCGAACACAGCTACGTTTGCGGACACAAGCGGACAATGGAAGAAGGGACCTGCCTCCTCCTCGCAGGCGGCAGCAGCTGCAGCTGCAGCTTCGGAGGCGGCGGTACGTAGCACCGAGGGGGTGGTGGAGACATACCGGATCGACGTTGATGCCGGTCAGCCGCATGTACATGTCAACATACCAGGTGCAGGCTCGGCGCTCGGTGCGGACCCTATCGTTCTCGCCAGAGATAGGTTGACCTGCTCACCTGAAGATGCGCCGACGTGTGGTACATCGGAGACACCATCTTCCTCTCCTGTTCCGGGTTCTTCAGCATCGAAGGTTGCAAGTCCGGCTGCGAGCGAAATGCCTCAGCCGGGGAGCTCGATCCAAGCGGGGGTACCTTCTGCAACGAGTACGCAGCAAACAACTCGGCACCACACTCCGTCGTCATCTGCTCAAAGTATGGCTGGGCCGGCTCAGGGTAACACGGAGGCACAGCACGTGGTTCCTGTCAGCGTAAGCTCGGAGGCAGCTCAGAGCAGTCATTCAAATGCTTCTGCTGCGGCGAACGCGACACGTTCGACCACCGTTCAAGCACCAGCAGCCGGCGCGAAGAGCACTGAGGACAGAGATACGACCGACACAGCTAATGCTTCAGGCCCTCCTGCGGGGCAGCAGCCGGTGCCGGCTTCGTCACCGGTGGCGTCTGGGAAGTCTACGAATGCAAGTGCTGGAACGGGTACAGCTATCCCTTCAAACACCACCGCGACCCGCCCTGTTGCCTCGAATGCATCGGTGACGGCAGGCGGGGCGTCTGGCGAGAGCCCTCGTGCACCCGTGCCTCCGCCACCCTCTCCTTCCCAGGGCAGTGGAGGCGGGGCAGGTTCTGAATCGATCTATCGGGCCATCAACAAACGACTGGCAGCGTTAGAGTACAACTCGACGTTGAATCTGGCTTTCATCGAGCATAGTCAGCGACTTCTTCGAGACAGCTTTATGCGGATGGCTGATCGGCATCAGACTCGGATCGACGATATGGTCCGGGCACTGAATGCGAGTAATTGGAGGCAGTTTGACATGCTGAGGCGACGGACCCAGGTTGATTTGCAGAGGGCGCTGTTTGAGGCTGATATTCGGAGGCAGCAGGCGGATTCGGAGCGGTCGGCCATGATGGCGCAGATTCATCTGTTGACGGAAGAGGTGAGTAGCCTTTTCATCTGCGTTGTGCCCCCTTGTTGAAAGTAGATGTTAGATACTGACGTTAGAGATTTCCCTTGCAGGTTCTGATGCAGAAGAAGATCAGCCTGGCTCAGTTGTTCCTAATTCTAGGACTGTTCGTCTTTGTGGCGTTGACCCGCGGCATGCGTGCTCCACAATTCATCCAAACGGGTTTTGGGAACAAAGTCGGGATGAGCAGTCGGCCTTCGACACCAGTCGCTATCAGTGCGGCCGGCAGCCCTAACCTCGACGCTCCCAGCACGGGGCCCGTCTCGATATTCCCAACACCCGCGTTCATCCGCCAGCGACTGAATCGTTCCCGCCGAGTCTCGGCTCCGGCTCCCAGGGCGTCGTCTGCTGCGGCTGGGAATGCTTCGAATCCAGCTCAGCACAACAATCAGAACGGCTATCACCCCGGGCTCGCACACCAACCTACCGACCGCAGTCGACTGTCGATCGTCGTTCCTGCCCTTTCGCATCCTTCGAACGTGTATCGGTTGAACAGCGGTGCTAGCAGTCCGAATGGCTCCATACTGGAACTCAACGAGCTACTGCCCCATCAACATCACCACCCGCAGCCGATCCGTGGGGAACACTGGCGCGAGCGAATCCGCTCGAACGGGACGGGATCCATCGTTTCCTTCCTCGATGAGGAGTTCGATGAGGAAGACATGGAAGAAGAGGAAGGGCTGAGCGATACGCGTCGACGGTCGACGTCCTCGGTTGCCTTCCGTCCGCGGCGGCGATCGACCTCCTCGACGACAACCAGGAGCGTGAGGTCGGCTTCGATCCGGTCTGGCTCGGATGGGAAGAGCATGACGGGAAGTGTCCGGAGTGGGAATGGTCGCGGAGGCCCCACGGCCTCCTCCCCATCACCACCGCCGCCGATACAGAAGGACGCAGTCGTTATGGTCTCCGTTTCTGACGAGTCTGACATGACGGCGGTGATTCAGCACAGAGCGGACGGCGAGATGATCCCTGCTGAGCAGGCGGCCAATGGGAGTGCCAGTGTCGAGGTCGGCAACCGTGATGGCTCGTCCGACACCGGCACGAAGCTGAAGAGGAGGCAAAGCGCAGCGGGCCCCTCCCCGGAGAAGAACAAGGCCGGGAAACGTGCTGGTGGCTTCTCCTTCACCTTTTCCTCTCCTGCTTCGAAATGATTGCTCCATTTCATCTGCATCCATATACTCACATCGTTCTCCCTTACCCCTCTTGCATAATGTACTGCATCAGACACCCTTCACGATTCGGTTGCAATGTCACGCTCATACGATATCAAACCTGAGACAAGCCAGAGAGAGAGAGAGAGCGCAGCGTGGTGGTGTTGGGATCAAGCTGTGTGTGGCCAGACCGCCTGGCTGACCTCCCCGTACATACCCGTATGGACTGAGCAAGCGTACGTATCCGCGGACGACAATCACCACCTACTCACTCCGACCATCGCACCACGGCCTGCACATAATCCCACTCGTGCTGCTTCTGCTTACTGCTGCGTCTGCGCTGAAGAATCGTAACCTCCATCCTCCTATACGCAAGTACCACACTCAACCTCGCCCCATACCTTGCGCGCCATGAGCATGTTCCGCTCCCTCGGCGCCGTCGCCCGCATCCTCTCCGGCGTCCTCGTCCTCGGGGTAGCCTCGACCGCATGTCTCCTATGGCGCTACCAGGGTCTCCTCGTCTACCCGGCCAGCTTCCCCAGCGGCTCCCGCACCGTCGTCGACACGCCCGAAAGCTTCGGCATGCCGTACGAGGAGGTTACGCTTACCACCCCGGACGGCGAGCAGGTCCGGTGTTTTGTGATTTTGCAGCGGACTCCGTCGGACAAGGAGCGCGCGGCGGGGCTGAGTGGCGTCGGCGATGATACTGCGCGCAGACGGCCGACGATTGTCTTTTTCCATGCGAATGCTGGCAATGTTGTGAGTACATGCGGCATTATTGGGTGGGGAGTGGCGAAGCGGACCTGTGGAATGCTGAACTGCTTGCGTTTGCACTTGTGATGAAACCCAGGGCCATCGCCTACCTATCGCCGCCGTCTTCTACCGCCGCTTCGGCGCCAACGTCGTCATGCTTTCCTACCGCGGCTACGGTCTTTCGACAGGTACACCTTCCGAGCGCGGCATTCGGATCGATGCGCAGACCCTCATGGACTGGATTCACGGCCATCCTGTGCTGCGCTCAACTCATCTGGTGGTGTACGGTCAGAGCTTGGGAGGTGCGGTTGCGGTAGATATAGCTAGTCGGCCAAGTAATAAGGTGAGCTTCTGTATGGGAACTTGTTCGAGTGTCTCGTGCGCGTTGGATCTGAAGGCGGTATTCACACTGTTTCCGCCTACCCTCTCTTGCAGATCGCTGCTGTCGTCCTTGAGAACACGTTCGTATTTCCGAACGAGCTCCGCCCTAACGTACTTTGCTAATTTCCACCTTCACGTTCAACAGCTTCCTTTCCATCCCCGAGCTCATCCCTCACGTCCTCCCACCAGCGAGACTTTTCACATTCCTTTGTCGTACGTATCTTGACTATTTCGAGCTGGAAGTTTCGTCATTTACCTATTGACTGACCATCACTCCCTTCCCATCTTCATCTCTTTCTGCATGCTCTTTGCAGGTGAAATCTGGCCTACAGGGGCTTTGATTCGCACGCTTCGAATGCCTGTGCTCTTCTTGTCCGGTCGCCAAGATCAGCTGGTACCACCTTCCCATATGGATATCCTGTACGAGCGATGCCCAAGCAAGAACAAGGTCTTCAAGGCGTTCGGTGACGGGTCACATAGTAAGTTGGCTCGATTACTTTGTTTCCTTGAAGGCGCGGTTCATACTCATCGCCCACTACTCTGCCGCTTGAAAGATGACACATGTGTTAAGGTCAGTCTCACGGCTACGAGAGCTCCGTGCATCTCTTTCGACCTCACGTCTGACGCTTATTGTCCTCTTTTACAGCCCGGCTATTTCGAAGAGATCTCGAACTTCCTCCTTCGTTACATCGTACCTCTACCACCCCGCCCGTCCTCTCCCACCCTTCCATTATCTCCACTCGACGCACCTGACTCGTCACATTCCGAACTCAGAAGACGAAACCAACAACAACAACAGCAGCGCGAACGCGAGCCATCCTCAACGGGTTCTGTCGTCGCTTCTTCCTCGGCATCGATCATGTCCGGTGCGACAAGTCCAAGTCTGATCGATGCAGCCGAGATCTCACCTGCCAGTCCCCCTCATGGTGCAGCAGCAGCAGCAGCAGGAGACGAGTCGGATGGAGAGGGAACGGGTAGTGACTGGGTCGAGATGAGCATGACGGATGCTGTACCGCCTGAATCAGCCAAGGGAAGAGAGCCCGGGACGGCTGCGAGTGCGGGTGAAGTCAAGGCGGGAGCGGGCGGCTTGGCGCCGAAAGACACGGTGAAGAAGATGTTGGAGGAGGAGGCGGAGCGAGCGAAGGGCAAGACGACGGGGGGCAAACTCTGAGGAATGAAGAAAACGCAATCGATGGCCAAAACCCACGTACCGATTTCACGAATCACGACTGCTTTCGACTTTCTATTCGCCCCCCTCGCGTTCATCTTCAACCTCCTCTGGTCGACGTCTGTTGTACGGAATTCCCCACTCGCCGGTGTATCTCAGCAGTCTCCCTTTCTCGCAAGTACCCGGGACCCGGTCACGCCACGCCACGCACCGCACACGCCACACACCCAGAGTCGCCCGTATGCCCTTCAGCACAGCAAGCTTTCACGCGCGCTCTTGATACCTGATCTTCGCTTTCTCCCTCTTCCCCCCAACCCTGTTGATCTATATTTTCTTGCCCTTCTCCTTCTTTTTTCCAGCGTCATGGCCCCCAACCAACCTCTGTAATGCACAGCCCTCTTCCTCCCTTGTAACGAGAACAATCACGACAAGTTGCCCCGTCTGTCCCTTCCATCATCAGACGGTGCAGAAGAGAGAAGTCTGGCACGGCACGGCACGGCCTTGTTTCGTTACAGCGTAAAGACCTGGGTTGGATTTGGGGGGGGGCGACTACATGGAGACAGGGCAAGAGTAAGATACGAGGAAAGACCTGGGGGAACCCGGGAGAACAGATATAGAGCGATTTGGTGAAAGATAGGCGGAGAAGCAAAAAAGAAAGGGGTGAAACAGCTGGGGGGCACGAAGGGAGTGGATGTTCTTTTCGGAGCTTCGTTTGCGTAAAAGGTTTGAAGGAGTCTGCGAGGTTGGGGTGGGAGGGGGGGGTTCGTAGTTGGTTGCAGCATGAAGCCGAGCCCGGGTTGACCGACCGAGGGGAATGGGCCCTTCCTCGCACGACGGTGCCCGTTGATCCTGCCGCTGAAATCGGCATGACGTAGGAAGTAAAGTCCATGCTCGTGGAACTGGCTGGGCGTCCTCAATTTCCGGTTGTGAAAGTAAGAGCAGAAAGAAATCTCTAGAGGAGAGGGTCCAACCTGCGGGGCGCAATGTCGTCCTTTTTTTTTCATCCCATAGGATTCGTCTTGCCATGTTGCTATCGGACCGAGGGCGAGAGCGAGTGAGAAAGTAAAAGTATGTGAGTTTTCGTCAGATTCTCGAAGAGGCCAAAAAGTGTAAGAGAAGGAAATGGTACGAGAAGCGAACGAACCTGTTCATCCTCATCCATCGCATGCCGCCCACATCCACAAAGCCACTCGGTCCACCACATCTTCCGTCCGTTCCTCAACTCCTCCTCCTCCTCCCGCCTCTGCACTTGGGCCGCTTGACGACGACGACGACGCTGCGCAGCGACCCACTCCGCTTCGGCTCCTCGCTCCCCATCGTTCTCGTCGTCGTCGTCATCGTCTTCAAGGCCGACCTCGTTAAAGCGCGAGTCGTGCGTCGAGCGGCGTTTCGGGGCAGAATGAGTTCCCACACCCGCTCTCCGATCAAGTTCGTCACTCCCACCCTCGTCATCTTCGAAGTCCTCCTCATCTTCCTCCCCCTCGGCAATCGTCCGATGACTCCTCCGCGAGCCCAGCCTCCTCGACGACCGTGGCTGCTTCATAGCCGGTTGTTGTTGGCCATACGAACCCCCACCGGCGTTCATGCTATACGCACCTCCGTCCCCCGCTTTCCCGCCGCGCTTGTTAGCCATCCTCGCTGCCTCCTCCTCCTCAGCCGCTTCCGCATCCGCGTCCGTAGCCACAATAGAAGGGAACCCCCGATCAGCGTCGCGCCGCTGGCGCTCGAGCGTGGCAGGTGCTTCCCGCCCTACGGTCACGATCGGCCTACTCGCCGACGGTTTCGGTTTCGCGTACGCGGGTAAGGTGGTGCTCGCGTATGACGAGGAGGCGGATCGGGAGAGACGTTTTTGTTGCTGATTTGGTGGTGACGATGATGAGGAATGGTCTGGGGTGATTCTCAGTTGGGGCGTTTGCTGTCGATTGGTCGGGTTCTCCACGTCGTGCTCGAGTGACATGGATACGCTGGAGACGTCGCCCTCTGCGTTCAATTGTTCATCGGCGTCGTCTGCGAAAGGGTTCGGGTTCGCATTGTCGGCTTGATCAGACTCGTAGTCGAGCGCACGACCTTTACCCTTCAGTCTGTTGATGGCGTCGCCGCTGCCGCCATTAGCACCCCTTTGCGCAGCCGTCGTGTTCTTGAGCGGCCTGGGCGTCCCGTTCGATGCAGGGTCGCCCTCGGAGACATGTTCCGACCCGTCGCTCTGGAAAAAGCCGGCCTGCTTGATGGTAGGCGTCGCATCCGGCGAGACGGGCTGGGCAGGATGGATGGCCACTGCAGCCGCGAGCGCGGCTTGGTTCGAGGAGACGGAGCGAGTGAGCGCGTCGGAGCTGGTGTAGGAGTCTAGACTGCTTACGCTCTCCCGGCCGTTCAGTTTGCGGAGCGGGCCAGGTGGGCCGTACCCGCTACTCCTGCGTGAGCCGGTTTGACCAGCGCGTCTGCCGAAGGATCCTGAGTGTGTGCTACTGCTTCCGCCTTCCTCATCAGCGAGCGTTTCCAAGGGAACTTGCTCGCTCGGAGAAATCGCATCTCCTCCCCTTCCACTACCACCACCACCACCACCGCCGACGTTCGTACTGATCTGACTCAAGGGCCGGCCCTGAGGTGTGCCAGACAGACGGAGGGAGCTCAAGCGCCGAGCAAGAGCCGAGGCGGCCGGGGGCCCGAGTAAGGAGTTGGTCCGGGAGGCGCGCAGGGCTTTCCGACGCTGTTTTTCCTCGGCGGCCCATCGCTCGAGGTTTCGTTCGACCTCGCGAGCCTCGTCGTCTTCCTCGCTGATGGGCGGGTAGGAGGAGGAGGAGGGGAGTCGACCGCCTCGGGCGACTTGGCCAGTGCCTGTGCCGAGGCCTCCTTGATCGGCGCTGCCTCCGCCGGAGGTTTTGTTGGACGATAAGGAGGTCGGGGGCAGGATGGTGGTGCTTGGGGATGCTGTCCCTGTCGAAGAGGAAGAGGAGGAGAAGCTGCGTTGTTTCTGCTGTTGTGAGTAGGAGGTTGAGCTCATGGTGATTGTGTGATCGTGCTCCTGATCGTTGGGCAGATCGAGAGCTGGGTTGCTCATATAGGAAGCGTGATCGAGGGGCTGGCGTGGGACGAGGGCGTTGCCGTTGTTGTCTGCGAGGGTGGAAGTGCTGTTGGAGAGTGGGAGGTCGTGCTCGTTGTTGTATGCGTCTGAGGTGGATGAGGAGGCGTCCGAGGCGGTCGATGCTTCTCTTGATGCGAACAAGGGCCGGGTGATGGCCGCTGAAGCCCCGGCTGCTGCGCTGCGACTGTCGACGGCGGCAGAGGATGCCATGCTGAGAGATCTGGCACACAGGGGGGGTGTACGCCGGATCGTTGCTGATGCTGATGCTGTGTGTGGGATGCCGGATGTTCGGTTCACCGCCTCCTCCTCCTGCTCGTCGTTCGTGCCTCGCGCGTCAAAGCGTCAGCGTCAGCGTCAGCGTCAGTGCGTCACAACGTGGAAACGCAAGCAGGCCGACGTCGAGACTGCAGATGGATGGTGGTCAGGGCAAGCAACGTCGCAGCGAAGGCACACAAGATGAGGCACAACTCCAAACACCAGATGGTTGTGTCTTGCCGGTTTCCGTGTGGGTAAGAGCTCAAGTGAGATGAGGATTGCACTCAGACCTCTCATATAAATACCTCGTACACACGCTCACTTCAGCGTCAGCTTCAGAACGACCCAACGACGTCCACGCGGTCCTCCTCCTCCCCGTCATCAGCCACAAAGACAGGGGAGGGGAGGGACCCGACCCGCTGCCCTTAGGGAGACCCGCCTCCCCAATCCTACCTCTCAATGTCACACGTTTCACACCGCCGTTAGAGCGAAACCAGGCACGCTCCACAGCGAGAGAAGGACGAGGGCACAGTTCGATTCAGAGCCCGTATTCGCTTGCTTGTCCGGGGGGATACAAGACATCAGTGTGGTGGAGACAGCGACCGCACGAGAGGGGGGAACAGTTCGGCCGAGGAGATCATCGCCGTGGTCCTGCTTGATTTTGCATCGTTTGCTGTACAAAAGGAAGACACACAGACAATATAGAGTGAGCAAGAATACGAACTTGGCGCAGGTCAAAATTTCCAGCTCACCTTTGCGTTCTCCTCCTGTGCAAGTTGAGGTGAAGAATCGTGTTCAGCGACGCTACATGCTCAATTTAGGCATCCATTACATGCTATCCCATACTCACCTGGAATCTTGCACCGACACGCTCCGAGTGCTTGAGCCACTTTGTTGTGCAGTTGTTCACGCATGTCTCCTGTAAAAAAGAAAAAGAGAGGAAGAATGCACATTCGGCATAAGTTCAGCCCGTCTCCTCCTGAGCGACTCTGAAATGAGCAGAGAAGACGCACCTCCTTTGTGCTGAGGGCCTTGCTTGTGAAGTCGTTGCAGCACGCATCGAAGCAGCGCTCGACCAGGCCGACGTAAAGCTTCATGAAGTCCTTCATCTGCCGTTGCTCGATGATGCGCTGCATCGCAGCCTGTTCGTTTGACGAAAGTGCGGAGACTGAGAGGATCACGCAAGGAGTGATGGGGGGGGGGGGGGGTCAGCGAGAATGCCTGCGCGTGCCACTATACTCTCTCCCTCTCCCCTGCGCATACACTCACAGTCCATGGCAGGCGATCAGAGGATGTTGATTGAGGAGTGGTCCTTGTGCGTCGAAGGTGAGGCAAGCGCGCGCTCCGAAGTCCGAAAGTCAGAAGGAGGGAGTGCAACTGAAAACGACCATCTTTTGGAAGTGCGACAAGTGGAGGTATTTTCGGAAAGCACTTCTGGCTCGAAGTCGGAAGCAAGTGAGGCAGGCAACAAGGCAAGGCAGCCAGCCCATCCTTCACACTTCGCACTTCGCACTTCGCACTACACGTTGCCTTCATCTCGACGTCGAGCACCATAGCCCTGCCCATCCTACTCGCTGCCCTCCGCGCCACCTGCCACTGATCTTAAAGCGATCGTCTCCAGGTACTCTCGCTCACACTCACACTCACACTCCGAGTCTCGAGACCCCACGCGACCTCGTACCCCCCACACCATCACCCCGAGCACTTCAATATCGACGCAATGAGTGCACCTGCCTCAGCACCACACGACGGCATCAAGCTGTAAGTCCCGCTCTGCCCAGTCCCAAGCTTTGTGGTCCATTTCCCGCTGATCTCCATTTCCTGCCTTGGTTTCCAGCTACATCTCCCCCGATGTCTACGCGTTTGAGCCCGCAGGCCAGAGCGCCGAGAAGGCCGGCGCCGTGCTCACCATCAACCGCAAGACGGGCGACGTCGCCACCAAGCCCAACATGGACGGCCTCCTCACCGCTCGCGAGCGCACCATGGACATCTACGGTGAGTCTTGGAGATACCGCATGTAGTGCGCTCCATCACCCCCCCGCCCCGGCTATCTAACTCGTTTCTTCCCAATTTCCATCTGAGCAGGCATCCTCGGCCTCCTCAAGCTGTCGACCACCGAGTTCCTCGTCGTGATCACCTCCCGCTCGAAAGTCGCCTCCCTCTTCGGCCAGCCCATCTACCTCGCAACCGACTTCCGCGTCCTGCCCATCTCCTCCTCGGTGAAGTCCAACCTGCTCTCGAACCCAGTCGAGGCCGCCCTGCTCGCCATGCTCAAGACACACCTCTACTCGGCCCCGTTCTACTTCTCCTACGGCGTAGACTTGACCAACTCCTTCCAGCGTCAGAGCACACACCCCGTCGCTTCTGACCTGTCCAAGCCGCTCTGGGAACGCGCGGACGAGCGCTTCTTCTGGAACCGGCATCTGAACGCCCGGCTCATCGAGGCAGCCGGGTCCAATGCGCAAGTGAGCCCTTTCATCCTGCCTTGCATGTACGGTTTCCTCGCCATCAAGTCGGCCACCATCAACGGGAAGGACTTTGTCTTCGGTCTCCTCGCCCGACGATCCCGACACCGCGCCGGAACTCGCTACTTCAGCCGCGGTATCGATAAGGACGGCCACGTCTCCAACTTCAACGAGAGTGAGCAGTTTGTCGTCTACGACGGCGAAGGTGGCGCTGTCACGGGATCCGCCTTCGAGAAGGAGAAGACCTCCATCGGCGGACGCGTCGAGGGCAAGATTCGGATGAGCTACGTCCAGACGCGCGGAAGCGTGCCCGTCTTCTGGGCCGAGGTCAACAATCTGCGCTACAAGCCCGACCTGCTCATCATGGAGAAGCCGGAGACCGTCGAGGCGACGCGGAAGCATTTCGAGGAGCAGACGCAGATCTACGGGACGAACTATTTGGCCAATCTGGTGAATCAGAAGGGGTATGAGAAGCCGGTTAAGGAGGCGTATGAGCAGGCTTTGCAGACGTTGGAGAATGATAAGGTCGTGTATACGTACTATGACTTCCACCACGAGTGCAAGGGTATGAAGTTCGAACGCGTCATGGGCCTCGTCGAGACGCTGGAGAAGAAGGGCCTCACTCAGGACAAGTGCGTAGTTTCATTCTCTTTTCATCCCCGTTCATTCAGAAGAATTGACCCCTGTCCCCACCCCCAAATTCCAGCTTCTTCCACTACGACGACAGCAGGTCAGGGTCGAAGGTGGTCCGCGAGCAAGACGCCGTCCTCCGCACGAACTGCATGGACTGTCTCGGTATGTTTCCCCTCAAACCCTCAAACCCTCTCTCAGGCCGGAGTTCGCAAATGATTGACGAGCGTATCTTCCAACATTTCTTCCCCCACGCAGACCGGACCAATGTCGTACAATCCACGATGGGTCGCTGGGTGCTGAATAAGCAACTTGTCTTGCTCGGCATCTTGAAGGAGGGCCAGGGAGTAGAGCGCGAGACGGAGTTTATGCGGATCTTCCGGAACAGTGAGCTTTTTTTTTCTCTCCAACGATATGGGTCGCGGCGGCGTTTTTAATAGACTGACTGACGCGTCCTTTTTTTTTCTTGGTGGGGAATTTTTTTGATTTGTAGTTTGGGCGGACCATGCTGATGTTGTGTCGAAGGCGTACTCTGGCACGGGTGCACTGAAGACCGATTTCACCCGGTAAGCATGCGCCCTTCCCCTTTCTTCCTCCGCCCACCCACGCGGCATAAACTCATCAACTCCTCCTTCCTTCCTTTTCTTACGAACCAACAGCACGGGCAAGCGCTCGAAGGAAGGCGCGCTCCAAGACGGGATCAACTCGATCACGCGCTATGTGAAGAACAACTACTTTGACGGGCTTAGGCAGGACGCGTATGACCTCTTCACGGGCGCGTGGGCGCCGGAGTCGGATAAGGTGCCGCATGTGGATGCGCGGACGGTCGTTGTGAAAGGGGTATGTGTTTTTTTTTCTTTTTTTCTTTTTTGCTGGGCCGTGTGTCATGTGTGTGACGGGCGCTTGGCTGATGACTTTTTTCTCTTTCTTTCTTTCTTCTTTGGGGTGGGTTTGGGGGGGACGCGTTTGTAGATGCCTTGGGTCTTCTTGTTCTCGTTGATCATGTTCATCCTGACCCTCGTACTGCCACGCACCAAGAGTAAGTCTACCAGGATCTGAAACGGAAGATTCGGACATCCTGTCCTTCGGGCTGACGACCAAATTCTTTCCCTCCCTTTCTCCGCGCCTTTTAGATATGGTGTCCGGCACCAAGCTCGCCACGTTCTGGTTTGTCGTCGCCTCTGGCTCGCTTTGGTACATCGTCGACCGTGGTCTGGAGTACGTCGCCTGGCCGACGCTGAACCGACCAAACGACATCATGTTCTACGGTGAGTTGAGAACTCTTTCTAGGGACTCTCAATCCTTCCGATTGAGGCCCCCAACCCCTCCCCCCCATTTTATGATTCATGTTGCTGAGCCTCCAATCAACTTTTCCCTGCACCAGATGGACCCGGCTACTCGAGCGGTCGCTACGGCCGCGGCGCGGTCACGGGACACTGGGGCGGCGCGTCGAACAAGCCTACGCGGTCGCCGTCGACGCCCCGGATCACGGAGAACAACAAGGGCCGGAGAGGAGCTGCGTATCGGGCTGCAGGTGGGGAGAGCAACGGGACGTCTTAAGAGTCAGGAAATGATGCTTGTCTCACAAGTTTCACTCGCGCGGCATATTCTGGCTTCTCTGGTTGAAGCAGTCGGCTTGGGGAAGGGAGGGGGGCCTTTTTGGATGTCTTCAGGGCGGACGTTTGGGACCGGCTTCGTTACGACTTTTAACATTACTTGACGCTCTCCCTTGTTTGATTCGCCTTTCTCTTTCGCCATGCATGGATATGGAATCTCTTTCTGTCCCTTTCCCTCTCTTATCCATCCCCTGATTCGGCGCTTTTGTTTTCACGCATGTCTCTTGTTCCCCGCCAGACTCGCAGCACCCCTTCGTCCTTCTTTGAGCAGCTTCGAGATATGTAGCGACGTTCCTGGAGATACGAGGCGCGTCCCATGCAGTAATTTCGGCGTTTGAATTGAGGAGAGGGGAGCACGCGAAGCTGCGCCCAGCCGGCCCCAAAATCTTGTCTACTTGATGGCTTGATGGAGCGCTGGGAAAATGAAAGCTGGCCCGGGTAATGGAGGAAACGATATGTGGGTCGCTTGCTTACTCCTGCTCGGCAACGTAGGCCTTGTATGCCTCCTCACTGAGCAAGTTCTTGAACTCGGCGGGCGAGGTGACATTGAGCTTGATGATCCACCCTGGGAGCGAGTTCGGGATGGCAGTGGTAGAGGAAAGGATAATGTTCATGTTCAGCTGCTAACTGGATGCCTGAGGTTTTTTTTTGGGACGATTGAAGACTGACCTTCCGATTCGGGTGACGTGTTGATCATGCTGGGGTCTTCGACGACCTGCTCGTTGACCGCCTCAATGATGCCGCTGAGGGGAGCGTAGAGCTCGGAGACGGCCTTGACCTGAGAGGGAAACGGAAAGAGGAGCTCTGTCAGTGAGCCCTTCCGCCAGGTGTCAAGGCGGAAAAAGAGGGGAGCACAGGGCGGGGGAGACGTACGGATTCGATGGTGCCCAATTCAGCTGCAGGATACGCGCACATCCAGAGGGGGAGAAAACAGGATGAGAAGCTCATTCAGCAGTGACCCCCATTCGCAGCGCACAGCGGCCCAGCGCGCAGATGGAAATCTAATCATGCTGGCTTGCTCACCTCCCTCCTCAACCGAGGTCCCCTTCGACTTGAGCTCAACAAAGACGACATCGCCAAGCTGATTCGCGGCATGCTTGGTGATCCCGACGGTAGCCAGACTCTGTCCGTCCTCCAGGTCGGCCCACTCGTGGTCTTTGCTGTATCGCCGTGCGAGCTGGTAGGATGAGCTTGTGAAGGCGCGACGGGCGGCGGAGGAGGAGAAGCGCGAGGCTGCGAAGGCGCAGCGGGTGAGCGCGGGGAGGGCGGCGGTGCGGAGGCTGGCTGCGATCATTGTGTTTGGACAGAGGGAGCGAGTGTGAGGATCGTGTCCGAGGTGGAAGGCGCACAGATCTTGAATATCTTGACCACCTTCACCTTCTCGTACTCGGTGTCCCAGAACCTCAACTCAAAGAATTGCACGTGATTCATTGATTCCATTCTCGACCTCGACCTCGACCTCGACCTCGACCTCGACCTCGACTTCAACAGGAGGGACCAACGCAAGGTCTGTGGTGCACGGCTTTCGACATGGACGAGCGCGAGACGGAAGGCGTCGATCGCCCACCCAGCCCTTCGCAGGCGGAGGCAGGAGCCGATCCTGCAGCGACCTCGACCTCGACGTCAACGACAGTCCCGCTCTCCAAACGAGCGCAGAAACGACTGGCGCGCGAGCGAGAATGGGAAGAACGCAAGCCGCTCATCAAAGCTCAACGTAAAGAGAAAGACCGACTGGCAAAGGAAGCAAGGAAAGCGGCCAGGAGCGCTGCGGAAGATCATGCATACACCAGCGGAGAAGATCAGCACCAAGCTGGACGACCCTCAGCCTCTAAAAAGATTCGAATCGATCATCATGAAGGAGAAGAAAAACAACCGCTTCCACCACGCAGCGAGTTCAACGCTACGCTCGTCATTGACCTCGGCTTCGACGACCTGATGAATACGAAGGAGATCAAGTCGCTTGCCCATCAACTCACCTTTGTATATGCGGCCAACCGGAATTCCCAGGCGCCCTTTCGGGACCTCGTCTTTGTCGGCTCAGGAGGTGGCGAAAATGATAATTCCAACAATCGGAAACTGTTCTCCGAGGACGGCTGTCAACTTCCTCCTCCCGCTGCAGGACCTTCTTCCATTCAGCAAGGTGGGGCACGCAAGGCTCTTTCCTTCGCAGAGTCACCCACTGGATCCCAATTGGACGCTCGAACTCAAGGCAGTTGGCAGCGGTGGCGAGGTCTACAAGTCATCGACAGTGGAGAAGGCTTGCCGGCACTCTGGGCTGAGTCAACGACGCCAGGTGGGCTGACTCGGGCACGGCAGGATGTCGTATACCTCACTGCCGACTCGGAGAATGTCATTCATGAATTGGAAGAAGGCAAGGCGTATGTGATCGGTGGGATTGTGGATAAGAACAGGTGAGACAACCCCTCATAGACCTCATAGGCCCTTGGAGAGCGAGGACGACTGAGATACTCTTTCCTCCATCCCAGATACAAGGTACTTTCGTGACGAACAGATCAATCTGGGACAATGACCCAGGTCGAAGTTTTCCAGTCTGACACTGATCTTCTCTTCCCCTACAACCCAGAACTTATGCTTCGCAAAAGCCCAAGCCTTAGGCATCCAAACCGCACAACTACCCATCTCCGAAGCGCTCCTCGATCCCTCACCGGACGACGACGACGACGACGACGACAGCGACAGCGAAGCGGAAGTAGAATCTTCCGCCAACGCCAACAATAAGGAAAAGGGATCGGTCACCACCAAGCTTCGCACACGAAAGGTCTTGACCGTCAACCAGGTTGTCGACATCTTGCTTGGGTGGACGGAGCAACGGGCGTCCAACGTGCACGTTCGAGAGAGCACCCAAAGCGGAGCAGCTCCCTCGGAACCGAAAGACGCTGACGTTCCCATGCCGACGCAGGACCACGAGCAGGAGCAGAGCAAGTCGTCTTCCCTGCCCCTTCCCGATCCCCCAGCAAACGCAGACAGCAGTGAACCCTGGTCAACGGCCCAACTGGACGGATGGTGGCGCGCTGCCGTCCGAAAAGCATTCCCGCAGCGCAAGCTCAAGGAACGGACCTCTCGACGCAGACCGCGGAATGAAGAGCTGCTTGCTGCCGCTGCTGCTCAGGCCCGAGATATTAGATCTGCCAATGAGGATCAAGACGACGGGCGGGGTGAGGTCATGGAAGCGATGGCCGACGTAGATGAGGACCAGTTGTACAATGATGCGCAATTACACGAGAAGTGAGAACCAAGAAAAACAAGAGAGGAAGGGAAAGCCTCGAGGGAAGAGCGAACATGCCGTACGATACCGGCGCGAGGAAATATCAGGCATACCTGCGAATCGGAGCAAGGAGGAAAAATATCACAGTCAGCTCAGGATTCAGCGCTCCCACAAAGAGAGAAGCACTTGGCGGAAACAGGGGGCGAACGAGGGCAACAACAACAACAACAACAGGAAAAACACTCACCGATTGAAAGTACCACGCACCATCCAACTCTCGCCTTTAGGATCCTTAGGCCGATCCAACCCATAAATGCTCCGAACCGCCGCGCTCATCTCCTTCTTCTCCTGCGGCGCCGTCGTAGAATGCGAAGCAGCAGCGGGCCCGGACGTGCGTGCCCGCTTGACGGCTGGTGATGATGCTGATGATGTTGCCGAGTCCGGTGGATCGGAGGCTAGTTCGGCTGAGAGTTGAGCTATGGCTGCTTTGCGCGCCGACCTAGCTTCTGCTTTTTGTTTTCCCTTTGCATTCACTTCCTCTCCTGCCGCTACACTGCTGTTCCCATTCCCGTTCTCAATAACTCCTGTTGCAGTTGCTGCTGCCGCTTTGCGCTTCTTGGATGAAGTAGTGGGTCGATTCGCGAGGAAGGCCGCTCGTAAGGCTTCTTGTTCGGCGGGGGGAGGGTTGAGGGGTACGATATCTCCAGATGGGTCGTACCTGAGCAGTGCAGCTTCCACCTCCGCACTCGTGGAAGTAGAGTCTTCTTCAACCGCCGCCGCTGCGCCGAGATGTGATGAGGACGATGCGATCTTGTTAGAGAAGAATGCCGGCGATGCGCGGAAGGGCTTGCTGCACAACGGACAGTCGTGTTGCTTGAGCTTCACTCCTTCCTCCCGTTTGACGGCAGTAAGCGCAGAGGCAGAGATAGGGGCAGACGACGATCCAGCCGCCGCCACCGTGCGCAAACCAGATTCTGCGAGCACGCATCCGCAGGAGCGTAAGTAGACGAATCGCATTTTGCCGTTGAGCTCCTTTTGAGTGAGGGCGCAGACGAAGGGGAAGGGACCTGTGGCTTCGTCTGCTGCTGCTGCCGCTGCTGCTGCGTCAGCTGATGATGAGGATGAGCTGGGCGAGCCTCGTCGACGGTATGCCGGGTTGGGTTCGAGGGTAAGCTCACGAAGGTCCTGTGGGGGCAGAAGTGCTAAACCAGTGAGATGTGGACAGCCGTGCACTTCATGCATTCGCACGCAGTTAAACTCACCTTAAGACCCTTCAAATGACCAGCAACAGCCTCATCAACCGGATCCCTCTCCGCACCCGGATCCGCCCTGCCCAGCAAGAAACGCACGACCGCCTCCTTGTTGTACAGCCGACCCATCGCATCGCTCACGATCGGTTTGGAGAGGCTCGTTCGGGAGAGGGCGCAGAGGGTCCAGAGGGCGCGGAGGAGGAGGGCCGGGTCTTGGGCGGCGGAGGAGGCGTCGCGGCCTCGTGTGCGGACGAGCTCGTCGCGGCGGGGTATGGAGCCACCGTCTGCGCCCTGGCAAGTGAAAGCGCTTTGTCAGTGCTTGTCCGTACTGAACCGCGTCCATACATGCCACTCACCATGTTCGTCTGTTCACCGCTGCGGTTGTCGAAGGAGAGTGTCGATGTCGAGAAGAGTGTCGGCGTCGTCAAGGACGGGAGCACGAGAAGGATGGGGCTAGCCCGTTCTCATCCCGTTTCTTTCCCGGAAAAACTCATCCTGCAGCTGACATAAGCGTTTATCCGCATTATGTATCCGCCTCACCGCTCACCGCTCACCACTCATATGGGCGAGGTCTCTCTACCTCTCCTTCTCCCAATCGTTCTCTCTTCTCCTGATTCCTCGTTTCAATAGCTGCGCCCAGTTCGGCTTTCCTTCTCCCAGTTCTCTTTCTCCTACGCTTCCATCTCCTTCCGGTGCTTCCATTAAGGCTCCGGCCATCTGTCACTTGGTACACTGACGGATCAACCCTTGCGGGCCTCTGCCGTCATCCTTCGTGATGCTAAGTATGGTCGATTGTCCAGGGCGCAAAGAATGTTCGGGGGAGATTATGCAGCTGGCCGAGTTGCGTCTAGTACTTGGGTAAAAGTGCGAGCGCAAGGCCGGCGTTGAAGGAGTGCTAGCGAAAGGAAAGGAACGGAAGGCGAGGATGAAGTTGCCGGCCGGGGTGTTCAACCGAACATGGGAACCTAAGACGGCGCAAACAGGCAGATCGTCGTGGAGTCAGTCATGAGAGTAGTCGAAAGGATGACCCTCTGGTACACGACCTTGTACTCACCTTGTTGTTCCAGTCGACCTGCTTCCATTGAGTCTCGATCCGGGGCCGCATGGTGCCGAACATGAAGTCCCATACTGAACAACGCAAGGGGAGAAAAAATCGGTACGGGCTTCACAACGCGCGAACTCCTCAATGAAGTGAAGAAGGGTATAGCTTCAACTCACCTCGTGTCTGCTTGCCGTAGTTTCCTCCACGGTCCTTCCATCCGTGTCGGTGGTGGATGTCATGGTCCTCGAGTGCAAGTTCCATGCCAAGTGGGCGGAGAATGTAGCCGGTGAGGGGCGCGGGCAGATACAATCGGACACCAGAGTGACCCGCGGCTTCTGTGTACAGGATGCCGAGCTGTGTGTGACAGAAGCAAGAGAGGTTGTCAGTGATGATGAACATGATTGAAATCCCTGCACAAAGGGAATGGATGAACCCAACATACCGAGATCATCCAGAATGTGTGAAAGTTCATAGGCAGAGTGGCGAATGTGAGGTAGCTGTTCGGGCAGGAAATGAGAACACATTTACACATTTCCAATGAGTCAGCCGAGATCAGAATCACAGATCTGAGATCCGCCTCCAGCACCGAAGCGGAATGAAAAAACTCACGGAACGACGACGATGTCAAACACATCCTGCTCTAAATCCGCGAAAGGGCTGAGCAGCGCGTTGGGGTGGTGAGTCTCGTGGTGGCGTTGGTGGAATTTCCACAGGAAAGGGACCTCGTGCATGACGCGGTGGTAGCAGTAGAAGAAGAGGTCCAGTGTGGTAGCGTAGGCAAAGGCTTGAAGTGGGAACCAAGGTGAGATCCAGGGCAGCTCGTTGCGGTCGTACGAAAAGTAGAAGCCGACAATTGGACGAAACTGTGCGAGAAGACAGAAGAAGTCGAAGGTGCAGCGAGAGGATGCAAGGTCAGTACTGCGAAAGTCAAACGTAACCCGGCCAGGAGTGCAGAGTGAAAAGACTCACTGCGACGGTGGCGGTCAAAGACCAAAGCACCGTGTGGCTTTGCTGGTCCGGAACTCCGTCTCGGCTGTGTTTACTGTCGAAGTAACCGTGCTTCAGGCCCAGGCGATTGAGTTGCTGAACCGTAAGGATCGAGAAGACGATGAAGGAAAACAGGTAGATGCAGTACGCAGCGAAGGGCGACCACGTCTCGCCGGTGGTCTTCATGTAGATGTATTGAAGCGTCGGTGTCGTCGCCGCGAGAGGAAACCAAAATGCCCATTGAGCGAGCTCGGTGAAAACTCCGACGGGTTCGGTGGCTTCTTTATGAGGTGGCTTAAGCGCATTCTTGGGTGGCATGAGTCTGACGAGGAACAGGAGTCGCTGTGCAAGGTTCCATTGTGACCATTGCTTCTCACGGTACCATGTTTCCTTCATCGACCGCTTCGGTCGGTCCGTGGCCGTGTACCGCTTGGCCTGTGGTTGGATGTCTGCCTTCATCTTGGAGTCAGAGTGGTTGTGTTCGCTCTGCTTTCTGTTGACAGAGTGCGTTCGAAGAGGGAGAAGAAGAGAAAGGAAGAGAAGATGAGCGCGCGGGAGGGGGTGGGGACAGCCGCATGGGAGTGTGAGCTGGGTCTTGGCTATTTGAGGAAGTCGAACGGGCTGTCAAATGAAGTCGGTGTCGCACGATCCTGTGCCGTTGCCGTAGCCCGTGCGTGTTTGTTCGATGCCCGAGGCCCCGAGCAGGCCAGCCCCGGTCGAACTCAGAGGGAGGGTTCTTTGAAAGATCTGGGCGACCGGGGATGACTGAAATCAGATGCTGGATGAGCCGGGCGGGGTGCAACAGAAAAGGCAGCGCCTTCGGAAATACATATAGGCACTGTCTCAATTCATTCTTTGGACTGACCTTTTGCTCGTTCTCCGCAGGAGGCCCGACCGCCAGCAGGGAACGCAGATAGAGGCAGCCCGCGCCAGAAGGATCTCCCGACTGCAGATACATAGAAGATGGTTTGGTATTGGTCAGGAGAAAGTCCAGGGCTCGCAGACTCGTCCAGACTTAAGTCTAAAAGCCTTAGACACTCAGACTTGACCCTTTCGGGTGCCACGGACGCTCATACTCGGACTCGAGTCCAGACCCAGATTTTCGAACTTAGTGAAGCGCTGGGAGAAACGTTACCACACGCGATGACGCGAGTGAGGCGACTAAGAGATCCGAGGGGGAAGACCGAGCCCGAGTGGTGGTTCACGTTCGGCCTTAAGTGATGCTACACCGAGCACCGAGCCAACGACTGCGAAACGGGCATCAGTTTTCAGAGAAAGGAAACTGATTGGGAATCTGCAGTTTTCCCGGGGTTATCTTTGAGACGAAAACTCAATTAGTTTTTTATGCGTATTCGCAAATCAGAATACTGCTGCGATTTTCCAAGAGTTTTCGCCCTCCGAAAACCGAAAAGACTTACTCGCTCCGCTCTCTCTTCGTTGCGCTAGGAGGATGCTTCATGAACCTTCTCCCTACGTCCTCATCATTGCTGAACTCTTTTCTCAAGGCCCACCATCCCAGCCAGGAGGTGGGAACCAAAGCTTCGGGGCTCCATTGACCTCTTTGGCTTTCGATCCTGATTCCTGATGGGTAATGGGCTACGTCGCTCCGATGGTTGCTGTCTGCTGATACAATTACAATGGCTGACGTCTGATGATGTCTTCCTACTTTCCAGTCCTCATCTCTCTCACTTCTCAGGCATTAACTCAGGTCTCCGTACTCGAGGTAAAAGTACCTCCAGCGCGGCAGAGCTCCGTTTCTCTGGGTGCTTGTGAGTATGGTGCATGTCCCTCCTCATTCCTCTTTCCTACTCAAGAACTTCCACTGATTGCTTCCTTACATTCTGCGTTCTGTCTGTACACCTTGGTGCAGATGGTTGGCCAATCTTCGTCTTCGGTCGATCCCGATCTTCAAGAGGACCGCGAAAACTTGAGGGCCACGGACGAAGATCTCGGCAAGCCTGGTTGGTCTCCCCGGTCGATGTTCCCATTCATCGACTCTTCACGTTCGCATCTAGTTTCCGCGAATCCAACTCATCGAGAGGTGGAGGAAGCCCTTGGATGGAAGCGTCACCACAGTCCGGGATCTCCGCCCTCCCCAACTATGCAAGGACGATTTTGGAATGACTTCCTTGTCTCTCCACCCAAGGACTCCAATTTATCGTCTGGACAGGCCAACAACGGCACGTGTCCGTCCGCTTCCGCTCCTCCTGTTACCGATGCAAGGGGAAAAGCAAGGATGCCTCTTGACGATGTGACGGGTCAGTCTCAAGCCGGTCTACCCGCGGTCTCGACGTATCCTCGTTCGCCAGCATCAGCAGCCCTCGGTTACGGTGATCCTGCCTCCGGGTCCGAAGATGACAGGTCTGTTCTGTCTCCAGCAGCAACGCGCTCATCACGATCATCGACGGTCACCACTGCTGTCTCTGATACCCCTGCTGGTACATCCTCCCAAGCTAGCTCGCGGCCACCTCAGCGAAACAGAATTCGACACGTCCCTTGGCTCAAGATACCTATTGGTTGGACGGACAGGAAGGCCTATCGCCGGTTGCCATCACCGCCTAGGGTGCCCTATGCCTATTCATCTGAAGTGAACACACTCCCTCGCGCTCGCGGCAGCTCTCCGCATTCCCCTGATTCTGTGTCCGACGAAGAAGATCATCCTCCGCGGAAGGTGCCAAAGTTGGGTCCTGTGCTCGAGTCCCCCACACCCGTCGAAGACGACGATACAGAAGCTGTGGGCGGAAGGATGGCATCACAGACCGAATCGGAAACGGCATCAGAGACGGCATCGGAGACTGCGGACGCGCCAGCTCCCTCCGTTACGAATGGATGAAGGAGTCCCTCCTCTCTCGGCTCCCTCCCCCCCCCCCTCCCCAAACACACAAAAAAGATCGCCACATGCTCTCTCTGACTCGCTCGGCGCTCCATTCTGTATCCAATGTCTCGTACCTCGTTGCCGTACCCAAAGTCCCAATGGGCATTTGAATCTCATCGCTTCGTGTGCAGATCGTGTGGTGACTAAGTAGTAATTTACCCCGCACGGACAGTCTTGAAGCTGCGTGACGCTTCGGCTCGAAGGTATCCTCATCACCACCATCACCTCATCTATCCTCCTTGTCAAAGGCATACTTCTGACGCCAATACCTCGCACTGCAACAGCACCCGAACTCCAGATCATGCCACCCATGAGCGTTGCTGACCACTCCCGTGATTCTGGTTCCGGGATGCCCGGGCAGAAACTGTGCCAGTGCAGGTCAAGATGTGGCACCACCGGCCGCTGGGTCGATCGGCAGACGTACGAGAATCACCTGCTCGACTTCGACGATGGGTGCTCGTCTGGGTCCGATGACGGTGGTGCTAGCGGAGGAATGGGGGAGCTTGTAGATGATTTCGGCCAGGTGAGTACTTCCTTGTCCCCGGTCTCTGCGGTACCGATGGCGTATTCACTCGCAATGCTCTCCACTTCACTGCAGGATCCAATGGACTACATCAATCAGGAGGAAGATATCGAGCTCGACATACGTCCTGATGCTGGCTTGCTGCCGGCAGAGGACGACCTCTTGGCTGGTGGGTTCTCTTTGGACATCGACGATGACGGCAGCGACTCGGGTACCGGACCAGACACATCGGACCCACAGCCGGAATGGTTGCGACTCTTTGAGATAATGCTCGTTTGGCTCAATGTGGAGCACAGCGTTCCCGACCGTACGTGCGAGCTGCTCCTCGCCTACCTGCAATCCGTCTACTACACGATCTCGTCCGCATCGTCAAGCTCAGCGCGCCGCCCATTGCCAAGCGCTCGAATGGCGCGCATCAGGAAGTCTCTTGGTCTCGAAGGATACGGAATCACCTATGCCCTGTGTCCCGACCGATCATGCTTGACGCCTCATTTGCTGAAGGAAGTCATCGAGCGGCAAACGGGGTCATGCCGCCGTTGCGGACTAGCTCTCGTTCACGATCCTCAGCCGCAGGCGCCTCTCGTACTTTCTGTTCCTCTCAAGCCGCATCAAGTGAAGGTCCGGCTCCGATACGAGCCCATTACAAACTGGCTTCAGCAACTCCTACCCAGGCCCGACATACTCGCGCTGTGTAGACACCACAAACGAAGACAGCATACCCCCGGGGTGTATCGAGATCTGTACGACGGTTCGAATTGGACTGCACACGAAGGAGACAGTCGATTCGACTTGGTTCTCAGTCTTTCGCTCATGATTGATTGGATTCAGCCATTCTATCGACTTGGAACCGCGTCGTACAGCTGTGGCGTTGTATCGGTTCGCGTGGACGACCTACCGTTTCATATGCGGAACGCATCAGCGTACACCCATGTCTGTTGCATTCTGCCAGGACCTCAGAAGCCCACAGCGGAAGGTTTACATGCAACGCTAGACATTGTAGTCGCGGAACTTCACCGTCTCTACGAGGATGGCCTACAGATCAGCGAGTTGGTCGACCCAGTCACAGGCCGGCCTGTATCCGTCCGCGTTCGTCTCGCTCGTCTTCTGGCGGACACCGACGCTCGTACCTCTACCGCTGGATTTCCCAGCCATTCATCGAAGGGCCAATTCTGCCCTTGGTGCACCGTCGATCACGAGGATTGGGTCCGGCTTCTACTCCAAGGGCAAGAAGGGCAGGCCAGAAACCCAGCAGACCATCGTCGAAACTCTCTGCGCGCTCTTCCCAATGCAGTACCACGTCTGCGGCCAGCCGAGCTCGATTCGCTTCGGCGCGATCACGCCGCTTGTCTATCTGTGCTCTACAAGATACCCACACGGTCGAGTTTGGACCACGCGCCTGTGGACGTGATGCACAACTTGGACCTGGGCCTGTGCAAGCATTTCTGGACCCAAACCTTGGTCGACGGAACGCTTCTGGATCAATCAGACTTGCGCGTTTGCAAAGAGGTTCTGCAAAGGACCACGTACCCTACAGGAGTCACAAGGATCAGTCCCGACCTCGGGCTGACCTCCGGCGGTACGCCAACAGCGGCTGGCTGGTCAGTGTTGTCTCAATACATCATGCCTGTCCTACTTGCTTCGTCGTGGTCCAGCCTCCTTCAAGCATCAGCACAGAAGACTTTCCAAAGCTTGAAGCCGACAATGGTCAAGAAAGGATTGGTCAATCCAGCCGCAGCTCCGGCTTCAGCGCCAATTCTTCAGGACAATGTACCCGGACCTAGCTCGAGGCCAGAAGCGACGAGAGCGACTCGCCCTCCCAAAAGAGGGCAAAAAAAAGGAGCCAGTGCCCAAATTCACAAAAACAGTCTCTCTTACCACCATCCTGGAGGCGTCTCTTGTTTTGGCATTGGCATGTCGCCTAGCGCACGCCAGGGCGATAGGCGAAGTCCAATTGCAGCAGCTGCATAGGAGTTTGAAAACGTTTGTTACTCTCATAGCTTCCGAGATCGATCACAGCTGGGTACCATATAACTTCCACATCGCCTTACATATAGCCGATCAGATTCGCCGCCATGGGCCAGCTTGGGCGTTTTGGAGTTATCCACAAGAACGATCATACGGTCTGATGAAGAGAGTGAGTCGTACAGCCCTGCTTTTGAAAATTCACGCAGCTGGCCTGACACTACCTTCCGTTCTATGATCCGCCGTAGATCAGGACCAACAAGCATCGAGGAGGGGAGCTGGAGCATACTATGCACACCCGAAGCGAGGATCGGCATCGGATTATGGCCCTCCTAGAAGCGATGCCAGTAACACCACTCTCGCGCATACTGCGAGACAGTATCAGGTCCGAGAAGGCAACAGGTCCCTCCTCCTCCACCCGTCCCATACGATCGGAAAGAGAAGGTCAAGACGGAGATACTGGAGACAACGCCGAAGACGACGTCGACGGCGGTGAATTAGACACTTCCGAAACTGTCGTATCTCTCAGCAACGCAGATATGCAACGCGTCTGTGCTCTGGCAAACAAGGATCGGAACGCGGGGCAGGCACGATTTGTCCCGTGTTTCGACTATAACGGCCGCATTCCGGAACTGGTTATCGACTCGACCGCAACGTCCGTTGCTCGATTGTCGGTCGGCGAGTTCATACTGCGGCCAAGGAACCAGCGCCATGGAATCAGATCCGATCCATCCGCGTGCTTCGTCTCAACACCAGGAGGTCCACGACTTGCCCGCTTCTGTTCGGTCGTACAGATCCCATATGTCGACTTACGCTTACAGGATCGGTTCAAAGACTACGCTGTGGTTGAGATCCTTGATGCTCTGGACTGGCAGGACGGACTCGGTCTCTCTTCGTCTACTTGGAAGGAACTCGGATACCTCGCCGCCAGATCCGCGTCTGCTATCCGGACCATCGTTGACATCGACGATGTTTTGGGACCAGCTATTGTTCTCCCAGGAACGCGCATCTTCGGCCTGCCAGACAGCATCATTGCAACAATGATTCATCCTGCTGGCAGGAACTAAGGCACCGTTCGTTTCGGTACGTACTCTCTGGAAGGACTCACGCTCCGGTCGTGCTTACTCAGTTCTCATTCCTTACCTGTCAACGGCCCGTCCCTCAGTAAGGCTCAGCGACTCAATTTTCAAAGAGCGCGAGGGAATGTCGTTGTGCTCAGCAGCTCCAAGGAGCGCGAGGGGGTGTCGATGCGCTCAGCAGCTCACGAGGAGCGCGAGAAAATATCGTTGTGCTCAGCAGCTCCAAAGAGCGCGAGGGGGTGTCGTTGCGCTCAGCAGCTCACGAGGAGCGCGAGGGGGGGTCGGTGCGCTCAGCAGCTCACGAGAGCGCGAGGAAGAGGGACATCCGGGGGCGAAGAGGAAAGGGAGGACGCGGAAAGTGTCAAGGGTAGCCTCTTTATATAGGTGTTGTCTGGTATGTATGTGTAGCCAGAGTGCTACAAGTGCCGGTCGTTTTTCATTTCACCCAACATGTTACGCACGGTCGTTCTCATATTGGGTCATTTCATTTCGCGTTTACAGTCCACAGTAGTCTTACATCCACCGCTGACTCATCCACATCCTTCATCACCAACCCTCCGTCCAGATCCGCAGGTAACATATCCATAACCCTCATCTCTAACCGTCGTACCTCCAGTTCTCCACAGCTTAGCTGAACAGCTCATCCTCCTCTTCGACATTATCTTCATCCTCCTCCTCCTCATCTTCGTCCCCTGATCCACCCCATCCAGTCTCGGCATCCAACAGTCGTTGAGTCTCCCGAGTTGCCCCTTCGTCGGATGAATCCTCGTCACGGCGCAAAGGACCATCCCGGCGGCCACCAGTCCCGTTCTCGCCATGATTTGCGCCGCCAGATTCAGTTCCCTCGTCGTCTTCATCACGATCATAGATCGTCCAGTCTGGATCCTGTCCCCAATCCTTGGCACCCGTCGTCACGGAATACGGCCCTCGAAATGGTCCTGCGTTGTCCGAGACATGCTCGCAGCTATCCTCGTTCGCGTCGGCCCAAGAGCGGGCAACCATCCACCGACGAACGCTGGAAGGAAGCGTAAATCCTTGAGGTAAGGGCCGAAGACGGTTGGGCGGTAGGATGGGCTTCGATGGCTGACGACTTCGCTTCTTGTCCAGTTCTTCGAGCTTGGAGATGAGACAGGACGAACGCCATTCGATCCCAACGCGCCTGCGAACGTGTCGGCCGGGCCGCCCCCCATCGCTCAAGCCATCGCCTTCAGCATCGGATGAATCGTTTGATGGACGGACTGGAGCCTTGCCGTTTTCGATGACCTCCCACTCGTCCTCTTCGTCACTCATGGCGCAAGGCTGTACGGTAAACTCAACATCCGCGCGGACTGCGCCCAGTCGCACGCGGCGCGCTTCGTCGGCCTGATTTGTTTTGGCGACCTTAGCCCCATCAGAAAGGAAAAAGTACCGGTGCAGACGCAACGCCTTGGCTCTCGAGCCCGCCTTACGTTTTCGGCGCGCAGAGTGACAGGACCTCTTCAGGGCGACCTTCTTCTTCTGCCGGCCTGCAGAAGATAGCGACCGAGTATACTCGATAACCCAGCCGTTGAATGTCGTGGCGCACTTGGCGATCAAGTCTTCAAGCGACATGTCTACCGGGACACCGCATCGTTGGCGGTGAGCAAGCATGTATCGGAAGGTCGAGCGGAGCTGCCTTTGGTTCACAGGATCGGTATACGATCGAGCATAGTCCAAGCGAATCTGATCCCCACTGGTGAGTTCGTCTTCGGCGATCCCATCTTGTTCTGCTCCCGTTGTGCTGATACTTTGGGATGGAGGATGCTTGGGCCAGGCACCACGTCTGGGGTACGGCAGCTTGACGATACTTCGCCCGCCTCGGACACCGCCGTACCCGATGTGCACAAGTCGGCGGAAGTGACGGTAAATCTTGCAGTCATGGACCTTCGCGACCGGAGGCGCAGACGGACCGCCGCTTGCGTTTCGAGAGAGCTGGTTCAGCTCCTTACGCTGGCGTACGGATGGAGCGAACTCAGAATCCTGCGCCTCAGCGACTTCGGACCTCGCGGCGGACCTCGTGGATTCTTCAAGGATGGCGACACGCTCTTCAAGAGCTCGATAATCGGCCGCACTGGCGGTTCGGCCAGAGTGCTGACTCTGTTGGCTGTTCGGGGGAGCCCCAGAACGAGAGCTTGAAGACGTGCGCTCATGAGCGGTTGGCTGGGTGGCCGGGAAAGCGCTGGAGCGCGAAGGCGTGCGCTCATGGGCTGTCGGTTGGCTGTTCGAGAGAGATCGAGAGTGCGATACCATGCGACCAGGGCCAGTCGGCGACGTACGCAAAGGACCGCGGTCAATCATTGAGGAGGCAGCGGATAAGGACAAAGTAAGGCAGAGCGGTGAGACGGGCGGGGACGATACACAGTACTGCGGTATCTCACAGTAACTATGCAATGAAGGGGAAAAGCTGTTGCTAACACTACTGACTACTTGATGCTTATATATCCTGATCTTTCCTTTGCAGACCACAGCCCGACTCACAACCTTCTCCTAACCCATCTGGCTGACCACTCTTCTACCCTTCTTCCGTGACGCTGATGCCATTAAGTTTTTCTAGCAGGAGCTGATGCAACAAGCATCTTACCGGTCTTCGATCGCGAAGGATTCAAGGATCACAACAAGGACCAATCTCTTTGTTTTCCAGACGACAGGACTCCGGAAGAAGAGACACGAGGCACGAGGCCGGAGGCGTGAGCTATGACGAGGCTACGACAATGCGAGGGACGACCGCAAGACAATCTTGGACTCCATGACTCGATGACACGCTCAATGAACGGTACATGCTCCGATGCTACCCAGTACCCAGACATCAGTCGGCCAAACCCAGTGCACACTGCACACAAGGCGAGCAGCGAGCAGTCCACAAGCGGCAGGCCTCAGCCCTCAAAGGAATGCATGCACAATTGACAATCACATTGATGACGTTGACGAAAGCTTCAAGGATGCAGATGACTTGCTCATCGAGCTCGATAGAGTCAAGGTTGCTGCAAGGAGTCTGGGAAAGGAAAGGAGCGAAGGGAACCGCGAAAGCAAGAAGACAAAAATTTCGGGCTTATAGGAATTCTAGGTCGAATTTGCGTAGAAAACTGATGCGAATTCTATAGTTTCCATTCCGGAAAACTGATAGCGGATTCACGGAGTTTTCACCTCCAGGAAACGGTAACCCTCAACGCAGTGAACCCACAGTCCCACCTCGTCTGCTCCGGTTCGGAATGAAGGAGAGTGAACATATCTTGAGAATTGAAGCTGGAACGGAATAAAGTGCAAGGGGAGAACTTGAATTCAATGACTAGTGAGTGCGAGGGAAGGGAAAGAGTAGCTCACCTTTTGTCCTGAGCGAAGAGATGGAGAGGATGAGAGACTCACCAAGAGAGGAGTGAAGAAAGAATGATCGTTGCTGGGCGTGCATACTGCGCTGCGGGACGGATGAGGGCGTCAACCATTGGACATTGGAGCGGGATTCGAGGAACGCTGATAGATGATGATGTAAACTTCAGCAGGTGATAAGCTAGAAGGTCAGTAACAATACAGCAGTCGGTGTTGAGGGGGTCCAAAGCATACGCGAAGAACGGGAGAGGAGTCAGCTGTGAGACACCACTAATAGGCGCAGCCGCGAGGATTTGATTTCAGTAACTCGGAAGAAGGGAGATGCTCACCGTGCGTGAGACTTGAGAGTAGCCAGTAAGGCAAAAGAAGGTGAATTGTGAAAGCGAGAGACTCCGAAGGCTCGGAGAGCGAGACAAAGGAGCGGGAAGAAGTGAGCAAAGCACAAGAGGAGTCAGCGAGGCAACAAGGGTGTGATCTGTCAGCGAGGGAACTCAACGCTCAACACGCTGCTCAGGGATCAGAGAGGCAAGAGTAAAGAGCGAGCGTCTGGAAGTGAGCGGAGTGAGACAGAGGAAGGCGTTTCAGTAAGTAAGGACAGAGAAGGGGCGGGAACAATGGAAGGCATATACCGATGTCCTTGTAACGTTGGTCGATGTGGGTGGAGAGGCGAGACGTCCGTTGGTCGATGGTGCTGGTATATCGGCCCTGAAAGTCAGGGTTGAGTTCGGAGGCGATGGGGGAGGAGTGCTTGCGGGACGGGTCAAGGTCCGAGGAGATGAGTCAAGGGATGAGAAGGAAAGCGATGCTCGCCCAAAGAAGCTGGAGTCAAGGCAGTGTGAATAAATGCTGTTTATCAGTGACAGTTATGGTACAGTCAGCACTTGTGCGCGTTCACGCTCCGAGATGCGGCCATACACGCCACTCACCATGTTCGTTTGTTCACTGCTGCGGTTGCGTTGCCGTCGTCAAGGACGAGAGCGAGAGATGATGATGATGATGATGATGATTGATTTTCAAGTGCGAGGTGAAAGAATTACAACGGAGACTTTCGATGCTCAACAAAGACGAGCACTGGCGCACCGAGTCAGTACAAGACCAACTCCATTCTACCCATCAGAGGTTCCCGAGAGATGCGCAGGCGCGCGTTGTCCTAACTATGCCTGCTGGAGGACAGGAGGCTGGTGGTTGCAGTTGAAGGCATTAGATACGAGAGCGAGAGAGAGTAGTGGGGAAGGCCTTATTTCCTCGAAGCGACAAGGCGGCGACAAGCCGCCCCGAACCGGAGGTTCGGCGATTAAGCGCGATCGGGGCGCGCGTTAGCGCGATTTGATACTATCTTTAGCCCGCTCGCGTTGGGGTTGTTTATATTTAATCGCAAATCAGAAACTGCATCAACTTTCCCTCATAGCATGGCGGTTAGTGATATGGAAGACGATTCTGCAGGTCGGCGGTTAGAGTCCGTGTCTGGACATTCCTTTTTCTTTTTTTCCCCTTTTTTCCAACTTGGTTGCTAAGTTAGATGCTGGACACCATTTTTTTTTCGGGTTAGAGTTAGCGCGTAGCGGACAGGATTAGACATGACAGCAATGGAGACGGACAAGACTGTCCTTTTGGTTGGGGGTTCCGGGGGGGCAAAGCCCCCCCGCTGAGCTGGAAGTGGGGTCACGTGTACCAGGGATTGGCCTAAATATCGATCGCCGAATCGCCGAGATTCGAGGAATTATGTGCGTGCGGTGTTGACATGTGTACCGTTCCGCAACAGTTTGACAGCAGTTTAAGTGCCGTTCTGCCGCTGCCCTGAGGCTCCGTGACGTCGGGTTCGACTGTCAGGAGGCAATCATCACGGACAGCTTCCACACACTCACACACAGAAGGAGGACGAGGATCTCGACAGCGAGGCAGAAGCAGAAGCAGCGCGCAAGGAAAGACACAGTCGTCGCGCGCTTCTACAAGTTCAGGTACGGCAAAAAAAGGCAGGCTTGAAGCTCGCCCGGCTCGGCATAATGGCCAACAGGAAGAAGGCCAACAAGAGGCAACAGCAGCAACAGCAACAGGAGCGGCCGAAGTCGTGAGTGTGGTCAAGTAGTGTCAGGCGTACCAGTCTGAGAGGAAAGTGCTGACGTTCCTGATCTGGCCCCTGCGTGCCTCAGCTTCCCATCGATCAGCGCGAAAGCATCGGCCGCCGCGCCTGCGACGACTTCGACGGTCTCCAGCGAGTCGCTTCTCTCTGCCGACCGCTATGATGTCTCGCAAGGAACGCAGTTCCCAGCCTCTGCATCAGCATCGTCAATCGCGAGCAACGTCCATGTCCCATCGTCACTCTCCCACTTGTTCGCACAGGATCGAGAGTCACGCACTCGGACCCCCTCCAATGCGTCGTCCTCCCATCGCCCATCGATCGCCATACACGCCTCGCCGGCTAGGAACCTCCTTTCTAATTCTCCCCGCCCGACTTCCTCGCCTTTCTCTACCGCTCTTTCCGTCTCTCCGCCTTCTCCACGCAAGCACTCCTACGACCCGAACTCCACCTTCGCATCCGCATCTCTCGACCAGGACATGACGTCCGATTCGATCCCTGCTCCCGGTCTCGCTGTACCAGCATTGGTCAGCTCGTCCTCTTCGGCAGGTGCCGGCGGTGCTCTGAAGTCGCTTCAGCGTGTCGCTTCGCGAGACAAGCTCAAGCAGGAGCAGGCTGAACAGGCTGCTGCACGTAAAGACACCAAAAAGAAGAAGAAACAGTCGAAGCATAGTGACCAAGCTCACGATGATTCGGATAGGCAGGCTGGACAATCTACCGCTACTGCGAACCCGGACACTGATCGCCAATCAATCAAGTCGGAAGCAGGTGTGGTCCAGCCTGCGCCTTCTGCTGCCCACCAGGAATCCATCTTGCACCAGTCCTCCGCTCACGCAGAGGCTGACCGTCTCATCGAAGCCGATCGCGTTGAGGCCGAGCAACTGGAAGCTCATGTGGTCAAACACGAAGGCGATCAGACAGCCGAGATTGAGAACGAGTCCCGACAGACCCCACAGGAACTCTCGGCCGCCTTCCATCCTTCGTACCAGCCTCGAAAGCGCGACCTCGAGCGCATACAGCCTGCTTCCAGTCCCATTCCCAGTCAGCCTGTGAAGCATACCCAGTCTGGATCGCCAACGACCGAGCAGATTCCTGAGGACGATCCACCGACCGCAATCCAGCATGACGAGCCTGATCCCGAGGGCGCCCAGCGTTCTCATGACGATTGGCATGCTCAGCTCGAGCAAGATCGAGCACGCATCGGAGCTGCGGTTGGGGACATGGCGAAGATCTCCGGCTCGTCGCGTGAGAAGGAGCGCGAATCTTCAGGCTGGCGACAGTGGAAACGGACCGACCGGAGCGCCGAGGTCGGATCCTTGCTCCACGCTGGCCTTTCGGGTCCACAGCTCGGACTCGTCTGGCACGGGCCCGGGCTGAGCATCCCGGGCAAGGTGAATGCACTCGCAAACTCGGCCAAGTCGGTTCTTCGACGCATCACCACGAATAGGGGCGAAGCGGGGCGCGAAAGCAGTGAGGACACTCATCAGAGGGGACAGCCTGGCCCTGTCGAGCTTGTCCGTGTGCGAGCTCCGCTCCCGCTTCTCGTGCCTCACTTTGCCCTCGAATGGACGACGGCTGCGTTGGGCGCTGGTGTGTGCATGGAGGTCCTCGGCTGGGCGCTCGGCCGGGACGCATGATGGATTCCCGCCGCTTTCCTGCGCTTGTCGCAACATTCTCGCAACCTACATACCGTCAACCTACATACCTTCTCCCCGGCCCTTCCAATCAATCTTCAAGAACTCGAAAAAAAAAAATCCAAGTTGGAATGTATCGCAAATCCGAATCGGCCTCTCCTTCCCTACTTCTCTGAATCCGGCTCGACCGTCAACTCGACTTCTCGCATAATCCTGTCTGTCGTCTTCCTTCTTCTCCCCTCAGCATTCACGATGTTCTTGTACCTGTCCGCAACTCATCCCTTTGGCATAGATCCATTTCCCATCCCATCCCCGTCGCGGCTTGACCGCTTGACCTCGTGTTTTAGACACCGAGGTCCTGGCGAACAGCGCTCTAATGAATGTCGTGGCTGGATGCGGAGACAGAGGGAAGCAAGGTTCGGAGCTCGAAAGTCGAGAAGGACGTCGATGAGGAAGGCGACCGTGAGTGAGAGTACATATAGCTGTTCGCTTCCACCACCACCACCTTCTCCTTCCAGCACCCACAAACACGCCCTCCGTACTGCGCGGCTTCCCCCCTCGCACAAGCGAACGCTGAAATACAGAAGATGCTGCTGCCCAACGACATGGAGGTCGTCATGCTCGACGACAGGCTCAGGCCGATGAAGGAGTGGGCTCTCGTGAACACAGCCGCAGGAGAATGGCAAGCTTGTGAGTTAACTATCCCCCCAACCCACCCGCCATGCCCGCGCAAACACTAACGCTCTCTCATCCATCCGTCCTCCTCCCGCGCGCCCCACCCAGACATCGTCGCCGAACCAGGCAGGTCGTTCGCGATCCAGCTCGGAGTGAAGGACCGGAGTAAAGAGGACCTCACTGCGGATATCTGGCTGAACGGGGGCGCGAAGAAGAGTCATACGGTCAAGTTTCCCGCGGGCGCGCCCCGGCAGAACATCGTTCGCGGGATTGAGAGTGGGTCGATGTTGCACCCATTTGTGAGTTTCATTCGAGGGGGCCCAAGCTTCTATCATTGCTGCTTTTGGCGCGTGCGCACGGCTGGAACTGATTCACGCGTTCTTGCCTCGATCGCGGTGCTGCAGGTGTTCAGCAAGCTAGATACAACAGGTGCGCAACAGTCCAGGTCGCGATAAGCGCCCAGCTTGAAAAAAAGCGTTCGATGAAGATTGAGGTTAATCTCTATCTTCTTCCGTCCGTCCCTTTTCCACTTTACAGAGGAGATTGCAGACGCGTGCGAGGACACGAAGGTGTTAGGTTCGATGGGGGAAATATGCGTGACTTCGTGTCCGTACGATACGAGGCCGAGAAAGAATACGTGGAAGGGCGGAGAGGGCGGGGGACGAGATCCGAGCCTTCCGAATGCTGACCTCAAGTTCTACGAGTGAGTGCTTACTTTTTTTCCATTGCTCGTTGTGGTGCTGATGCTCTGACCTTGGATTGTGCGTATGCCTCTTCGGAATGTTACAGGAAGAACAAAAAGCTGATGACTTCTAACCTTCGCGTAGGGTACGTTTCTTTACCACCTAAGAGGTAAACATCCGGATCGCATTGACGCTGTACTGACTCATACGCCTCTTCCCTTCTCAATAGCTTTGGCCAAGCTGAACAGCTAGGAGGTCGCGGAAAGGGAGTACGCGGTTTCCCTGCGCACGTCTACGTCCGAAAAGACCCCGTCTACAAGATCCGGTTCCTGCCACGGACGGAGTATGCACTGGAGCGATCCGGCATCATCGAAGATCCGGATGAAGGCGTAGAAGTAACGGGGAGCAGCCGTCGTCCAAGCGGTGCTAAAGCAGAAGGTTCGTCAGGGTCGGGGCCAAATGGATCGCCGAAAGTGTTGCGGCGGAAGGAACCCGGCATGCAAAACTCGGCGTCTTTTTCAAGCTCTGCATCGTCGACGGCCCATGCTGAATCAAGTCGCAGTGTGAGTTGGGGAATGCAGAAAAGTGTACCTTGCGTACACAATCCGCGCGTCGAAGACTCATATCTGTTCTTCGCAACCACAGAGCTTGGGATCGCGGGTACGTGAGCGGTCCAAGTCGCCCGAGTATGAGGTGGTCGACGTCAAGCGGGAGAAGCAGGATCAGAAGCGGAGTCGACGCGTATTTGCTGGTCCTGGTCGCTCGGCTGAGGAACCGCTTGAGATCCCGGACAACAGCGAGGACGAGTGTCCCTTCTGAATGCCCTCATGGGCCCATCATCACCATTATTCGACCCTTTCCACGAGCACACGCGGCATCAACTTCCTTCCGGCGGAACCGGCAGGCCCGGACATACAAAAAGGAGCGACGCGCACGCGTCCTTTGCAAACCTGGTCGACGCTGGATGCACTCCCAGCTCTCCCATCGACGCGAAGCCCCGAATCATGCTGGACCACGGTCCACGTCCACCCATCCTTCCCTTTTCACAAGGCAACGCGATAAGATAAGCGCTTCGAATCAGGTCCCCGATCAATCAGCGGCGCACCTATGTACCCGCCTCCAAACCTTGTTTTCCTTTTTACGCCAAGGCCCGAGTCCACCCGGACGTTTTGGTGCATCGATTGTCGAGTCAGAAGCGATAAAGAAATCAGGAAGGCGATCGCGTTTCGAGGAGGAGTGCGAGTGCAAGAGCGAGGCAGTCGCGCAGGTCGCTGTGTTCGCTCGTTGCCTTCTGTCCGTCGTGTGTGAATGTCGAGGAGGTGGAAGCTGAGACACTCTCCCAATTGCTTGAACGAGCCGGCGGCTGGTGCGCGCGCCTCCACCCGCCGCTGCCTCCCTGAGCTGGACCCCTTCTTCCAAGTTCCAATTCGATATCGATATTTTATTTGACATCGTCACGCCGGCATCAGCAAGATCCATCTTGCAAGCCAGCGATCATCAGCGCATCAGCTAGCACTCGTTCGGTAGTAGCAGACAGTCGGCAGCGCGGCAGAGCGACACGAGGGCCGAACCGCAGAACTACATAAAGGGAAGGAGAGAAACGGCCAGATAGACAAGTTCGAGTCCAACAGCTTTTGGAGCCCCGTCCCCGCGACCCACGGCATTCCCCGCTGCCCACGGTTGCATCCCAGACAGACGCTGTGTCGTGCGCACTCACTGCGTACATACATAAGTACACCGCGTCTTCCATCCCTTCCGCGCCCTCCCCCGACCGCTCGCCCCCGCCTCTCAGTCACCCCCTCAGTCTCGACTCCGGCTGGCCCTCGGCGTCTCCCATCTGGAACAATTACCACAACCAGCTGAGGAAGAAGGAAAAAATCAGCATCTAGATGAGCGCAAACGGTTCGCGGTCGCGGATCCAAGGCCTCATTCTCGAGGTCCTTAACGCGCATCCTTCGGCGAGGGACAGCAAAGCGTACCTCCAATCATTCGGCATCTCCATGCCTCCCCTCCCTCCCGCGAACAACAGCCAGCAACAACAGCAGTCCGCACAGACCAACCAGCCTCCGTCGCCCATCCCCATCGGCAGCAGCACCTCGCCCGCCTTCCACTTCACCCAGCACACCGCGCTCGTCAAGGTACAGGGTCCCTTCTCCGACCGCCAGCTGGGCAGCATCGCCGATGGCCTCGTCTACCTCAAGCGTCTCGGTCTCATGTCCATCCTGGTCCTCGACTCGGAGCGGTGGCCTAGCGCGGCGGCGCGGACGAATCAGCAAGGTCAACTTCTCGTCCCGCGCGCCTTTCTTAATCCAGATACGGCCGCGGCGGCTTCGGGCGATCCGAGGAGTGCGCATGCGGCTACGATGGCAGCTGCCGCTGCTGCTGCTGCCGTGTCCGCGGGTTCGTCAGCTGCGGCGCGTACGCCTGCTGCGCTCGTCGGTAAAGCGCAAGAAGGCTTGAGGAAGCGCATGATTCATCAGGTTCTGCGTCTCTCGCACTTGCTCGAGGCACGCGGGGCGCCCACCATGCCGTTGACCCAGCCCGTCTTTCGGATCGACCCGGACGCGGTCGCACAGCTGCACTCGCGAATACCAGCCCCAGCTCCTGCGCGACACGGGAACGGGAACGGGTCATCCTCGCACGCGTCATCGAGTGCGTCAGCGGCGAATGGGGTTACCACCGCCTCTGCGAATCGGTCGCGCTCCCCCTTCATGGCCACCTCGCGGAACCCAGACGAACTCTCGATATACCAATCCCCACTGCACAACCGCGTCCCTCTAGTCTCTGCCGACGGACTCGACGCGATCCGCGCAGCCCTGCTGAGCGACCAACTGCCCATCCTCGCGCCCCTCGCGTTCTACGAGGACCCGCATGACCAAGGCGTCGAGCGCGCGCTGGCGGTCGGGGCGGATGATGCGCTCGTCGCGCTGGCGCGGGAGATGAGTGATGCGGCTATTCAGGCGGCTGAGAGGAGGAAGTCGCTCTCGAGGCAGGCGCTCAGGCAGGGGGAGCAGGATGCCGCGGAGGCTATCGTCTCGGGCGCGATGACGGAACAGGATGATTTGGATCTCATGCCGTTGAGGCTTATGGTTATGTGAGTTTTCGAGCTTCTGACTTTACGCGCCTTTCTCTCGAAGTTTGGAATTCCTGACGCATCTTTTTTCTGCTTCGCACTGAATGCATCCAGCAATCGCGAAGGTGGTATTCCATCGCATGCACGAGGTGGCAGTCCACATCTTTCGATCAACCTCGCCTCTGAGTTCTCCCAGATCCACCGGACGTTCATCTGGAACCGATCGCATTCATCGGCCATTCGAAATCTCCGCACTGTCAAGGACTGTCTCGCCTACATGCCCCACCCGACCTCCAGCGGCGTCGTCGTCTCGCACCGCTCGCCCAAGAGTCTGATCGCGAACCTGATCACGAACAAGGCTGCGCACTCGCCGAGTCTGCCGCACAGCCTGCTCACAGGCCGGAACGACGTCCGACACACGCCCACGATTGTGCGCTGGGGCCTGCCCGTCCGGGTCCTGGAGCGGATCGAGGATGTCGAGCTGGACAAGCTGGGCGACTTGCTGGCGATGAGTTTTGGTAAAACGTTGGATCGGGTCAATTACTTTGAGCGGTTGAGGAAACGGCTCGATTTTGTTATTGTGGCGGGGGACTATCAGGGTGCGGCGATTGTCACGAAGGAGTGGGCGCCGGGGGAGGAGGAGCAGGCTGAGGCGTTGCGGGCGGAGTTGGCTGCTGGTAGGGCCGACGCGTCTCAATCGTCGTCACTGGCGGAAGCGGGTGGGAGTCTGCTTCCGGACGAGGCGGTGGACGCGAGGACCACGTCGGAATGGATCGACGCTGCTTCCGCGGCCGCTTCTGGCGATGCGGCCTCTCGCCCTACTCCGCTCGAACCCATCGCGTATCTGGACAAGTTCGCGGTGCTGCCGTCGCTGAGGGGCAGTGGTGTGGTCGATTTCTTATGGGGAGCCTTGCGGGACGAGGTACACGGATTGGGTCTGCTCGATGCGCTCAATGAGAACGGGGGTAAAGGCGGCTTTGGGCAAGGGCGGGATCTTGTGTGGAAGAGTCGGGGGGAGAACACGGTGAATCGGTGGTACTTTGAGCGGAGCAATGGGTTCGTTCGAATCCCAGCTGGCGGCGCGCCAATACCCCAAACGAAGAAGAACGGCAACATTGCGGCCGCAGCAGCAGGAGAGGATGACGACGACGACGACCAGGACCGGTATCCGTGGGTGATGTTCTGGTGCGACGCTGAGGAACGACTGGCGAACATGAGCGGAGAGAAGCGGTTGGGTGCGGAGGCTACGTATGAGGATGTGTTGGATCTGGCGGTGGAGAGGGAGAAGCGACGGCTGGAGGAAGAGGAGGAAGAGGCCTTGGAGCGGAATCAGGATGGGGAGGAGAGGATGATGAGACGGATGTGGGATGAAGAGGATGGACGAGGCTTGTTGTCGTCGTCGTCGAATGGCGGTCGTTCGTCGTTGTCGGAACGAGGACATGGGCCGTACGAGGGCGATCTGTGGTCGACAATCGGCGGCGGCGGTGCGAACGGCGGCTCTGGCAGCTCATCGTCGACCTCCTCCTCGGCACGATTCTCGACTGGCTCCTCCGACCCGTTCTCGTTCGGGTCGTCCCCATCGTCCCAAATGTCGACATCAGCCTCAAGCTCAGAATCGGCGGCGACGGAGATGGGCTCGATGGGGTTGTCAGGGGGCAGCCTGGGCAATCTGTTTACGCGTCTGCCGCATATCGCTCCTGAGGAGCGTGGTCGGCTTGATCGGTGGGCGAGATGTATGGCGAGCATCCCGAGCGCGTGGATCTGAGGTTGGCTGCCCTCCCTGCCTCCGTCCTGCCCGGCCACACACCCAGTCACGGCCTCACGGGCGAGTCATCGCACTCTGTACCAACCAACCATAACATTCGTTAGATCTCCATAAATAACACATAGACTTGCATAGACAGCATCGGTCGTTCGGTCCGCTGCCAACCTCGTCGAGGTAGTCTCGACACTCGAACGACCACAGACCCGACAGTGTACACCGGTCTTGTCGTAGCCAGTCGGAGCGGAACGGTTAGTCTCTTGCCCGGGGGGTGATAGGGACAAAACTCACCTGGGTAAGGACAAAACTTCAAACTGCGCACAAAACCACTGACTGGGCGCAAAACCGTGAGACAGTCAGTGATGGTGGTGGTAGGTGGAGAGGAGTGAAAGGTCACGGAACAGACAGTACTTGTAGATAGACAAATCCAAACATCAATCAACAATCAACATGGGAAATCAATCGTATTCGGAGGAGACTGGGAGAACAGAGAGACGCTGAAGAGAGAGAAAACATCAGAAAGGGCATTGGCCGAGTTGATGATCCGCTTTGCAACGTCCGCAAGGCAGAGAGCATCTGCTCGAGTTGTGTCCGGGCTGATGGCAATTCTTGCAGCGTCTGGACCGGCGTTGGAATTCCTTTTGGGCCACCTCATTTCCGGTCATTAGACGACCAGACGCGACTTGTTGGGCTGCAGATCTACGCTGTTCCGGCTGCAAAGGATCCAACAGCCTAGTCGTTCGTTCCTGAGCGAGACCGACGGCTGTGCGCCATTGAGGGTGAATGCACCTCAAAGAAATCGGCTCTCCTGTTGCATGCCATCGAGCCAGCGTGTGGAAGCACGGGAGTCCCATGGTTGGCGGCAAAATACAGTCGCACGGAACAGGAGCAGCATAGCCATCCTCTTTGTGGCGGGGGCGTCTGCTGACTTCGTCCTGTTGCTTTATAAGATTCAGCGCATATCGAGACACCGTCCTCGAGACCTGTACGAAGAAAGGGTCGCCGAGGATGGTGATGGGGATTTTGCTCATGTCATTCTGGAGGTCACTTGCGATCTGATTGTGCTGAACGACGAAGTGGTCCCTCAGGGCCTGCGTAACGTTGAAAAGGCTGCCGTGTCGGGAGTGAAGCCAATTCTTCAAGGTGGCATGAGCGCCTTCGGCGCGAGACGTCACTTTTGTCCCCATATGCGGATGCCGATTGATGTAGACCGATACCCAAAGATGCTCCGCAGACAGCTTTTCGTCGAGGTAGTCGCAAAGGGCAGGATGAGAGTCTTGCCAGTGGTCGAAGAACACGTCTCTGGCCTCGGTAAGCTGCTCCAACGTCCGTGCGTCGCGAATTTCGTCGAAATCGCTCATCAGAAGCTCGTATTGATCCTCGTCGACCAGTCGTTTTCGCGCGTGCTTCTGCATATTCTGCCGAATGTGCCACTGGCACAGCACCTGCGAGACCGAAGGAGGGAAACTATTGATTAGAGCCGCGCTCAAAGCCGCGTCTTCATCCGTAACGAGAACGTCCGATTCCCACGTAGGAGCGATGAGCTGAAGTGCTTGTAGCGCCCATGTGTACGTGACTGTCGTCTCATTGGGAAGAAAGGCGAGGGCGGCAGTAAATGTGCGGTTGGAGCTGGTAAATCCGACAATGTGAAGTAGGGGAAGGCGGTGCTGATTTGTGCTGTACGTAGCATCGATGACTACGACACCACCAAAGCGGCAAAGCAGCTCGATTCCGCGCGGATGGGCAAAAAGCAACCCCTCCAGGCGATCTGCGTTCTCCGAAACCGGCACTCGCTTCTCGATGAACGGCCAGCTCTGCTCTTTCAGCCAGTCGAGAAGGGCTTCAGCCGGTGGCCGACCTTCGAGGAGCTGACGTCGATACTTGGAGATGAGATTGGATACGTCCCGCGACGTGACGAGCACCGGCGGAACCTGCTCTTGAAGCAATGAAACGACCTGACGGACACGAGATCCGGTTCGCGCGAGCTCCAGAACGCGCTCAGTCGTGAGCGCATCGAATCGCCTCTGAATGGAGTGTGACAGGCAGGACTCCGTGGGGCCGTGGTCGGTGTGGGCTCCCTCCTGCACGCTCAGCTCCCAACCCCCTTCCGAATTGCAAACGAGCCGAGCCCTGAACTTGCAGTCGATCTTGGTTGTGGATGTCTTGCGCTGCCGATCTTCGTCCGTTATCTTGCGCGTGTTTCGGTACTTGCTGCCCCTGTCGCAGCGGAGATAGTTGTACCTTCCCTTCTTTGAAGATGCATAGATCACGATTGCGTATCCTTCGGCTCTGGCCCACGTCTGTGCGAACTTCAGCCCTGCCTCTTTGCTGTCAAAGGCATCGTCGGGCGGGGGGGTCGTAGAAAGGGCGGCATGCTGATTCTGATTTTTTGAGGTACAGAGAGGCATACAACGGGAAAGGAGAAGGGACGCGCGCGACGCGCGAAGACGCGACAGTTTTGCGCCTAGTCAGTGGTTTTGTGCCTACCCGAATCGGTTTTGTCCCTATCACCCCCCCTCTTGCCCAGTGAGAAGCGCGTCGCGGAAGGTCTGCACACGACCACGACGCACCGCGCAAACGCACCAAGCTCCTCCCTCGTCTCCCTCTCGGAAGTCAGGACTAGTTCCTCATCATTTTTCTTTTTCAAGCAGAACAACATGGCCACCAGCGCAACCTTCTGGAATAGCCGCGACAGCGCGCGCCCAGGAGGCACCCGAAGCTCATCCGTCCCTCCCATCGAACCAACCGCCAACCTGGAGGCAGCATCGGACATGAAGAACCTCGCCGACCTCACGAGGACCAACCCCGCCGCGGCAGCAGCAGTCCGCGCCCTGATCAAGGCAGACCACACCATCGGCGCCGCCCTCGCGATGATGCAGACGGCCATGGCCACTGCAGCACCTCCCAAGGCTCAAGACCGACCATCCACCCCCAAGCGAGACCACGCACGCCGCCCCGGTTGCAGCAACTCGGCACCCCTCTCGCCCTCTCCGCTGCCGAACCGCAAGCGGGTCGCGCCCCACGAAAACGACGCCCCGCGCAAGAAGCCTACCAAGGGGGCCCGCGCTACCACCCCCATCATCGTGGGAAGCGAGGAAGAAGACGACGGCCTCGACATAGACTACGGAGCGCGCAACCACAACAGCTTCGAGGAACACTGGCCGTCGAACAAGATCTGTCGCCTCGTTAAGAGCCTCGACTTCGTCGACATGTGGTTCTTCACCCCTGCCGGTTGCAGGGCAGCAGCAAAGGACCGCCGCGACGGCACGGAGCAAGCGATGCTGCTACAGGCGGATGGAACGCTCAAGCCCGCGGGACCGCCTCAGACCCTAGTCAAAGACTGGGATCTCGACGCCCACGATTTCCGTTCGGCTGCCGACAAGTGGCTGAAGGTCGCCATGAAGATGGGCGTCTCCACGCGGATGCAGAACTCCATCGCCCTTCTCAACAACGAGATCTGCGGACACGAGAGCTGGAGCACGGAGCCAACACCCCTCATTCTCTGGCACCACCATCAACGCGAGACCTGGGCCCGGGACCGGTTTACTCCAGGCTGTTACGCTCTCCACGCCCTCGACCCGGCCACATACGCCAACATCCGGCTGCGCGGGGCGGTAGCCGCGAGCGACGCCGCAAACACGCGATCCGCAATCGCAGAGGCCGCGGTGGCCACAATGCGCCAGCAGCAGCAAGGCTCCACCAGTTCCCGCCAGGCCAATCACCAACCGCAGGGCGACAATTTTCGTCACGCCGGGGGAGCCGGCGACCGAACGACGACGCAGCACAGCTCGTCCACGCCCTCTGGCAGCGGCATTGCCTGCCTGCGTTGCGGGTCAAGCCGCTCCCACCACTTTCCGCGCTGCAACAGCTCCACCCGCTCGGACGGATCGTCCCTTCGGGTGGATCACGACCAGCACAAAGGAGGCCTCCAATTCATCGCCACGAGGGAACCAGCATGCGTCCAGTTCAACACTCGGGGCTGCGAGTACCGGGAGAGGGACTGCAGGAGGCAGCACCGCTGCACATGGTGCACGGGCCGGGACCACGGCCACCAGCAGTGTCGACAGGCCCCTCACCGCCGCTAGAGGCGCCCTCGGCCCCACCCAGCTTCGCGCCTCGGGATGGTCGGCCGCCCTGCACAAAGCAGGACTCGCCCAGCGCTATCCAACGATCGTCGCAGGCATCCAGCAGGGTTTCCATGTTGGATTGCCATGCATCACTTCGACCTTCGTCCCACCCAACCACAAGTCCGCCACGAAAGATCCCGCAACCGTACGCGCCAAGATCGACAAGGAGCTCGCCGCGGGTCGATACATCGGCCCTCTGTCACGACCCGCCTGCGAGGCAGCAGTTGGTGGGCCGTTCCAGTGTTCTCCCATCTCTCTCGCCCCCAAACCCCCGGACGGATGGCGCTTCATTCAGGACGCTTCTTTCCCTCGCTCCGATCCTTCCCACCAGTCCATCAATTCTCAGATTCGTTCCGACGACTGGCCATGCACCTACGCCGGCATTGCAACAGTCATATGGCAAGTAAGTAATGATCGACATTCCCTTCCCGCCCACACCATTGCCGCTAGGTCATAGACCGCGGCCTCCCGCCTAGGCGTGGTATCTAGTCATTCAGGTCATAGACCATACTCAGCGGCCAATCTCCCGCCATCTGCGTGGTAGTACGAGGTTCATAGAACAGTAACCTCTATTCTCAGCCATATGCACAGCAGTATCAACGCGAGCCATCATTGCTTGCGCGCCCTGGTACCCCCAGTCCCCACCGTCCCCGTTTCCCCCTTCTGGTCCCCAGGTCTGTCCCCATCATACGCGGAGAGAAACGAGCACTGACTGCGACTTCTCCCCGTCTTCTTCTTTCCACCACGCGCAGATTCTACACCTTCCCCCCTCCGCCCAAGCCGCCGCACGAGATGTGCGCTCGGCCTACCGCGCCATCGTCCTTCACCCCTCCCAGTGGCCGGCCGCCGTCGTTCATTGGGAGGGGGAGTTCTTCATCGATACATGCTTGGCTTTCGGCATGGCCTCCTCGGCCGGCGCGTGGGGAATCGTTGGAGACGCTCTGGCGGATGTGCTCCGCCATGCTGGCATCGGTCCCATCCTTAAATGGGTGGACGACTACCTGTTCTTTCGCGTTCCCCGCCGCGAACTCCACAGCATCAACACCGAACGCGTCCTGCTCGCCGCTCGCGTCCAGCGAGAACATCGCGGTGGCGTCATCCTCTGGCGCGATGGGGATCGCGAGCTCACCGAGGACTTCAGCACAGCCCTCCTCGCCCTTTCCCCCGAGCCCGACGAGTGGGCGTACGACTTTTCCTCGGTCGACACCGTCTGCGCGCCTCTTGGTGTCCCTTGGTCCGCGGAGAAGGAACAGGCCTTCGGGCCTAGGATCACATACTACGGGGTGGAATTTGATATCCCCGGCCGCATCGTCTCTCTCCCGGAGCGAAAGCGCGCCGGACTCTTACTGCTGCTTCGGGAATGGCTCACTCGGGCTACATTTCGGCGGGACGAGACTGAATCCATTTTGGGCAAGCTCCAGTTCGCCACCCACGTGGTCCCCAATGGCCGACAGTACCTCACCGGCCTCGTCACCTTCCTCGGATTATACTAGACAAGCTAGTTATGAGGACAGTAGAGTATTGATTCGATGGGGAGAAGAACCAGTATATACAAGGGAAGTGGAATATAAGCAAGGAAGCAGGAGCGCAGAGAGGCGAGCGTGGGAAAGTGGAGGTGATCTGAGCTCGAGTGGAGCAAGTGAGGAATCGAGAGAAAGGGAAAATGGGAAAGGAACGGGAACGGGACGGAACGGACCGGAACAATGGAAAGTGAGGAATGCTAAAAGAGAAAAGGAACAAAGGGCGGGGGAAGGTACTACTCATCCAGCACATCCCCCGCCTCAGAAGACGATCGACCCGGATCGTCCTTCTCGTCGTCACCTCCGGTCGAGACCAAGCGCGACAAAGCTGTGCTGGTACCACGTGATGACCACGACGTGGCCAGTATCTTATCTTATCCTTTCCCTTTCTCCTCCACTTTCCTCTCTTCTTTCTCTCGGCCGAGACCTTTCTCTTCTTCCTGTCACCTTCGCATCACGCTTCCCACTGTACTTAGCTCTCGACATCGATTCACTTACTCTTGCCTTTACCTTGCTGGTAGCCTCTCCTTAGAGCTATCCAGTACAAAAGCATCCACATTGGAGTGCTTGCGGCCTTGTTTATACACAAACTCGACGTTCGGAAGGTGAGGCATTAGCATCGCACGGCACTTGGTGATCGTGGGACCGTACTCTGATGCCGCTTTTGCCTTTAGCATAGGACCCATCGGCGCGTGGTCCGTAACCACGGTCACCGGAACCCCTTCAAGGAGATGCATGAGGCGCCCGAATGCCCAAGCAAGGCAGCTCAGCTCCAGTTCCGGCGCGACGAGTTTCTTTTCAGAAATAGTCGTCAAGCGCGACAGATATGCGACTGGCCTCTCTTCCAAGACGACCGGCCGGCCTTCGATCTCGGCAAGGCGAGGCTTTGACGAAGGTGTCCGCAGGAGCTCGAATACGGCGGGGGACATTGACACGTGTGCTTCGCCGGCAGCCGAGGCATCAACAGCAAGGCCCTCAAGCTCGTAATCTCGTAGAGCACGAGGAAGACGAGCAGCTCGAGAAGGGCGCGTGGATGGTACGTTCTCCTCGTCGTGTGCGTCTGGCTCCGACAGCGAGCGAGGAACTGACGAAACCGTTGACTCTTCCACAGCGCGCACAGCATCAGCATCACGGACCGTCGCGAAAGGATCGATCTCGGTGGGCAAGGCGTCGAGTTGCTCAACAGCGAACACGTCGCTAATCCGCAACGGCGAGGGCAGGGCAATGCGAACCCGATGAGGGGACAAGACCTCCGCCACTGCGTACGGGCCCAATTTCCGGGGGCTGAGCTTCGACGTGATGGCACCGGGAATCGGCCGATCCGTCAGGCGCACGAATATCCTATCCCCTGCGGCCAGAACCGGCAGATCACGACGACGTTGATCATAACGGCGCTTCTGTTCCGCGCGCGCAAGCTCCACCACGCGTCGCGCCTCCTCCAACCGCTCTTTCGCCGCTGCAAGACGCTCCGGAAATGACCCCACACCGTCATGCTCGGAAGCGTCGAACACTGCATGGACAATACGAGGGTGACTAACGAACACGAGATCGAAAGGTCGCTGTCCAGTCGAGACACTAGGGGTCGAATTCAGCGCGAGCTCGGCCGCGGGAACCGCTCGTCGGTCCCAAGCAGCGGACGAGGTCTGACACAGGGCGCGCAGGGCGCCTTGAACCGTCTGAACGAAACGTTCCACGGAGTTTGCCTGCTGATGGTGCGGAGGGGACGGGGTGATCGACGCATCCAACGATACGGCCAACGCCTGCATCACGGCTCCCGTCATGCGAGACTCGGAATCCGACACCAGTCGTCGCGGGCGCCAACCCATGCGCAAGATCCGATCGGATACGATCGCGGCGATCCCTTCAGCAGTGATCTCGGACGAGCATGGATGAAGGAGAACCATCCGAGAAAACACGTCCTGCATGAACAGCACTGCGTCGATGCCGTTGCGGGTCCGCGGCAAACCCAGAGCAAGATCAATGGACACCGCCTCGAAGGGCTCCTGAGGGTCGGCGTCTACACGAAGAGACCCAACCCGACGTGGAAGTTTTGAGGATAGGGACCGACGCGATTTCAGTCCGTCACTCGTTCTGTAAACCTTGATCGTCCTTGAGGATCTTTGGATGGGGACCTGGCCGGAAACAGAAGGAAATGCCGTGAGGTTGGGTCTCCGCCGGTCTCGTCGGCGTAGACGAGGGTTGAGCCGGAAATCCATGTGCTTGTGAATGTGTCGGTAGGTGTGTTCTTGGAGTTGGTGGAACGTTGGCGGGCCCTGCAGCGGGCCCGGGCCGTGGTTATGCTCTCCGCAAGCAACCGTTCGACCTTGAGGCGGAATAGCTCCGGGTTTGGGGCGGTGGGTACAAAGGTACCGGTACGTTTGAGGTGAGCGAGGGCGGGATGACGGGCTTCCGTGATGAGGTGTATGATGATGGTCCGCCATAGCACAAGACGAGGCCGGAAGCGACGAATTGTCGGCCAGGCCAAGGCGACGAGGTGTGGCGCGAGCGGGATGGGTGCAGTGATGCCCATCATTCGAAGGACAGGCAGAGCTGCTGACCATAGAGGGGTGATCGCAGAGCAAGTGAGGTAGGCGTGTTCCTGACTGTCGTGTTTGTCACAGCCGGGGAGAGTGCATTGGTGAGTCTTCTTGCCATCGAGAGCAAGCCAAGCCCGTCGGTGCATCGATAGGAAGCAATTTGCCACTGCCGGGCTCGGCAGGGGGGTGCGGTGGAGCTCGGTCCAGGCTGTCCCCCAGGCGGCGGTGTCGGGTGCCGGAGGGAGGGGCTCAGAGGAGGACTCCATGTTGGGGGGAAGGAGCGGGTCTGGTGGTCCGTTGTTTGGGAGGTGGAGCATTGCCGAAGGCCAGCGCACGGTGATTGTTGTGGTTCGGCCGAGGGCCAGGCGGGTGGAGCGGGTAGTCGCCTGCTGCAGTGGTTTGGTGTTTACCTGGAGCAGGTGCCAGGGGAAGGCGCGCGCCGATGGGTCGCGGATGCGTGGTACCGGCAGGGAGGGGTCCACGCCGGTCGCCAATGGCATGTCCGTCGTTTGGATAAGTTTTTGGCGGAAGTCCGGTGGGAGTGACGCCCAGTATGGGGCGAAGATCGTTCCAAGTTCCGGCCCTTTGGGGTCCCTGATGTCGTTGGCGCGAGGGATCAGATTAGCGGCCGCTGCGCGGGGGCTGGGGGGGCCAAGGGGCCAAGATGATGCGTGTGTTCGGTCGCGGGTGGCGAGGGTGGACTTCCAGAGGATGTCTCCCCAGGTGATCCAGCCGCGGGTTGCTGCGGAACGGTAGCGGGAAAGGGGCCAGGGCTTGGGTGTGCGAGCGATGGCACTGTCGAAATACCACGGGAGCTCAAGCAATGCAGGGCCCCCGAGGTCCGGCCACGACGGGTCGAGTGAGAGGTCGACCGATGCCAATGCGTGGAGGAGACGGCCCCAGAAGCCAGCGGCTCTGGTAGTGTCCGCTGTGAGGCGGGCCCGGTGCACGCCGTTTGGGATGAGAAGTGCAGCAGGGCTGCAATGGTAGACGTGGTGGAGGTGCCAGGCGAGGCCCTCTTGAAGCCAGGTTCCGTACTCGTCAGGGCGGAGGAGGTTGTGTGCTAGGTAGGTGATGGACTGCGCTGTGAACATGTGGTCGGGGTGGATAAAGCCCAGGCCGCCAAGGTGGAGAGGGGCGCTGATGTTCGCCGTCTCAAACCACGGTGTGTCACCGAGGTAGAGGAACTTGCGGAGTGCAAGAGACACATCGGTGCGTGCGGTGATGGGGAGGCCACCTATGGCGGTTGCGTGCCAGAGTTTGGGGGTTAGGATGCTGTTGCTTAGTCGAATGCGAGTAATAAGGTCCGATCCGAACTTGCGAATGAGGGGGATGCGTGCTCCGATAGCATCGATGCGGTCGTTGAATCCGATAATGCATGGACTGCCGGCTCCGCGAGTGTGGATGGGGTGACCCAGATGGACGATTTCTCCGTGTTGTGTCGGTAGGGGGTTGAAACCGGCTTGAATGAGGGCAGCGCGCAGTGGGGCGCTATGTTGCGGATCGTGTGAGGGGTGAGTGACTTGGATGAAACCACATTTTGCCCGGTTCAGACGAGCTCCGCTCGCTGTTTCGTATGCCGCAATGGCGTGGAGGACAGAGGGCCATTGTGTGAGGCCCTCAGGGGTGCCTGGGAGGAGGAGAGAGACGTCGTCTGCGAAGGCCAGGCTCGCTAAGCGGCCTAGGCCGGGGACGTCGATTCCAACTTGGAAGGTGTCGAGAAGGTCCAGGAAAGGCTGCAGAGCCAGGTTGTATAGAACGCAGGAGAGCGGGTCTCCTTGGAGGAGGCCAGCGCGTAGGGAGATCAGGTCTGTGAGTAGGCCATTGATCATGACTTGAATGTGAGGATCGCTGTAGAAAGATTGTAAGATCAGGAGGAACGTGCTGGGGATTCCAGCGGCCTGTAAGACAGACCAGAGCCATGGGTGGCCGACTCGGTCGTAGGCCTTTTGCTGGTCGAGAAGTAGGATGAAGATCGAGGTTGGCATGCCAGGTCTGCCCGTCCCGACATGATCGATGATGCCCTGAAGGGCACCTGCGACGCTTGATGTGCGTCTTCCGGGTAGGAAAGCGGCCTGGTTCCAGGGGAGAGCGTTCCCTGTGGCCACCTGAAGGCGAAAAGCTACCATTCGGGTAACCAGGCGCAGAGCGGTGTCCGACACTGAGATGGGTCGGTAGTTTGCCAGGTCGGCCTTGTCGCCTTTCTTGTAGAGTAATGTTGTTTGCAGGAGGACCGGGAGCGAGTGGCCCGCGGCGAGGCCTTCTAGGAGCGATAAGATGTGAGGGCCAGTTGTTTCGGAGGTCAGCCGGAGAAGGGGGTATGTTAGGCCGAGAGGTCCAGGAGCCGAGTATGAGTTTGTGGTACGTAGTGCTGCCTTGAGGTCGCTGAGTAAGTAAGGGGAGGCTAGCATGGTGACGTCTTCTGCGCTGAAGGAGGTACGGGCCGCTGACAGTAGGAGTGCTTGAGCTGTGTCGTAGTTGGCCGGAGAGACAGGAGGACTGTATAGGTTGGTGAAGAATGTCTGGGTGATGTTGAGCATTCGAGACTCGTCCGCCGTGATGATGCCGGTGGTGTCTCGAAGTCGTTTGATGTGTGCAGTCCCGCCCGTACGCTGGAGGGCGCCGGACATCCAGGTCGATGGGCGAAAAGCGTGTGTTGAAGATGGTTTGATGCTGCCGATCGATACTCTGTCTGTGAGTAAATCGCCAGCAGTTTGGATTCGAGAGAGGAGGCGAGGGAGGCGTGCCGCGTCTGTAGGGTTTGCGAGGTCAAGGTTGTCGGCGTCCTTTTCGATAGCGGCCAGGTTGTCGCGAAGGTGTTTGAGGGATCGGCCTACTTTGATGGATTCAGTTCTGGCGATGTCTCGGAGGCGTAGGAGGTAATCCTGCCACTGGACGATCTTCTGGTGGCCTTTGAGGTGTGGGAGGGGTGGGCCGATCTGTTTCGTTGCTCGGTGTATTGCGCTGCGGAATGATTGACTTCTGAGGGTTCCGGGGTGAAGGGACCATGGGCGCTGGTGTTGTGTCGTTGGGCCACTGCCATGTCGAGGCTGATTGATGTAGCTCGGTGGTCCGACGTCGTGTAGGAGAACTTGGCATGTTTGGCGAAGCGGAGAAGGCGGACCGAGGACCAGATCGAGTCTATTCGCTTTGCGGAAGCGATCGTGCCCACGGGGGTCTGGGTGATCCTTGTATATGATCGTCCTTCAGGGTGCATGTGGCGGTATGTGTCCGCGATATTCAGGTGGGTGAGGGTGGGGGCGATGGTGGACCAAGGGCATGATCCTCCGGTGCCTCGATGCGAGTCGCGGGCCGGGTCTGGGGTCGAGTTCCAATCGGCCCCTACGATAGTGTCGGTCGCCCGCGAGTAAGTGCGTAAGGCGTCTGCCCAGGTGGTTTTCCAGAAGCTGAAATCTCGCACTGGACCATGGATGGACCAGAGGTCCAGTGTGGTAATTGCGGCTGATGTCGGTCCAAGAGGTCGGATAGTGGCATGTGCGAATGTGCTGGTGTACCACGTGGCTGGACCACGTGTTTCCCTCTTATATCTTATCTCTTATCTTCCTTTCTCTCTTTTCTCGTCACTTCTCCTTCTCTCGGCCGAGAGACTTCCCTTTCTTCCTCATCACCTTCTCCGCTCTCGCTGCTCTCCCTTGTACTTAGTTACTCTAATCATTCATTCATCTGCACTCTCTTCTCTACACTCTGGCGTTGCCTTTGTTCCCCTTAGACGTTGTCTCAAGGTTATTGGACGTTGTCCTCTTACTCGTACTTTCCCCGCAGGTCAGTACCCTATCGGCACGCTACCGATACAGCGAACGCCCATCGAGGGCCGTGGTGGGCCACCTTGAGGGTGGCTTTTGTTGTTAAGAATAGGATGCCTGCATCGTGGGTGAGGATACCGGTCATCCCGGTTCGGTAAGCTGGTCCTAAGATGGAGCGAAGGGATGTATCGTCCTGAGGTAGCAGGGTTTGTGTAAGTCCACATTCCTGTAGGAAGAGTATGTCAACGTTCTGTAAGGCTTCCTTGGTATTCGAGAAGATGTCAGTAAGTCGTCTCCGAATCCCTGCCTTTCCGCAGTTCAGTGTAGCGACTTTCAGCGGCGCGCGAGTTTCATCTTCGCAGTTGAGCGGGTGTGCTGTCATGTAGGAGTATATCGTCAGCACAACGATAAGGCTAGTTATGGTTCGGGTTCGTGAGGGTGAGGTACGTGTACGCGGGTGTGGTTTGGGCATGGGGATGTCATTGTATTCATAGGGTTGGAGCCATGGGGTTGAGGGCATATTAATACAGACTCCGTCTGTTGTGGATAACGATCCTTTCGGATGTGTGGGGGTGATGAGGGAGGGACGGTGACTCAGTATAAAGCTTCTCCGATCACTCGGGATCTTGGCGGGCCATCTTGCGAGGAGGGGGAGAGCCGCTGGGATCGACGACCGGCTTCCTCTTGGGGCTGAAGAAGGCGACAATGGATGGCTGGGTGACGGAGGCGGATGATTGAGTAGCTTTGCCTTTCCCTTTTCCGGATGTCTTCGGCGGGTCCATGGCTTTTGCGTTGAGGTTCGCAATGATGGCTCCGTATGATCCTCGCGGGGGAGTCTTCGGGAGGGTAGCGACTGTGGTGTCTTCCCTAAGGCGGCTCGGTCCAGCTTGATCATGAGCTGAAGGAGGCGCCGGGGGAGCTTGAGTACGGTCGTCCTTGTGGGACTCGCGGTTGTGAATCGTGGGGTAGGCTTTTGGTTGAGCTCGAGGTTGGTCATCCGAAGAGGTTGAGGAGGTTTTTCCTTGTGGTGCGGTTCCTCGGTAGCCCCACTTGTCGCATTCGTCTGGGAGGTGGCGTTTGCGGCATGCTGTGCAGTATTGGACTGGACATTCTTCACTTGAGTGGATTGTGAGGGATTTATGGCGACAGTGTCGGCAGCGCTGGATGGCGCCAGCGAAGTGGTTTTCGTAACTTCTGCCAGCAAATAGCGTCCATGCAGGGAGGGAGGAGTGTAGTTCCTCGAGAGTGAGGTGACCAGTGCCTGCGAGGCGGACGACCGCCACGAGGATTCCTCCGTATTTCGTGGCTTTTGAAGCGTCTTTGGGGCCGGTTCCGACCACCCAGGCATGGGTGATGGTGATGTTGTCTTGGCACGATTGTACGAAGGCGTTGAGGTAGTCCTCCGGTTTCTGGCCAGGGGGAAGATGGACCTTGATGGCGCGAGCACGGCAGTCGAGGGCTGGGCCCCAGTTGCTGGTCGTAATCGGGATCGACTTCCAGTAGATCTTGAAGTTGATGCGTTTGGCCAGGCGGAAATCCTCGATGTCTTCCCAGACAATCTCCACGATCTTGTTTCGTCCGGCGAGGGGGTGTATTTTGATGTCAAAGTCACCCTTGAAGCCCTTCTTGAGACCGTGTTTCTCGGTGTCAGCGACGAGCCTGCATTGGTGGGTAGGGTCTTCCGGGTTGAAATTGCGGAGGATGATGGTGTATGTGGCCGTGTTAGATCCAGCGGTGGCACTTTGGCACATCGGGAGGACTTCCGCATAACGTGAGGTGGCGCATGGTCTTCGTACTCGGTGAGGTCTTCCTCTTCGACCTCGTGGGTGGGGTTGTCTTGTCATGCTCATGTTGGAGCATGTCGGTGTCGACGGCGCCAGGAGCGTTGAGGATATCCTCGAGCTCTTCTTGGATAGCGGCTCCTTCCGAGCCGATGGTCTGGGTGCCGAGGGCGGGCTCGTAGTCCTCGTCAGGGTCTTGAGAGTCCTGGAGGTGGCTGGAAGGGGTGGTCGAGTCTGTGCCGGACGACTCCTGGGAGGAGCTGCTGATGCATATGGGACTGTTGAGTCCCGTTCCTGCCTTGGCAGTCGAGACCGTGATGCGCTGGCGAAGAGAGGCCATGTTGTGGGTGGTGGGTGGAGTGTGTGGATGTAGGGAGTTGTATGAGGTGGAGTGAAGTTGGTGAGTCGACAGATGGAGAAGATGTGTTTAGCCCCCATCTTATAAGTGTGTCGAGGAGGGTTGTATCTTTTTGTAGAGAGGGAAGAGTAGAGTCAAGAGTGTGATGGCTATGAGTTCTGACGCTGTTCTTGAAGGGGTGGCGATGTGGAATGGTCGGCGTTGTGACAGGCTGGTATGCGCGGAGTTTGAAGTGGTAGAGGGAATGTTGTTCAACTCCGCCGCTGAGTTGAAGTATGGATACCAGGAGTCCAGAACCACCGAACCGGGTGCGCGCGCGCGATCTGGGTTTGGCGCGTGAGGGGACCGTGTTGTGATGGCAGGATAGGGGCTTCTGTGGGAGTTGTTGTGTGTTGTGGGAAGAGGTGGTGCAGAGATTCAGGATCGAGGTTGGCGAGGCTGGGCCATGGGTTGAGGTCGCCTAGACGATCAGCTTGGGGAGTTTCACCGATATGTGTAGCTTGTCCCTCCGTATCCAGCTGTAGCGTTCGTCAATATGTCTTGTGGGTCTTGACGGGCTGAGAGGAGAGAGGGAGGATGGCTCGTGTGTTTCTGCCACATGTTCGGTGTCGGTGTAAGAAGTTTCGGGATGGGGTTGGGACGTGTCCGATGCTGGCGCGCATGGCTTCGCCGTAGGGAAGGGAGGGCGGGTGGGCAGGCCAATGATTGTGCCTTGCTGGTACCGAGAACTTGTTGAAGGACAGGAGAAGTGATTTCCGTCTTGGGCATGTGTCCCCCGTGGATTCGTTTCGTAGCTGGCGTCCAGTGGGCGATTGGAGCTGGGGCGAGCGCAGGGACGAGGGGGGAGGGTGCGTGCGCAGTCTTGCGGTACTGTATAGACTGGGGATGAAGAGTGCCCGTGGTGTTGGTTGCTCGAAGATGGAGTTGGCCATTTGTGTGTTGCCAAGTAGGTGATATTATTTGGCGCCTTTCTCGGCGCGGTGTGATTCGATTTTGCCTTTTGTTGGCGCGTTCGACGCGGGGGCGAGCGCTACTTGCTCGCGAGGGGCTCGTGATGAGCCAATCCTGTGTGGACCCTAGGGGGTCATTCTAAATCTCGAGCGCTTCCTTATTCTTGGACGCGTGAATCTACACCGCCAAATGAGGTCGAGCTCTCGGGAGATACTCCGGCGAAAATAGCTCGGGAAGGGTTACACAGAGTCTCAGAAATATATTCCCGAATAACTTCTCGCGAGTGTTTCCTGAGCATGGCTCCGGAGTATTCGGGAACCCCAGGCTCCGGAGCACAGTGAGAGCGCTCGAGAAATTTGTGACTGCAACAGGCTTGACTTCGTCTGGATATTCTGTCCTCTCCGCTGCGTGCGACTCAATTCCATGCACGCATTTCATTGTTTCCGACTCTTGAGCAACAAAGTTTTGGCAGCAGTGGTATATAATTTACATTCCAAAATTGATTAATGATGAAAACCCCCGATCGTATAGAGGCTATAGTGTGTGACTAACAAAGCCTCAGGTCTGGGGTTCGCGTCTCACAGATGTCAAACCTTTTTTGTTTACATCTTTTTTTTTTTGATTTTCATTTTATCGCTGGAATCTCATCGCCCACCTCGCAGCACCTTTCTGCGACGCTGGGAATTCCCAATTTGCTCCATGTCATGCTGTCCAGATCACTCCCATGATACTCGGGAGTATTGCTCTGGAGCATTCCAGAGAATTCTGCTCCGGAGTGCTCCCGGAGACCGCAGAAAATACTCGGGAGTGACTCTGAGGGAAGTTGTCTCCACTCAGACCCCGAGTCACTCTGGAGTACTCGGCCGAGTCTTCCTGAAAAACTCGGGCAGTCTGGTGGTGTAGTCGCCGAGCATCGAAAACGATCACGTGGAGTTTTTTTCACCACCTTCAAAACAGTCACACACCAAAAGGGAGCATAACGATCCTCAATAAAAAGACGCAACAACGCCGTTTGAGGCAAAACTTACGCGAGAGAGGGCATGCTGATGAGGTTGAGTGACTGTGGATGGCTACAGGAGCGCGTGAGAGCGGGAGTGCAGAAGGGGAGGGGGCAAGGGGAAGGCGTGCGTGCTGGGCCTTGGGAGCACACACAGGCGCTTTCCACTCCTTTTTACTGTCGGGCAAAAAGCGCGCTCAACCACATTTAAAGAGTGAAGTTTGGTGGAGCTTTCGTGGAGCTTTCGTGGAGAAAAAAGTTCATTTTGGAGGTTTCGTGGAGACTCCACCAAACCTCCACGAACCATCCACATTTTTTTCTACTGAGGCTCACATGCAAGGGCAATCATCAGCGCCCACGTTCAGATGGCCAGGGAACACACGGGGCAGAATGCTCTCTGTCTCACCTCTCGAGAAACTCGGCAAAACTCTCGCGAACACGCTCGCCAGTGTCGTCCGTGACAGGCGGCACATCCTCGAGATTCCGCAAATCGCGTTGACGAGGTTGTCGACGTCCGCGAGGGGTGACAGTATAGGAGTCGGGCATTGACGTACTCCTTGAGAACGTATCGGGCTGAGCGAGTCTCGTCGGGCTGACCTTGACCCTGTCGCATGAAACCGCGGGCCATGGCGTATGCGCCGAGCACCTCCAAGCCAATCGCCTCGCCGTTCCCGCCTTCCTCAACCGGTTTGGTCTGGATCAAGAAGCCGTATTCGCCCTCCAGGATATCCTTCGGAATACGGCGGGCCACCAACTCGGCAGGAGCAGTAATTTTGTGCACGCGTTTCGTCCAGACGTGAGCGGCTACAACGAAGGCATTCGGCATGCTAATGAAATGAACGAAGAACGATGTCATTTTGTTTTTTTCTTGCGATCTCGAACCTCGAAACGAAACGGAAACAAACCTCCCCCACTTTGCCCTTTGCATACCCCCTTTCCTTTCCCGTGTCACTCCTGCCCCATTCCCTCTTTCGTCAGAGCTTGTCGTTTCGTTCTTCGTGGGGCGTAGGAAATCGCACCAGACTGTTTTGCCTGCCAGGCTCAGGCCAACAGCATCACTACTTCTTCTGCCTCTTCGCCGGCGCCGTCTTCTGAGTGCCGGAAGAGCTCGCCTCCGTAGACGCCTCTGTAGCGGCAGTCAAAGCGACGGCGGCTGCTTTATCAGGGCGCAGCCGGGTCGAGCGGACGACGGCGTCTTTCGGCTTGGTCTTGTCGGCGGCTGTTGAACAAATGCAAGGTTGAAGAAGTCAGGCCTAGGACAGCTTGGTCGCTCTTTATGCGTGAGAGAACCGATGGACTACTGCTCACCAATGCCCTTGAAGACCGGGAACCTGATCAAGGAGTATCGATGTCAGTGACCGTAGAGCTGGAAAGTGGATGGCATCACGATCATTAAACACACCTACGAATTCCGTCCTGGGACAGTTCCTGAAACTTGTAGGTGATGATAGATCCGACCGGAGGCGGATTGTTGCGTTGCGAGTCCGTAAAACCCGTTCCGACCTGCCAGGAAAGAATTTCGTATCAGTCAGCAAAGGACGGCCACAAAGAGTGTCTCGATCGGCATACACCCTTTCTCCGGCCTAGCTTCTCACCTTGAACCGCGCTCCGTTCTCCATCTGACATCCAAGGGCACCCATACGACCCGAGTTCTTGCCCTCGCCTTGTTCAATACTAATGACGATCGCCTCGGCATCGTAGAACGTCTTCACCTTGAGGAGCGAGCGCGACCGTCGGTGGTCGTACTGGCTGCCGGCCTTGCGAAGCATCAGACCTTCGCCGCCCACGGCTTCGACTTTGGCGAGCTCTTCGAGCAGGTGGTCGCGGGAGGTACACTTCTCGTGCTTGAGGACGACGATCCTGCCTCCCGGAACCCCCTTTTGAGATAGGGCTTCGGTCGGCGTCAGGGGTTCGCCGAATCGCTGCTTGAGTGCTTCCAGGCGTTGTTCGAATGGGTTACTGTCACCCACGACGTCAAAGACCTTTACCAGGAAGCGTATGAGGTGAGCTGGTTTCGAACGAACGGTCTAAAGAATCCGATAGAGAAGTAAGGAGACCCTCACCATGTATATGATTCGATCCCACTTCTTCCAGCCTGATGTTCCAGACCGGATGATACCCGAAGTCCTGTCGAACGCATCTCGCTCCATCCAGAGCTCTCCATCGAGAGACATGTCGGTCGGAAGTTTATACTTGAAGTCTTGCGGCGCGTCGTACAGGACAGAGGCTCGGGACCAGATTGAGCTTCCGTCCCAGTACGCGCGAACTCCATCAAGCTGCAGCGAAGATTGTTTTGAGAAACGCTTTTTTGAAAGGGTCAAGGCTATGGTGTAGATATCGGCTTACCTTCTCGCTCAGCCACCAGCCGGTCGGGTCGACGTTACCATCGATCGCAAACGTTTCGGCGAGCATCAAGCTGACCTGTATTTACAAAAAAATTGTTAGCGTTGAGTATGGGTATCGGGCTGGGGAATGCATATATCTGGCAAGCTCAAGATCAATCACTCAACTGAATTCTTCGCTTTCTTGGTGGGACTAGCCGAGGAGGACGCGCTGGTTCCGCGTTTCTTCGGCGAGGATGATTCATGATAGACCCGGAGCCTCCTGAGCAGATGCCAGTCTTCAGCACTTTCTACACGCACGGAAAAGTACGTACAATGATATGCAGCTACTACTCACCCCTCTTGCTGCTGCTACTCGTTCATTTTCGTACTTTTCTCCAAGTAGAGCCTTCAATTGTGAAGGATAGGATCCGCATGGGAGTAGTAAGTATTATCCACACGACACCCTCCTGGCGGCCCGCGCTCTGAGAGTCCAAGACTGACCTTGAGATGTTTACACGTCCTGACGTCCTGGCCGTGCCCGAGACTCTGGTCTGGAAACGCCAGGCCGGACAGGTGCACGAGTAGTGATCCGAGTGCCTGTGCAATAGGAAAACAAAGGGAAACATGGAAATGCTCAGTCTGATCACATCCTGCCTGCAGTGCCAGAATACGTGGAAGGATGTGAGCTGCCTCTTGAGCTTATACGGATCCTTTCCGCTCCCAAGTACTGCATCGTGGACGAAGAGTCAATGAACGGGAGCCCAATGTAATTTGAACATGAGTAAGGTGAACAAATCCGACTGCGCTCGAGCCAGGGACTTTACCAATGCTCACCTTCTTTCACATGGTCCACCTCCATAAGCTTGGCCGGTGCGATACCGTCGACGTATGCGGTGTCGGGGTCCATGACTATTGACTACTAGTAAGGAAGAGCACGGAGTGCCCCGGAATTTCCGCACTCCGGGGAGGACCTCCGCAGCAATTCCGGGGCCTCTCAGGGCATTCCGCATTCCGGTTAAATTACTCTTCTTTCGGGCGCAGAGCTCCGTATTCCGGGGAAAGATTCAAATTCGTACATCTGGAATTCCGGCTTCCGTCAAAATTTAGGCTTTGATCAATTTTCGATTCCGCATTCCGCAGCTCCCGGAATGCGGAATCTCGCCGGATTCCGGGACTCTCCTCCGCAGTCGCAAGATCATATGAAAACGAGTCGACCCCTTTCTAAATCGGCTTTGTACTCGTCCACAGTCTACATTGAAGCTCTGCATTGGCCATTTGATGCCTCACTCGCGTCCATTTGCTCCTCTTCAAGCCTCATGTGTCCTGTTGAGACCACAAGACTGGGTCTCCTCATATGTGAAACTCGCCGGAGAGTCTCATTGATAAATGAAACCCCGAATGAGACCCCACATCACGTGACCCCCCGGAATCTCCCGGAATCCGGCGGAATTTCGGGAGAATGAGCTTGTCTGACCACAGATTCCGCATTCCGCAAGAAAAGTTACGGCCAAAGCAAGATCTATTCCGCATTCCGGCTGAGCGGTACCAGGAAATTCCGGCTTCCTGCTTAAAAGGACTAAACTGACAAAAATTGAAAATTAGCATTCCGGGTTCCGGGTACCGCCGGAACTCTGCCCGGAGTGCCCCGGAATTCCTGCAAACCCATTCCGGGGTCTACTCCGTGCTCTTCCTTAACTACTAGAGGACAGAGATGGGAAAGTATGAGGACGGAGGCCCCCCTTATATACCTCTGGTCGTGCGTGCACTCACCAAGTGTGACCCACGATGATCGATGCTTGCGGATTTGTCTTCGGCCTCAGAGGAGAAAGAGGGTGGTGACTAGTGAGGATGTGGAATCCTGGGTGCAGCAAGAAGAGATGGGAGATGCCTATGACGCTTGGTGGACCCTGGAAGAACGTCGTAGCAGAGCAAGCGGGTAACGTACCTTGCTGAAGTCGATGAGCACACGTCTTTCCACAAGCACCATCACCAACCGGCCGGACTTGAGGGTGAAGGGTCCGCCGAACTTGAGCACCTGGGAGCGCAGGGAGAGCTCGATGTACGCCTTCTGGAGGGCCTCGAGGGGAGCGTCGGTAGCGGTAGACATAATTATTTGCAATTCGCTGAGTGAGTTCGTTGTCGCTGCCATCTTCCCGCTCCCACCTTTCTTCGCGTCAAACTCAGCTCGTTACGGCCGAGAGACAAAAATTCTGGGACCCGGCGAACGTTCTTGGCATCGACGAGGTCGGCGGTAGCGAGGACGGTGTTGAAGGTGTCCTGCGAGTGAGCTTCAACCGCCCGCCTGTCAACGCCTGGCACGATGCGTGAGTATCTCTTTTGCTTTGAAGCTCGCCGTTGATTGCTCTGGGGGCAGGTCCATTGCTGAACTCGTTCTCTGTCTGTAAATACAGGATGTGGAGAGAGCTTCACAAGCTCTTCGACACCATCAGCACAGACAACAACGTCGCCGTCGTCGTCTTGAGTGGCGAGGGCCGAGCCTTCACCGCCGGTCTTGACCGTGAGTCCTTCCCGCGCGGCCCCTGCAGTTCACAGCCAAGTCCCTCCAGCGACAGGCAAAGAAGGCAGCCAAGGACGAGGTCGCCGAGAAGGCAAAGCTGAAGAAGGTATGCAATCCCCTCCCCTGCCCCTCTCCTCTTGTGTACCTGTGGCTGATAAACCCGGCCTCTTTCCCACTCACCACCAGAGGCCCTCGCACAAGGAAATACCGAAGGCGCCCGTATCTACGCGTCCAATGCGATCCGGAAGAAGAACGAGTCGCTGAACCTGCTTCGCCTGGGAAGTCGGATCGACGCCGTTAGTTCCCGGGTCGAGACTGCTGTCACGATGCGCCAGGTCACGGGCAGCATGACCAGCGTCGTTAAAGGGATGGATAGGGCGATGTAGAGTATGAATCTGAATAGCGTGCGTACTCTCACTCTTCTCCTTTTGCCTTGACCTCTGGAACTCACATCAAGCTCTTGAACCCCACCATATACAGATCGCGCTGGTCATGGACAAGTTCGAAAACCAATTTGAAGACATGGACGCCCAAACATCCTACATGGAAGGCGCGATCTCCCAACAATCCGCCCAAACAACACCCTTGGACCAAGTCGACCTCCTCATGCAACAAGTCGCAGACGAGAACGGGATCGAGATCAAACAGCGCGTCGGGGAGGTGGACCTGGTGGTCGGGAAGGTGGCCGCGCTGAGTCCCGCGGCGCAGCAGGAGCAGGCGGAGAAGGAGAGGGAGGAGAGGAAGTTGATTGCGGAGGGGTCGGAGGTGGGACCGAGCTCGGGTGTGGGCGCGGGCGCGGGTTCTGGGGCTGCGCCTGCTGCGGCCGCTGCGGCGGGGCCATCTTCGACTGCGCGGTCTGGGGACGAAGACTCCCGGCTTGCGGGCAGGTCATTGAATTCTGGCCCCTCCCGAACCCTGCTGGCACGCCCTTCTTTCGAGGCTGAGGCTGTCGATCCGGGTGAGTGGTGGGGCGTCTTCTCTTTCTCTTCTTTGTGTAGGTTTCAGTACCTTCTTTATCCTGAATCTCTTCTCTTTGATCGGTACGACGTACGGATGTAGGAAGTAGAGTGAGTACCCTCGCCCCTAACCTTCTCATCTACGTCCGTTGCCCTGCACCTAACCACCACCACCCCTTTCCATCTACAGCATCGGTCTCGCAGCGGACATCGGCACCCTCCAACGATTCCCCAAGACGGTAGGTAACGACTCCCTCGCCCGCGAACTGGCATACTCAGCCCGAACATTCGACGCCCGCGAGGCGCTCGCCATCGGCTTCGTCAGCAAAGTGACCGAGCAAGGTCAAACCGCTGTCGTCGGTGAGCAATCTTCTTTTACTCCTCCCAATGCTTCTTTCTGAGGCTCGCCTTTTAACTCTTTCTCTAGCTGACCCCATTCCATTCCCATGCTATGTGGATTCTCTCAGCGGCGGCACTCTCCTTGGCCAAGGACATCGCCTCCAAATCGCCCATCGCCGTCCAAAGCACGAAGGCGATCCTGCTCCACGCCCGGGACCCCCCCCGTCGACGCAGGCCTGGCCTTCACGGCCGCTTGGAACGCGGCCATGCTGCAGACGGAGGAGTGAGTTCTATTCTCTTCGCGACAAAGAGGAGCGTGTTCAAGCTGACCTCAATTGGGACGACCTCCTCCTCTCCATTGATAGTATTCAGATCGCAACTCAGGCTGTGATGGCGAAGCAGAAGCCTGCCTTCTCCAAGTTGTAGTCGCATAATGTACTCCATCCTTATGTGTTCGTGGAACCGCTCGTTGAACCTCATCGATGTCTCATGCTCATGTTCCCAATCCCCATGGGATGCGGAAGATCGTATGAATGGTGGGTCAATGTGTAGAGAGGGAAGCAAGTTACGCTGATACTATGCGTGTATGTATTTGGATAGGATAGAAGTGGGGGCAAGAAGGGGGGAAGAGCACGCAGAGACTGTGGTGAGATGTGTATGTATGAGAAGCGACCTGGGCCCGATTACATGGTACGAAGTTGGCCCGGGTCATTCAGACGTTCTTGCGATGTTCAGGCCGGTGATCCGTCTCGTGGTCGACGTCTGTTCAGAGTTAAGAGAGGGTGGAGAGGGTCAGTTTATTACTTCTCTTCAGGATCAGCTCGAGGGTTCACGCACGGATGAAAGCACGCTCGACCATGAGCAGGTCCTCGATGCGGTCTTGGAGGTCCTGCGAGATGTCGTGCGACAGCCAGAGAGGTGTCTGGGGATGCATGACAAGGTCGACTTCGACCTGGCGGGCAGAGGAGAGTGTGGGGCGAGGTTGAAGGCGCCGAGTCGGAGGGGCGGCGCCAAGTTCCGAGCCTGCTTTGTAGGGTCGAATGCCTCGGTAAAAAGGGTGAGCACGTATGTCTGCATATAGTAAGAACGACAGAAACCCAATGTACTCACGCTCGACAACGCCCTCCCAAAGCGCATCCTGCTCTGTCCTTCTCAGATTCACGACGCGCCGGGTCGTTCCCCAGCGCACAGACAATGGAGACGCGTCAGATGACGGGCAGAGCACGATGGAGCAAGGGCACACTCACCTGGATGGTATGCTTTGGTTGTTGTGGTCAGGATATCGCCCCACTCCGCGAACCCGTTCTCGCCGTTCTTCTCGCGCGTCTTCTCCTCAGGCGCGACGCGTTCCAGCACAAAGAAAAATAGCCGGTGATAACTGGTGAGCAAGGGAACGTGACGCGTCGAATTTGCACTGAAAAACTCACTATGCCTCGCCGATGAGCTGCATGTCTCCGGACTCGATACCGTTGTGGACCACCTGCAAAGGCGAAAAGAAAGAGGATGTCAGCATGAACTCCCATGTGTGCATACATGCGCATACAAAGCATCACAAAACTCACAGTCTGATTGGCGGTCTCAAGGCTTTAAGTGCACGCCTGCAAACTCGTGAGCTGGTTGTTGATCGACTGGTTGAAGAAGACTGGCGGTGGGGTGCTTGAGGAGGAGGATGCCAATGTGTGGATTCGACCGATGTGAGCTCAGGGGAGCGTGCATGTGATGACTTGTAGAAGGACTGTGTCGAGGTGATGGGGAGCGTGATTGGATGAATAATGCGATGGACTGGGGCGGCGGGAGAAGAGGTGAGCGCGGGCGAGTGAGTGAGAGAGTGAGTGGCTAGTGGCTTTCGGGTCGCTCGAGCTGATCCTTAGCTGGCTTGAGCTCATCCAGCATCTGAGATCACCATCACCAGGTAGAATTCGTATGGTGACGGCTGGGACCGAGATGATCATGATCAAAGTAAAGACGCCCTATACGCCGGTCACCACCGCTTGGTCAACAAAGCAGCACATCACCATGATTGGATAGCAAAGGAAGTGGTTACCAAGCTGGGACCAGCTGACAAGCTGATGGTTCCTTTCCTATCCGCCGCCGCAGAAATTTAAGGAGGATAGTTGAGCAAGCTCTCTGCTGTAGCTGACGGCCAATAGGACACTGTAATAGGTGAATACTCTCCCTCACTCCCTCCAACTGTCCGTCCTCTCCACGACTACTGATCAAACACCTTTCTTTCAACAGCTTCGCAATCCACATCTCTTCTCTGCCCTTCCTGTGCTGTGCGCGTGTCGCGAATCGGCGTCTGACGGCCGACAGTGCGTGTGTTTGGACCATACATGGTGAGTAAGCGTCCTAACCGTGGCTCAGAAATCTTTCAATGTCACTGATTCTGCTTCCCCTATTTCTCTACCTCGAACAGGTCTGCATGCTCGGCTCTCAGGCGCCCAACGTCCTCAGACTCGTTCTCGTTCGTGAGTGAGCAGAAGTTGTGGTTTTTGGCCGCATGTAGTCTGTTGTCTGATGTGTCGGCACTGATCAATTCCACACCACTTCCTCCCGTCTAAACAGTGCGCACACAACGATATCGAAGCTTCAACGTTCAGGGAAATTTTTCTATTCAGAGTGCGGATGCTATGAGTGATGACAGACTGATGTCCTTACTTTTTTGAGGTTGAGCCATTGAGCAGATTGCATACGTTGTACGCAATATGGTCGACGTTGCCCACGTCCCACACGCGGTACACTCGCACACTCGCATGGCACTATTGGTGAATGACGGCTCATTTTCTTCCAGATCACAGCATAGCACCATACATGATCCTTTTGCGCGCCGTCTGCATCTGCTACGCTGGCTTCGGCTGACTGCTTTTCTGATCCTGTTCCCTGCTGATGTCTCCAAATTCCACTTCCGATGTCTTATTCTCTCTCGATGTCTTATTCCCTCAGGGCTTACCAAGCTCAATCAGGATTCAGGACGCCTACCTAAAGGTAGAATTCGTATGGTGACGGCTGGGACCGAGATGATCATGATCAAAGTAAAGACGCCCTATACGCCGGTCACCACCGCTTGGTCAACAAAGCAGCACATCACCATGATTGGATAGCAAAGGAAGTGGTTACCAAGCTGGGACCAGCTGACAAGCTGATGGTTCCTTTCCTATCCGCCGCCGCAGAAATTTAAGGAGGATAGTTGAGCAAGCTCTCTGCTGTAGCTGACGGCCAATAGGACACTGTAATAGGTGAATACTCTCCCTCACTCCCTCCAACTGTCCGTCCTCTCCACGACTACTGATCAAACACCTTTCTTTCAACAGCTTCGCAATCCACATCTCTTCTCTGCCCTTCCTGTGCTGTGCGCGTGTCGCGAATCGGCGTCTGACGGCCGACAGTGCGTGTGTTTGGACCATACATGGTGAGTAAGCGTCCTAACCGTGGCTCAGAAATCTTTCAATGTCACTGATTCTGCTTCCCCTATTTCTCTACCTCGAACAGGTCTGCATGCTCGGCTCTCAGGCGCCCAACGTCCTCAGACTCGTTCTCGTTCGTGAGTGAGCAGAAGTTGTGGTTTTTGGCCGCATGTAGTCTGTTGTCTGATGTGTCGGCACTGATCAATTCCACACCACTTCCTCCCGTCTAAACAGTGCGCACACAACGATATCGAAGCTTCAACGTTCAGGGAAATTTTCTATTCAGAGTGCGGATGCTATGAGTGATGACAGACTGATGTCCTTACTTTTTTGAGGTTGAGCCATTGAGCAGATTGCATACGTTGTACGCAATATGGTCGACGTTGCCCACGTCCCACACGCGGTACACTCGCACACTCGCATGGCACTATTGGTGAATGACGGCTCATTTTCTTCCAGATCACAGCATAGCACCATACATGATCCTTTTGCGCGCCGTCTGCATCTGCTACGCTGGCTTCGGCTGACTGCTTTTCTGATCCTGTTCCCTGCTGATGTCTCCAAATTCCACTTCCGATGTCTTATTCTCTCTCGATGTCTTATTCCCTCAGGGCTTACCAAGCTCAATCAGGATTCAGGACGCCTACCTAAAGGTAGAATTCGTATGGTGACGGCTGGGACCGAGATGATCATGATCAAAGTAAAGACGCCCTATACGCCGGTCACCACCGCTTGGTCAACAAAGCAGCACATCACCATGATTGGATAGCAAAGGAAGTGGTTACCAAGCTGGGACCAGCTGACAAGCTGATGGTTCCTTTCCTATCCGCCGCCGCAGAAATTTAAGGAGGATAGTTGAGCAAGCTCTCTGCTGTAGCTGACGGCCAATAGGACACTGTAATAGGTGAATACTCTCCCTCACTCCCTCCAACTGTCCGTCCTCTCCACGACTACTGATCAAACACCTTTCTTTCAACAGCTTCGCAATCCACATCTCTTCTCTGCCCTTCCTGTGCTGTGCGCGTGTCGCGAATCGGCGTCTGACGGCCGACAGTGCGTGTGTTTGGACCATACATGGTGAGTAAGCGTCCTAACCGTGGCTCAGAAATCTTTCAATGTCACTGATTCTGCTTCCCCTATTTCTCTACCTCGAACAGGTCTGCATGCTCGGCTCTCAGGCGCCCAACGTCCTCAGACTCGTTCTCGTTCGTGAGTGAGCAGAAGTTGTGGTTTTTGGCCGCATGTAGTCTGTTGTCTGATGTGTCGGCACTGATCAATTCCACACCACTTCCTCCCGTCTAAACAGTGCGCACACAACGATATCGAAGCTTCAACGTTCAGGGAAATTTTCTATTCAGAGTGCGGATGCTATGAGTGATGACAGACTGATGTCCTTACTTTTTTGAGGTTGAGCCATTGAGCAGATTGCATACGTTGTACGCAATATGGTCGACGTTGCCCACGTCCCACACGCGGTACACTCGCACACTCGCATGGCACTATTGGTGAATGACGGCTCATTTTCTTCCAGATCACAGCATAGCACCATACATGATCCTTTTGCGCGCCGTCTGCATCTGCTACGCTGGCTTCGGCTGACTGCTTTTCTGATCCTGTTCCCTGCTGATGTCTCCAAATTCCACTTCCGATGTCTTATTCTCTCTCGATGTCTTATTCCCTCAGGGCTTACCAAGCTCAATCAGGATTCAGGACGCCTACCTAAAGGTAGAATTCGTATGGTGACGGCTGGGACCGAGATGATCATGATCAAAGTAAAGACGCCCTATACGCCGGTCACCACCGCTTGGTCAACAAAGCAGCACATCACCATGATTGGATAGCAAAGGAAGTGGTTACCAAGCTGGGACCAGCTGACAAGCTGATGGTTCCTTTCCTATCCGCCGCCGCAGAAATTTAAGGAGGATAGTTGAGCAAGCTCTCTGCTGTAGCTGACGGCCAATAGGACACTGTAATAGGTGAATACTCTCCCTCACTCCCTCCAACTGTCCGTCCTCTCCACGACTACTGATCAAACACCTTTCTTTCAACAGCTTCGCAATCCACATCTCTTCTCTGCCCTTCCTGTGCTGTGCGCGTGTCGCGAATCGGCGTCTGACGGCCGACAGTGCGTGTGTTTGGACCATACATGGTGAGTAAGCGTCCTAACCGTGGCTCAGAAATCTTTCAATGTCACTGATTCTGCTTCCCCTATTTCTCTACCTCGAACAGGTCTGCATGCTCGGCTCTCAGGCGCCCAACGTCCTCAGACTCGTTCTCGTTCGTGAGTGAGCAGAAGTTGTGGTTTTTGGCCGCATGTAGTCTGTTGTCTGATGTGTCGGCACTGATCAATTCCACACCACTTCCTCCCGTCTAAACAGTGCGCACACAACGATATCGAAGCTTCAACGTTCAGGGAAATTTTTCTATTCAGAGTGCGGATGCTATGAGTGATGACAGACTGATGTCCTTACTTTTTTGAGGTTGAGCCATTGAGCAGATTGCATACGTTGTACGCAATATGGTCGACGTTGCCCACGTCCCACACGCGGTACACTCGCACACTCGCATGGCACTATTGGTGAATGACGGCTCATTTTCTTCCAGATCACAGCATAGCACCATACATGATCCTTTTGCGCGCCGTCTGCATCTGCTACGCTGGCTTCGGCTGACTGCTTTTCTGATCCTGTTCCCTGCTGATGTCTCCAAATTCCACTTCCGATGTCTTATTCTCTCTCGATGTCTTATTCCCTCAGGGCTTACCAAGCTCAATCAGGATTCAGGACGCCTACCTAAAGGCCTACGACAGTCGACACGCGCGAATCTCGATGCTGGATTTGAGAGGATGGGAGGACGGGAAGAAGAGGATGTGGTTGCCTCCTTCTTCCAGCATTGTTGACCATCGTCTCCCACCATCCTCACTTCATCTCTACTCTCTGGCACTCTGCAGGCCAGGGGCGATGATAGCTCAAAGGGAAGTCATGCATTTGGACTTGCGAGCTGATTTAACATCCGGCATCCCTATCCTTCCCATTAGCCCGCAGCTAGACCTATACATGGCGTCGAGTCGATCGATTACAATTTACATGCGAGAAAGAGCGGGCGATCGTAGAAGAGAGAAGGTGAAGAGAGATGGAGATCAAGATTCAGAACAAAAGCAAGTGAGCAACTGCTTGATGTTGGAGCTACGGCAACCATGTACGAAGCCGTCCCATGATCACATCCCGAGCTGACGTCGCGTCTTGTTGATGTCGCCCGTGGTCGACGTCGGCGCGCTTGCGTTTGAAGCCAGATGTCTTCGAGAGCCAGTCGGAGAGACCTCTCGCGCTGTAGCCGCCGTAGCACGCCTCAAAGAATCTGAGCGCGTGTTCTTGCTTCCACGCCGGGCGAGACCGAGTGATCTCCTCGATCAATTCGATAACCTTTCGCCGACGACTCCACTCCTGCTTCATGCCCGGCGCAGATCTCCACACCGTCCCCCACATCTCCTCCATGCACCGCGTTCCGAACTTCCCATTCACGCCTATGCTGTACTCCACCCACACGTCTCGCACCGAAGGACTTGGACGAAATTGGTACGAGGGGAAGACCGTGTCCCTGTTGACGTCGTATTGCCATGGCTCGTTCGCATCCATTTTCTGCTTTCCCCATCGCTCCTCCTCCTTCAACTTCAACTCCTGAATCCTCTCCTGCTGTGCGCCTGAGATGGCAGTGCCGCTAGAGGACTGAGGAGCCGGAGCTGAGGGTGGAGAGGCGCTGGAGATGGCAGCGATGGAGGAGGCCGAGGCCGTTATGAAGTCGGCCAGGAGAGCGACAGACTGAGGGCTGAAGCAGGACTGGTCGAAGATGGTCGGGTGGATCGGCCCGGGTGGGGAAATGGGAGGGGTTGGACCGGTGATGGCGGGTGCGGCGTTGCGCAGGACGGTTCCGGGGGGGAAGAAGGAGCCGAAATCGAAGACGGCAAGGGAGGAGAAGAGAGCTGCGGAGCCGAAGAAGGAGAAAGGAGCTGCTGAGGAGCATCATTGAGGTTTGTTGCGTGCCCAGACGGGTGCCGAGAGGAAAGGTGCGAAGAGTTGCTGCTGCTGGTGGTGGTTGAGATCGAGGAACACAATGCCGAGGCGCGGGAGCTGCTTGCTGTACCGCTGCTGCTGAGGGTGCCGCTGCTGAAGGAAGACGGCGCACGTGCAGCTGACGCGCTGCTCACATCCTTGGAGTTGGAGGTGCCGACACCGGCCGAAAGGGAGAGACTCTGGTTGGAAACCGAAAGGAGAGGACGAGCAGCAGAAGCGGTGATGGTGGAGAGAGGGGGGCAGGCTGCTGATGATATCGTGCATCACTCGGGAGGTTTTGAAAGACAAGAAGCTGCAGACAAAGGTCGAGCTTTTGATTCAACGCCATGTCCCTGCGCTCAAAACCGGTCTTGATATCAGCGAGCGCCAGCTTGACCCCGGCTCCGAGCTGCTGTGGAAGTTGCGAGAACTGCCTCTCTGCCTCCGAGTCCTCCGCCTTGACTGCTGTGTTGAGAGCTGCTGCAAACGCGTGAAACTGCGGACTGGAGAAGGTCGGACACGCTGCGAAGGGCTTGAAGGTCGACCAAGCAGGATGCTGGCTGAGAATCGCCGCATCCTGAAGCAGCACCTCTCGGAACCATTCGAGACAATCCAAGAAGGCAGAGAGAGCAAAGTCGGACGCATTTTCATTGGCCGTCCGTCGCTCCTTGAGCTTCTCTCGCTCGTCTTCGATCCACGGAAAGAGCTGGGAGAGGAGGACGTCGGGAGGCTCCAAAGTGGAGAGATGGAGAGGAGAAGAGCAACGATCAGCAACCTAGAACTGTGCAGTTGACGAGCGTGAAGGAATGGAGAGCGGGATCTTACTTGTGTGGGCCCTGGCAACATAGTACGAGTCCAGGTCCTGTCCATTGAATCCAGCGACCGCCCAAATCGCATCAAGGGGGAACGAACGATCGTAGCAGGACCGGAACGCTCCACCGTCGGACCACCCTCCGAGCGCCTTCGTTCCAGAAACACTGGCCCCGTTCTCGCGAGCGTGCATGGCTCCCGCGGTACGCCCTGCGTGTGTGGTCTTGCCCACATCAACATTGTTGAGGCGAAACATCGTTCGCACCGCGCCGTCATGAGCTGATGAATTGGGGAGAAGGAAACGTTCGTCAAATTGAGAAACACCATAACAGCAGCATGTGTGCGTGCGTGTCGCCCTCCCAACCCTCATCCCAAACAGTTTTCCAACCATCAACAATGGAGCTCCTACCAACCAAACCTCAACCCCAATCGGCAATCCACAACCATCTCTATTCTCTCCCGGCTCCAGCAGAACTACTCACTCTTGTAGCTCATCTCTTTGCTTGATGCAGAATGTCGTCCACGGAAGACAACCCAACCCCACCATTCCCTGTAACCGTACTTGCCGTGGGTCTTTCTCTTGAAGTCGGGCGCAAAGGTAGGTCGCCCTCGGCTTCCAAGTTGCATCGACCACAGCGCCTGCATCGCCAGCGCGCCGACAGGACAGCGAAGAGGGTCTTTGTGCCGCGCCGCGGCAAACTCGTCCAAGCGACCCTGTTGATTCGTCTTGCTGTTGTCGGCGCGAAGTGCTAGAAGCTGAATTAGTCCATTAGTGATGAGAGAGTGTGGAAGAGTGTTAGATCAGTACAAGTAGAGGCAGAACACACCACACCACACCAGGATGCGCTTGCCTTTATTGGATTCGCATCGCCACGGGAAGGAACAGTTGCATGATGGACGAACAAATCGGACCACTCCAGTTGGCGAAGAGAGTTTCCTCGAAACGCAGTTGCCAAGGATAGCAAAAGCATAGACCGATCTCGTACCGCGGTGCCCAACTTGGCTGGTGTACGACCTTGTCCCAGCGCCCACTCACTCAACTTCAAGACCTCTTCTTTTCTAAGCGTAGCTGCACATCAAGTATCAACGGTGAGGTTAGCTGTTCTGCGGTCTTCTGACAAGGGAATAGGCCACAGGAGAGAGTAGGTTGACTTGGTACTCACCAGAGGAAGACCCGAGGGCCTTTTGCTCTTGCCCTGCGCCCGCTCTGTTGTGTTTGTCGTTCTTGGAGGTAGTCTCCAGCGAGTTGATGGTCGCATTGTCACGGAGCTTTGTCCGTGTAGCAGTAAAGTCGGGATGCTCTCGCCAATCGTCCTCATTGACCTTTCGAAACCATTCCAACGCGTTGATACGCTGCTTGATGGCCGAGTACCCCAACTGAGTTCCTGCAATCGTCTTCTTTGCCTCAGAGCTCGATCCAGCTCCTCGACCGCTGACATACTAGAAAGATGGACTGCAGACAAATGAAGAGGCTGTCAGCGTGTGAGCGTGTCCAAAACTCCGAAACCACAGGCCACAGGGATTGTAGAGCCGAACGCATTGAGACCATCACGCTCGAAGACCATTCACGCTCGACAACCTCGTGGTACCACATTACCACCGCCCTTGCCCCTTCCCTTCGCATCCAGCCTTGACCATGACGGACGAAAGTATGATCCAATGATGAATGAACTGCTGCTCGTTGTCCACATCTTCTAGGACTCTGGTGGAGTGGTGGGCACTGGGAGAAACAAAGTCAAGGGCTACTCACATGCTCGCGCTTCATTGTCATATCGATGAAGAGCGCAGCTTTGGACGCGGTGATGGGGTAGGGCTCTATGGGCGGCTGTCGGTCGTTGCAGTACTTCTCGTACTCCGCCAGGTAGCTGTCGTAGTCGCTTTGTGTTTTGTCCAGATGGGTCGCGCATAGCCGTTTTTCGAAGTGCTGCTGCTTCTTCCAGCACCTCAGCGCTCGTCAGCGCTGCCAAGGCAACGCTTGCAGCGCCATCCATGGAGCGCTCGACCTCCAACGCTGCAGGCAAAGGCAAGACGGTCATGCTGACAGCCCTGTGGCCCTGTGGAGAATGGACATCGCGGGCTTGAAAGAGAGAAGGATGGTGGATGGAAGCTGTAAGCGCGACTCTCTTCACGCGACGCGTTGTGCGACACTTTGTAATCAGTTTGTATGCATTACGCTCCACTGTAATGGCCAACTTGCCCGGTGCGACGCATGCACGGGACCACTGCTGGTGGACAGTGGAAACGGGACCTTCCGTGAAGTCCCGCTCGGATCATCTCGGCGTCCCGCCCTCGTCACCACCTTTTGCCAGATTTTATTATATACACTAGAGAGAGGAAAGGGGGGGATGAAACTCGCTTCCACGGGCTTCCATGGTATTCGATGTCTGTGCGTTGGTGACCAGTGTGCATTACGTCATGGCTGCAGCCACGAAGCTAATAAGAAGCCCCATCCCACCACCTGCAGGCTGCACCCGCTCTCTCTTCCCCTTTCGGCTCTTCGCCCTCTTGTCGACTGATAGTTTGTTTTTGCCACGTGACTGTCTGTCGAACAAACTCTTCGGCGTTAACATCCGTCCCTCGCTGAAAGTTCAAGGTGAGTGTTTTTCATGTTTTTCGTTTTCTATTTGTATTTCTGTCTTTTTGGGTATTGTTTTCTACCGTTTTTTGTTCTGTAGTCCATTCTTTTTCAGTTTTTTTTTTCGTTTTCTTTTATGTTTTTTTCTTCTTTTCTCCTTATCATTATTAGATTAAAAGACCAACCACGTGACTAGCAGAGTCCAACCACGTGACTAGCAGAGTCCAACCACGTGACCAGCACCGCTCCTTTTTTTCTATTCTTCCGTTATTATTATTAGATTAAGAGACGGACCACGTGACCAGCACCGCTCCTTTTTTCATTCTTTTTCTTTTTCTTTTTCTTTTTCTTTTTCTTTTTCTTTTTCTTTTTCTTTTTCTTTTTCTTTTTCTTTTTCTTTTTCTTTTTCTTTTTCTTTTTCTTTTTCTTTTTCTTTTTCTTTTTCTTTTTCTTTTTCTTTTTCTTTTTCTTTTCTTTTTCTTTTTCTTTTTCTTTTTCTTTTCTTTTTCTTTTTCTTTTCCATCTTTTTTTCTGGGTCATCATCGTTAGATCAAGAGACTGACCAGCACCGCTTTTATTTTTTCCCTTATCTATTATATACAGATCACCATGGCCGACCCTCCGCCAGCGCCCTGGATTGGGTCAGTAGCACCAGAATCGGTGCTGTGGCCTGGCGTAGAAGGCACACAACAGGCGGCGGAGTGGCATAATGCGCCCATCGATACTTGGTTTCTACCAAAATACGCCCACCTGCCGCATCCAGTCGTGCCGGATGAAGATATCGGCGGAATGCTCACGGAGCTGAGCGCTACACTTCGGCAGCGCCTCGACGCTGTGCCTCCACCACCGCCGTCTCGTAGGACCAGGCCTGGAGAGCGCCCAGACAATTCGCGCTTGAAGACCTATCGCACCCGGCTTCGGCCGAATACACAGCAAAAAGAGGCACTTCGAAAAACGGCTGGAATATTCAGGTGGACGTACAACCGGGCGGTGGCGTACCTCAAGGCTCATCCAAACGCCTCTTTAAACGACGTCCGGGAACATTCAGTCACAGAGGATGGCCTTCCCCTCATGAACCTGTCATGGGTGACTCCGGTGCCATACAGCATCAGGGAGCAGGCGTGCCTTGAGGCCCGTACAGCGCTTCAGAATGGCTTGGCGGCCGTTCGGGACGGCAAAATTCCGAACTTCGAGCTGAAGTTCCGGAAAAAGCGGGCGCTCTTCTCCTCGTTCCGGATTCGGACCCGTGACTGGGTTGGAGGATGCCTCAAGATCCCAAATTTCGGTCTGGGTCCAGGTCAGCACCAGACCAAGATTCGGACGGGGATCGACGTTCCATCGCTGGAGCATGATGGGGCATGCATCAAGCAGGAGAACGGGTCATGGTTCCTGCTTTGGCAGAAGGACATGGGGGAAGAGAAGATGCGGGTTCCTGCAGCACGTGGGCCACAAATGTGTGCCATTGACCCCGGCGTTCGGACATTTGCCACGATTTACGACCCTTTGCGGGGAACGGCGGCAAAATTTGGCGATGGAGAACACAAGCGTCTTTTCCGCCTCGGTACGCACTTGGATGACTTGATCTCGCGATCAACCCAAGCTAAAGCAAAAAAGCGTTACCGAATGCGCCGCGCCGCAAATCGACTGCGTGCAAGAATCCGGCATCTTGTCGACAAGCTCCATTGGAAGCTGCGTGGCTACCTCAAGCGAAATTTCGACACTGTGCTGCTGCCAACATTCAACGCGCACCAGATGTCTCGGCGAGGTCAAAGGCGGATCGGGCGCAAGACAGTCAGAGCCATGATGACGTATATTAGCGAGCCTTTGTAGGGAGCCAGTAGAGGGAGCCTGTAGAACCGTAATGTGCAAGATGCAGAGAATGAAGAGTGAATATATGACAAGGGAGAGAACTAAGTACAATGATGAGCTCGAGAAGGGTAACGATGAGAGCGAGGGAAAAGTGTGACGTGGGAAAAGTGGAGGTAGGGTGTTGCTATGCAAAGGTGCATGAGAAGAAAGGGAGAGAGAGAGATAAGGGGAGAGAGATAAGATAATGGACCCACGTGTGTAACCACGTGGCCGTCCAGCACATCCCCACTCAGAAAAAGACGACTGTCCCGAGTCGTGATCAAGACTGGGAACTGCAGCGGGCATGGCCGCATAGGGGAAGGGAAGCGAGTGACCATGCGCGCGTGGAATGAGAGCGGTGCCGGAACGGAGAGTGAAGTGAAGCTGTGCGAAGCGAAAGCAAGAGTGGTATGAATGTATGATGGGACCATGGCAGAGATGTGAAGAGTGGATGTGTCGGAGAGAGCCGTGAAGAACCGGGCAGCAGGACAACGGATGAGGGAGAAGGAGCCGTCGAAGAGTGGCGTACGCGGGTAAGGGCGCTGATATCGCCGGTGCGGAAGTCGCGATCGTGAAAGCCGAAGACGTGCGTGGCACAGCCGCTGTTGTTGCCTGCGGTGTACCGTGTAGCTGCACGAAGACGGAAGAATAGGCGTTCTCGGAGACGATGCGGCAGTATCGGTCGACAAGGAGGCCGCGACAACAAGAGCCCGAGCCTGGAGCCATGCGTCGCGTGCGCGAAATAAGGCCGTGGACGCTAAGGCTGGCATGCGGAGTAAATGTACGGAGTTTTACTCCGCACTGGCGGAGTAACTCACTTTTTGGCAAAGTGCGGAGTACTCCGCAGTTGCTTTCAGCGAAATGAGGTAAAGTGCGGAGTACTCCGTCACTCCGCAGATTTTTGCTGGCTCCTCCGCGGTTACTCCCTACTCCGCAGTGGCGGAGTAAAATTTTTGGCAAGGCCACTCCGCACTCCGCAAAAAAAGTCTCATTTTGCTGCGGAGTACTCCGCAACGAAGAATTTATTTGCGGAGTGAATTTTTACTCCGCAAGTGCGGAGTTTTGCGGAGTGGAATTCAGAAACTATGAACATATGGAAGAAGAAGCTCTAGTCACTGCTCCCCGTCCTCCTGTGGCGTCACCTTCCGCTTCTTGCGCGCCCGGTCCGCTTCAAGCTTGCGCTTGCGCTTCTTTTTTTCACCTTGGCCGCCTCCTTGACCTCTTGCTCGCGCTCCAGAATGTCCGTCAGCAGTGTTGTGGGAACCCAGTCGTCTAGGAACCATTGGCCAACAGCAACGACCTTGGCGAGTTTGCGTGCCCTCATGCTGTGCCTGAGGGAGGTCACGTTGCGCCCAGCGCGAGAGAAGGGGCATATCACGTGAGACTATTGTTTGCCCGTGAGAAAGTGATGCGCGCTGTGGAGGCCACAAAAGTCAAAACGGGAAAAAATGAAATTCCAAAAGTGCGGAGTAAGCGGAGTACTCCGCATTTTTGGCGGTCCGAACAACTTTACTCCCTACTCCGCACTGGTGGAGGAACATTCCGGCGAGCTTCCTCCGTCCTCCGCACAATTTTGGGGAATTTGAAGCGGAGTACTCCGCAGATTTTGGTGAACTTCCCCAAGTTATGCGGAGTACTCCGCGGAGTTTTTGGCCCCTCCGCAGTCACTCCGTACTTTTTGCGGAGTGCTGTGCGGAGTAAAAATGCGGAGTAAAACATAAAAAATTGCGGAGTACTCCGCAAAAGTGTAAAATGAGTTACTCCGCATGCCAGCCTTAGTGGACGCCGAATCACAGCCGACGGTGATGTTCGTCACCAAATGTCGTGCGTCCGCCCAAGCGACACGCGTTCGAACCGTTGCCAGCTCGGCCGATACTGAGCCACCGCCCACCACGACTCCACACGTTTCCGCCCAGATTCGTCTTTGCCACGCTCCGGAGCCGTCGCCTGTCTCCAGTCTCCCCACTCCTGTTGAGACACGGTGAGAGTCGGTGCGCGGTGTTGGCGAGCGGCAAGCCCAGTACCGAAGTGGGTCCCGAGGTCGCGGCAGGCGGCTCGGGAGGCACTTTGTTGGGGACGTCTGGATGGGACGGCAGGCAGAGGATTCCGGTGCTGCTGAGCTGGTTCGAACTATGGCGTCGTCCAGCAGAGTGTATCAGCTCGGACCTCTCTTGCCGGTTGATTCCTGTGGCAGCACAGTCCATCTCGTATCGTCGGTACACGACGGTCACGTCGCGCCGTTCACCGGTGGGATGCTGGGACGCAGAGGTGGGTGTGCGCGGAGCCAACGGTGGCGGCAGAGATGCCGAAGGTGGTTGAGATCCCGATGTCGGTACCGAAGTGGTGCATGAGGAGAAAGCCGGTCCTTGCGCGCGCTGCTGATGGCCTGTCGCGGTGAAAAAAGGTATGTTCCGGGAGCTTTTCGCTGTAACAGGGAGGCGAAGCGCGTAACGGTTGTGGAAAGGAGAGAACCATCGAGCCACGAAGCCTAGAGTAGCCAGGAGAAGGTAAGGCTGCGTCGAAATGCCGTCGAATGCGAACCAACACCAGGCCAGCAGCAGGAAGCACCGACTGTGGCGATCATACAGAGCGGTGTGACGGCCGACGGCGATGACGGATGGATTGAGGATGCCAATCGAAAACATGGGCGAGACTCGAGAGAGGGGGGGCCGGCAGTGCCAAAGAGCAGAAGTCTAGACCGCCTTGCACGCCCCGTGTCGGAGATGATCGCTGGAAAAGGGATAGTCGGAAGTATGCGAGGAATATGTGTGGGGGTGCCGCCGCCCGTGCCTGCCGATGGGGATGATCTTGATGTCTTGAGCCTGGTAAAGTGGTAAGGCGGAGGAGAAGAGAGAGGGAGAGAAGAGAGGGGGTAGTAGAGAGAGAAGTAGTGCGAAGGAAACAGTCGGGAACGCGCGAGGGTCGACAGAGGCTCGGCGTTGGCGACAGAGAAGAAGTCGGGAATGTGCGAGGGTCAATAGAGGCTCGGCGTTGGCGACAGAGAAGAAGTCGGGAACGCGCGAGGGTCAATAGAGACTCGGCGTTGGCGACGGTGAGAACAGAGGGCCGAAGCAGAGACCTGGGGCGGTCTGGGATGCCGGAGCCGGGGCTGGAGCAAAGGGTGTCTCGACGAGGGAACTGGGGGTTGTGTCGTCGTGGGCTGCTGAGGATCGTCGGGTCGATGGTCAGCAAGAGAATCCTCTCATCACCATATACTAGCGAGCCTTTGTAGGGAGCCAGTAGAGGGAGCCTGTAGAACCGTAATGTGCAAGATGCAGAGAATGAAGAGTGAATATATGACAAGGGAGAGAACTAAGTACAATGATGAGCTCGAGAAGGGTAACGATGAGAGCGAGGGAAAAGTGTGACGTGGGAAAAGTGGAGGTAGGGTGTTGCTATGCAAAGGTGCATGAGAAGAAAGGGAGAGAAAGAGATAAGGGGAGAGAGATAAGATAATGGACCCACGTGTGTAACCACGTGGCCGTCCAGCACATGACGTGGGCGCACGGTCGCTTCCGAAGCCGATTAAATGAAGCTATGGAGGTCGTCGAGGTGGTGGAGGACTGGACATCCAAGGTCTGCTCAACGTGCGGCACGGTCAATCACAGACTTGGAGGCAGCGAAATCCACCGCTGCCCCGGATGTCTCACAGTCTCGGATCGAGACGTCAATGGCGCGAAAAACATTCTCCTCCACTGGAAATATGATTTTCTCAACCAGTGACAGCGACATATTCTCCTTTTCTTTTTCCTTTTCCTCCACATTTTTCTTTTCTCTTTCTTTTTTTGCTTTCTTTTACCCTTTTTGCCTTTTCTTTTCGGAAAAATGCCGCCGATCACACGTGATCGGCGTTTGGGAGCTGCACCCCTTTGGCTTCGGCCATTGCACTAGTCTGTATATAGTACAGGCTTGAAATGCAGCGCTTGTCTCTGACTTTTTCTCACATCACCTCCAACCTCTTCCTTCTTCTTCCTTCCTTCAATCACATCTGCGCAGACAAGCAAAGACGCAAGCAACGCACGCTCCACGCTCGATCACAACATCCACCTTGGCCTCTGACGATCTCGACGTTCATCGCGCGGCACTGACAGCACAATCGGCCACGAGGTCCTCCGCTTCCAATCGACAGCAGTCCCAGCTTCGAGCCGCGTGCCAGGCTGCGAGAAGTGGTCGGCCAGGCTCGCCGTCGATCAAACCAACACAGAAAGGTTCGCTCCTTTAGTCTCTGGAGCCCGGAGCTGTAGCAGCCACGCGGAAGGCGGAGGAGGACAGCATCCATAGTTCCATACATCCCACGCTTGAACGCCGGGAGGTATTCGCGCACAGCATCCAAGACAGCAGACAGTCAAGGGTATGTTCCGCTTCTCTACTCTATGCTCTGCTTTTTTTCTTCGCTCGCTCACTGACTTCTGCAACATGCGCAACCTTAATTGGTCTCAATCACCACCAGACGCTCGGTTCCCCTTTTCCCCTTTCCTCTTCTTCTCGTCTCTCTTCTCCTTCTTGCCCTTCTTCTCATCCAGTAACTCATGGATCCCTCCGACTTCCTGTTCGGGCTCAACCACCAGCTCTCGCCCGATAGCAACGGACGTCGACCGCCCTCAGCGGCAGATACCCCGACCGCCCTCCACAACGGTCTCGACGTCGTCTTCACCAACGAGCTCCAACACGCAGCCGGTGCTGGCCAGGGTCCCACCGCCGACGACGAGTTGATGCGAGCAGGCGTTCCCAACTTGGCCGAACAGCTCGCACTCTGGACAAACGCAAACTTCAGCTTCGACGGCCCCACCGGCCACGCACTCCTTGCCGACGACGAGGAAAAAGAGAAGGAGAAGGACGAGGGAGACGGTTCGAAAGATAAGGGTCCCAAGTCCTTCGGCTTCAACAACCCAAATCACCGTCTGGAGGAAGCTACTGGTCGGCCTTTAGGTGGACCTGCACAGCCCTTACCCGGACCTTCACGACAGTACGCCGGCGCCGCTGGTCCCGGTGGCTCGGGCAACAACAACGCGTCTGGCGGTGGGCTCGATTTAGGCCGCGGCCGCAATAATTCCCACCAAAACCCCGGTTTGCCGAACGGTTCACAGCCGAGCCCCGCTCAGTCGATCCCTACTTCCTCGGCTCAACAGGGCGGGCCGGGCTCGGCATCAGTAGCCACGTCGCAACCTCCGCCCGGCGGGCTTGCAGGATTCGGCGGTCTGAACTTTGGTGGTCTGGCGGGCTTGGGAGCACCCGTGCCCCAGACCCCGAGTTCGGCCGCCCTTGGGTCCCTGCCCTTCCTGTACAATGCCGATCCTGCCGTCGCTGCCAGACTGGGAGCGGCTCAAGCTGGGTTGGGAACGTCGCCGCCTGCGTTGGACATGACTTCGATCCTGGCGCTCCAGCATTTGCTGACGAGCAATCCACTTGCGCTTGCCCAGCTGAGCTCGAGCTTGGCGAGCATCAATCCGCTTCTCGCCCAGATGCAGCTTGCACAGGCTCAGCAACAACAACAACAACAACAACTGCAGCAGCAGCAGCAGCAGCAGCAGCAGCAGCAGCAACAACAACAGCAGCAACAGCAGCAACAGCAACAACAGCAACAGCAACAGCAGCAGCAGCAGCAACATCAACAGCAGCAGCAGCAGCAGCAGCACAATCTTCATCATCAACAGCAACATCCTCAAAATACACCTCACTCCTCTGGGATATCTTCGCCTCCCAACGGTTCCCTTCTCCCCTTTGGAGCAAGCTGGAATCTCCCCGGACCAGGCGCACCGCCGCCTCCAACCCCGCCCGTAGGGTCAGCACCACCACATGTACAAGCAGTCGTAGCACCACAACCACCACCAGCAGCGGGAGCAGAGCACGGACATACAGGCGCGAGCGGAGGTGGCAGCAACACGACTTCGCCGCCATCCCAGGCGTTCTGGTCCCATCCCAGTCTGCAATCGGACGCCCGCTTTAGCTCATTTTCGGGTCCGAGCGCCGGTGGAGCGGAAGGGCTGTCTCATCATCCCGGCGCTGGGGCGGCGTCTGCGGGCCCGCATGCACCTCCTCATATCAACGGTGGAATCGGTGGACATGGCGGAGCGGGGACGGGGTTGCCCTTCTTCCCCAGTGCTGGTGATATGCAAGGTGCCTCCGCGCACATCAACGGACTGGGAGCTGATTCCAATCTGGGCGATGACGAAGATGACTACCCTCTACCTCCGAAGCGAAAACGCGGTTCACGGCATACGGCCACGGCTGCCTCGTCATCTGCTGCTGCGATGGCTGCGGCCATGGCTGCTGCGAACGACGGTAGCGCGACGGAGGGGTTTGGTGGATATTCGAATGCGGGCGATTCGGATTCGGCGGGGCCGTCGGGTCGGGAGAGCGGGAGGCAGTCCGGGCTGGAGCGGAGACTGTCGTTGGATGTGCCGCCGCTTAAGTTGATTGATACTGGCAATCCGGAGGCGGACGCGGAGGCGAATCGGGTGTTAATTGAGGAGGACAAGCGGAGGAGGAATACGGCTGCTAGTGGTGAGTTTCTTCTTTTTTTGATTCTCTTTACGCGTCTCAGGGTCCCTCGTTTTCTTGGTTCTTGGACACTGAAGTTCTCTGGGCGCGTTTTCCTCTTTTTCTCAGCTCGATTCCGGATCAAGAAGAAGCAGAGGGAGGCAGCGCTCGAGACGTCTGCGAAGGAGATGTCTGGCCGGGTTCGCGAGCTCGAGCAGGAGAATGCCCGCTTGAGGACGGAGAATGGGTGGTTGAAGAGTCTGATCCAGGTCCGGCCCAATGGCAGCGGCGGGTCCGGAGATGCGAACGGCGGAGGTGGAGGTGGGGGTGCAGCGGTTGCGGGACCTTCGACCTCGTCGTCTTCTTCCTCATTGCCGACGCAGCATCTGCCAGGAGGAGGAGGAGGAGGGTCGAGCCGCGATACGGACCTCGGGCCGCGCGATCGGTCCCATGCTTCGTCGTCGAGCACGGCTATCAACGGTGGAAGTCGATATGGCTCTGGGCCGTCGGGTGGGAAGGGGGCCGCGTCGGGAAGTGGGGCGAACGCGTCGCAAGGGCCTCGGTCGTCTAGATGAACGCGGGGACCAAGCCTCCCTCGACGCTCATTCTCTCAAACGATTTTCACGACTTTCTCAAAAGATCCTCTACATGCGGATACCTTCACGAAACAGGGGATACCAAGAACCGGCCTCGTTTCGTCTTCTCCCTCGCTCTCTCTCTTCGGTGCTCTCGTGTACTAGTATGGCCAGATCCCCTCCCCCCGTCTTCCTCCTCTAGCTTCTGAGATGTCTATCTCCTTTGTCTTGCGCCGAAAATGCAACATCAAAGTTCGTCCCAGCTACATCTCCTGGCTTGACCTCATCTTCGCATCTTCCCGCTTGCTGTTTCCCATGCGGATTGCGGACCAGAGCACAGGTTACTTATCTTCTCACCACGATTGCCTCTTTCCGACCATCGCCACTCCCCCCAGCGCCCCAGCCCCAGCCCCAGCCCCGGGCTCTCGGATTCGCTTCCTGAATCCTGGCGATTAGCCCCCTCAGTTCTTCCATACGACCTTCGTTCCTGGCCGCAATTCCTTTGTTCTGGGTTGAAGCTCCGCAGTTCAAGCGATCAAGAAGCTCGAGCGGTCGAACCTCTCGCTTCTTTAACATCTCCTTGAAACCTCGAGCTCACCTTGACCGCACTCTGCTGCGCAAGCCCCAGCCCCTTGCCGTGAAAGCCCGAAGCAGCGAGCGAGCGCGCAAGTCCGTCTCATCTTTTCTTTCGCAGACACGGGCAGCATCACAGAGATCTGCGATGGCACCGCACTTTCACCGACAGGCCTGCATAAGTACTTGTGGCGAGCTGGACTGCTGAGGCTCACCCTCCTTCCCCATCCCTTCCGCCCTCTCTCGTCTTCTCATTGACAGTCCTTCCAACCCCCTCCTCCACTATTTTTCTCTAGACGGACAATGTCGGTTGCCAACACGACCCCATCGCACGAAAAGGACTTGCTCGCCAGCGACCTGGCCAACGCCCAGATGGAACCACCCGGACTGGAAGCAGGCGGTCCTTTCAAGAAGCACAATAGCAAGAAGAGCTGGGTTCGGACCAAGTACGATTCGCCTACCTTTCAGGTCTTTTTGGTCGGTACGTCCCAATTATGCCGTTCCAATCACTCGCTAAGCCAGAATATGGACGATGCTAATCTCATCGCGGATTCTTATTCCTTGGTAGCCGTCGTCTGCTTCTTGACTCCGGGCCTATACAATGCGCTCTCTGGTATTGGAGGTGGGTGCGATGTGAAGGGATCGTCCTCGAAGAAACAAAGGTCCGATTGCTTACCGTTCGCTCTCTGCTTCCAATCTCGTGACCAGGCGGAGGTCAGCTCGACAACAGTATCTCCGAGAAAGTGAGCTCCTTCCTTGGTCGCCATGATCTCCTTTGCCAATTTTTCTCTTGCTGACCCCTCTGCCGATGACGATCCGTAAGGCAAGCATCGCGCTCTACTCAACCTTTGCCACCGTCTCCTTCTTCGCCGGCTCCATCCACAACAAGCTCGGAACCCGGCTCACCCTCTGGATCGGCTCCCTCGGCTACGCCCTGTACGCGGCCTCCTTCCTCTCCTACAACCTGAACCAGAACGCCGCCTTTGTCGTCGCTGCGGGGGCCATCTTGGGCGTTTGTGCCAGTTTGCTCTGGTGCTCTCAGGGCGCGATTATGATGACCTACCCGACCGAGCAGGAGAAGGGGAAGATGATCGCCCTCTTCTGGGCCGTCTTCAGTGAGAAATATCTCTGAATTCCTGCGAGGATGATTCCACTTCGTATTGAAGCTCGCGTCTATTTTACTCTCCACAGATCTCGGCGCAGTCATTGGATCCGTCATCGAACTGGGGCTCGCCCAGAACAACGAGGCGAATACGGTCAACAACGGAACCTATGCGGCCTTCTTCGTGTTGATGTCGATTGGCTCATGCATCACCTGGCTTCTCAAGAAGCCAGCGGACGTCGTTCGTAATGACGGCTCACGTGTCATGGTGCCGCCGCAGGCGAGTTGGAAGCACGAGATTCAAGGTAAGTTTGCAAAGTCTCGCAACGAAGCCACGAGCGTTGAAGCCCATCTGAACAATCCTCATTCTCTCCACACAGGATTGTTTACAATTCTTCGCACAGATCCGTGGATCATCCTCCTCTTCCCCATGTTCTTCGCCTCCAACTTTTTCGTGAGTCTCCCCCCTTTGAGCGTCACGCACATGTAGTGGCTGATCATAAGATGGATTTCACTTCTGCAAAAACAGTACACATGGCAGTTCAACAGTTTCAACGGCTCCCTCTTCACCCTCCGCACCCGCGCCCTCAACAGCATGCTCTACTGGCTCGCCCAGATGGTCGGCGCCTTCCTCCTCGGCATCCTCCTCGACTCGACCCGTCTCTCCCGCCGCCGACGGGCCTGCATCGGCTGGGCCGTCTGTTTCGGGCTCGTCTGGGCCGTGTGGGGCGGGAGTTATGCCAAGCAGCGCACGTATACCCGCGAGAGTGTGCATGAGCAGGGCCTGGGCGGCTTTGTTCGGCTGGACTACCGTGATGGCGGCCGGTATGCGGGTCTCTGCATTCTGTACATCATGAGCGGGGTTGTGGACGCGGTTTGGCAATGCCTAGTCTACGTGAGTTGTCTCTATGGGAAAGACTGTCAAAGCTCGGAAGGACCTGCTGACACGCGGTTACCTTCACCAGTACCTGCTCGGCGCTGTATCCAACGATCTCGGCAAACTCGCAGCGCTGGCAGGCTTCTACAAAGCCCTTCAGTCCGCAGGCGCCGCGTCAGCATTCGGGGTCGACGTCAGCGGGAGCCCATACATGACTCTCCTCGCCGTCACATGGTCTCTGTGCGTCGCTGGCCTTCTCTTCGCCATGCCTGTCATCTGGCTCCGGATCGGAGATGTGACGAAGGAGGAGCGAACTGTGCTGGTTTCGGGGGCGGCAGCCGAGTCGAAGATCAGATCCTCGGCTGATGAGGAGGACGGCGAGGGTATGAAGGGCGAGGGGGCTGTCGTCCTGGGACCGCCGAGACCTCTCCTCTGAACCTCGGCCTGCTCTCCTGAAGCGGACCTCGACTGGGCATAATATCGCCCGAAGAGCTCTCTATCCGTGTCGCTATGGGTTTTCGTCCGCTGTAAAACTGTCCTGCATTCTCGCATCATCGTAACCCTGCATCTTCCCCTCGTCGTCTATCCATGCACTAAGCCTGTGACCATATCGGCCTCAGAAGGTGTGTAGTAGAAGTAAGGAAGTGGATCGTTCAAATTCAAAGAAGTGTAGTCCGAAGACAGAGAGGAACAGAGAGCAAAGTGGGGGCCGGTATACGTAGTAGTAGGGTGGAAGTCAAGAGAAATGCAAATCGACGATTTTATGCTGGGAAGAAACCGAGGAGCTGCATGGGTTGGAGAGGGCGACGACAGTATAACGGATTGCTTGCGTCTGGACGGGGATGGCAGGTTTTCGAAAATCGTATGTGACATGGGCCATGGAGGATAAATTGTTGAGAATTGGGGAGACCCTGCCCGACCATTCCAAGGATTATGGCCGTCTTCTTCTCGTCCTGGCCCTGGCGAGAGGATTATTGTTGTTCGTGAATGGATACGTCAAGGCATTGGGGCAACCCGAGATGCGGTTTGCATAAAGTTCGTAGAGATTGGGGTAGAAAGCGGATGGGGGTCGTGTTTGGATTGTGTGTAAATCTACCTGAGCAAGGTCCTGTTGTATGAGTCTGGGACTGGCTGTGCTGCGTGCCCTGTTGCAGCAGGTCAAGGCCACCGAGATCGTTCAGTGACCGTTTTCTGGCTCGAGAGGCTCCTCCTGCAAACCAAAGCATGTGAGTAAATGAAGACTGCGGAGGTATGAAGAAAGCTCAACACCAGAAACGCACCTCTTCCAATATAGTCTCCTCGCGCGCGGGCTGGCTCGCCGGGTTGGACTTGTGTCCAGGCAGAGCGTGCTCCGCAATGGGAAGCAAGGCAAAGAGCGCGAACAGACCGGCAGCGGCCGTGGCGATGAAGACAATGTGCATCGAGCTCTGGTAAGCACCGATCGCGAGTTCGCGAGTCGCCTTGGGCAAGCTGCGGATCGAAGAGACGTCCTGACGAATGATGTCGATGGTCTGCAAGGCGAAAAAGAATCACAGAGTCAGGCAATGAAAATACAGAAAGGAGGGGATGATAATGTGTCGTCCGCGGTTGTCACTCACCTTTTGAGGAAGTCCCGACTTCTCGAGGTTGCTCTGCAAGTAGTTCTGCAGGATGGCGTTTGAAAGCGAGATACCCAATACGGAACCGGTGGCACGGAAGAGGTAGGTGCTGCAGACAAAGGGGAGTCGATCAGTTTGACGCGTCGAGAAAAGGCAAGCGAACATGGACAAAGGGTACTCACACGCCTGTGGCGGCAGCCATGTCCTTGGGATCGATCGAGGCAATGAGCGCGACCAAGCTGATGGTCAAGATACCACCGTAACCGGCACCACCGGGCAGCATCGAGATCCAGTAGAACCACTCGTGTGTCTCGCCGCGCTTCCAGAAGCACATGAGGAGGGGACCGAGGAACGCCATGACACCGGCGGTGAGGAGCATGCGGCGGTACTTGCCTGTGCGGGCCATAATAAGACCAGAGCCGAGCGAGCACGAAGAGGCAACGATAGCGTTGGGGATGAGGTGCAAGCCGGCGTAGGACGCCTTGGTCTGCTCGACTGCGGTGAAGTAGAGCGGAACTTGGAATATGATCGAGAATTGAGACTGCACAGGACAAACAGAGATCAGCTGCCTGCGGAAACGCAACGCGTACAATATGTAGGGAACACGCGCGACTGACCATCGATATGAACCAACAAGCAATGGCGACGAAGCCGGGCGTGCGGGTGAAGAGAACGCTCATGGGCATCAAAGGCTCACGCGCGACGTACTTCTCGATAAGAGTGAAGATGACGAGACCACCAAGACCGCCAGCAATGGTACCGATGACCATAGAGTCGTTCCATGCACGTTCGTTGCCTCCCAAGCTGAGACCGGTAAGGAGCAGGGTGACGGAGATGACGAGGGAGAGAGAGCCAAGGTAATCGATGCGCTTGAGCTTCTCGACCATGCTTCCGGGACCTGCAGGTGGAAAAACACGTCCGGTCAGATCACGGAGATGGAGCGAGGTGAGAGGAAGTTAAGATCTCCTATGGGATGAGCTCACCTGCGGGGATGTCTATCTTGTAGGACACGACACCGAAGTGGATGGCGCACAAAGGGACCTGGACAAGGAAGGCCATGCGCCAGCCGAAACGGCTCTCAGCGAGAGCACCACCGAGGGGACCACCGAAGGCAGCACCGGCCGCGTAGACGAGGTTACCGAGACCTGAGAGCAGGCGCATGTATCGTGAAGAGATTTAGCACGCATATAGCAGATTCAAAGCGGGAGGGTGAAGAACTAAATGCACTCACCTTGCCATGTGCCACGCGCCTTGATGGAGACAAGGTCCGAAGTAACAATAGTGGACATGGTAGTCAGACCGCCGCCTCCGATACCAGCAATGGCACGCGCCGCGCACAACTGCGGGAAGGTGGTAGCCAGACCACAGAAGAGAGATCCGATGAGGAAGATGGCGGACGCGAAGAGAGTAGCGGCCTTGCGACCGAAGATGTCAGACGCCCGGCCGTAGAGCGGCTGGAAGGCTGTCTGGGTGAGCAGGTACGAGGTTCCGAGCCAGCCGATCTCGCGAGAGACGCGGAACTCGGATCCGACGGTGGACATGATGGTCGCGACTATAGTACCGTCCAAAGCGGCGAGGAAGGTGCCGATCCACATGGCAGACATGATGAGGAGCACATCGTCGCGCTGGGGGGGTGCGGCAATCGAGATGACACTTGCGCCTGGCTGGGCTGCCAGAGGCTGGACGGAGAAGTGGGAGGCGTCCGGCTGGGGCACGAAGGCGGATGCGTTGGGGTCGACACCGGCTGCGGCATCGCGGATCGCACCGAAGGCGGACTCCTGTGCGATGGCGTCCTCGAGCTGGGACTGGTGCTCGATCACCGATCCGCCGCCTTCCTCGAGGAAGTCGGGGCGGGTCGACGAGGCGAGGGCCGAGGATCGGCGGGTGCGGTCACCCAGCAGGGGCGAGCTTTCGGATGCCATGGTCGACAAGGTAGCAGAGAGAGGGAATAGAGAAGGAGGGCAAGTGGGAGAACGTCGTCGGTGCGCGTCCTACTGTACTTGTGGGGGTAAGCAGGAAGAACGTCTCGCTCAAACACAGCGATGAAAATTCTCAATTGGGAGCGGAGCGTGCACAGATAAGGTTCTCACATGCTGTCACAAGTCACAGCAGCCAGATTGATTACAGCGTGATTACAATGTGATTACAACCCCAGGATCTGCGGCCTTTGATAAAAATCTTGCGAGTGACGTCGGTTCATTTGCGAGGCGAGCGAGCTGCGGCAGAGACTCGGGATCCCGGATCGTGGACGAGGACGCGATGGGGAGGCGAGACAAAGGAGACGGGCAGGCAGGCGGGTCGAGAGTCGAGGCTCGAGCGGTGAAGCGGCGAATGCAAGGAGGGTTAGCAGGCCGCTCCGGGTGCAATTGCCATCACCGCTTCTTCGCCGTCAGGACCGCTTTCGGCTTGCTGGAGGAGGACGATCCGCTCTTCTTCTTGTCGTCCTTGCCCTTGTTGTCTTTGCCCTTGCCCTTGCCGCCCTTCCCGCTCGAACCTGCCTCTGGCTTTGGCTTGCTCGATGGCAGTACTCTAGAGACGGTCCGGTTTGATTGGAAAAGAAGGTGGAAGGGTCAGCCTTTTCGTTTTCCAGCATAGTGATGCGCATGGAGGGTACGTACGTGAAGAAGCCATCCAGCCGGCCTTGTTGCTTGACCGACAGCGATCTTGTCAACTTGTCCGCACCCTTCCGTACTCGGTCCTCGCTGCCGGTATGGAAGAAGCGGTCAGCAGACGTTTGGATGTGGAATCAGACGGCATGCTTGTACCCACCTGAATCCCTTGTCCTGGCACAGGAACTTCACCAGCCCCTCGACGTCAGGAGCCTCCCACTTCAACTGTAAGGAGAGAGGTTGGAATCAGCAACCGAGCTGAAACGGGAAAAGTCGCCTCGCATGCTCGTACTTACTTCAAGATCGTCGCCCTTCTGCGTGTCTGGATTCTTGAACAGCTTGCGTGCCTCCTCATACGGCCACACCTCTGGGATCACAATGCTCTTTTTCGGCTCGCTTCGCAGATGCTCCAATATAGCATCAATCGTGCCATGTTCCCGTATCAGCTTGAGGGCCGTCTTGGGACCGATGCCCCTTATGGGGTCCAGGTAGTCGCACCCCAATAGAATGCACAGATCGATGAACTGAAACAGCATTTTCAGTATTCTGCACCGAGACGAGAGTTACTGGGGAGCAAAGCTCACCTGGTCCATGTCCATACCGAAGCCCTCTCTTACTTTGGCGAGACTGACCTCATGTACCGGCATCTTCTTCTGCTCGCTGAAGGTCAGATGCTTCAGCAAGATGGGAGAGCCAAAGGTAAGGGTGTCCATATCCTCTGAGCCCGCAGCATACACCTGAAGAGCACAAGCATGTCAAGCTTGTTAGCAAGCGGCAAGCAGCATGTGGTCCTCAAGCACCGCTGGTAGACTCACCTTGCCCGCCCGACATAGCTCAGCGCACTGTGCCTCTGCCTCTGAGGGAGCCTGCGAAAGTCGGCATGGAGCGGTGCATCAGCATCGCGGGTATACTGGACAGGACATGCATTTCATTCACTCACTGTCACGCATGGTATTCCCATCAGCTTCAGCAGTTGCCGAACCTCGTCATTGTGTGACTTGGTCGGCCGCACTTGGCGCCGTGCCAGCTGGTCCATTCGCTCATTGTCAGCTAGAAAACGGAAAAAAAAAGCACTCAGTGGGTAAGATTCTGACGTTTGAGAGTACATGCCATACGACCGCAAAAGGAAAGAAAACGTACCAACATCCTTCTCCTCCTCTTGCTCCTCCCGTGCCTCCTCGCGCTTCCCATACCGACTCGCAAGCACAGCCTTCTTGAGATCCGGCGGCTTGCCATCAAAGACGTACATCGGCTTGATGCCGTACTCGACCATGCGCAGTGTGCGGTAGAAGAAGCCCATCAGATGCGACGTCGTCTCTCCGCTGTCGGACATGAGCTGCTGCCCGTCCTGCTGCCGCACGGCGATCAGGAACTGGTACAGACTCATGCTGGCGTCGATCGCTACCTTGCGCCCGAAGTAGGTCTTGATGTCGGCCTCCTTTATGGCATCAGGGGCCTCATCTTGGATGAGACTTGTCAAACCTGACGACAGGAATTTCCAAAGCGGCGCGGTCAGCAAGATCCATCACAGCAGTTCGGACACGAGAAGTTCACGCACCTTTGATACCCATGATCAGCAGTCCGTCGTATTCGGTGAGTAAAATAAATCGGAGGACAATGTGTTCGTCGGAGGCATGGATGCTGCTGGTCGTTCTTCCCACTTGAAATCCGAATCCAACACAACGCGTCGCGTCCAAATTCGCGGGCGCGTGTCGGTCCCTAGCGCGTGTCTGCCGCGATTTCCGTGTCCCACACTGCCTTGTGCAACACCGCCACGATAGGCAGAGAGACGAACGGACCATCATCGCAGATACTTACAAGTTGCATACATTCACTTAAGAGCAATGGTTCTCACTGACGATCTTGTGTATCTCGAGAAGGGCGATTGGCCGCTTCATCGCGAGCTCAAAGCCCGCGCAAATCGAGCGGGTCGCAGCCACGTATCGGAGCATCAGAGGAATACATGCGGTGTCCACCCCGTCAAGCTTCTCGGCTGGGTCTTCCTCGCTGCCAGTCTCGGTCTGCTGTACGTAGGCATCTTCCACTCCCACTCCCTCCAGAGTCTGCACTCGGTCGCGGGCGACGGTCTTGCGGACTACTGGGATGGGGTCTTCGGCGATGCTGTCATGCACGACGTCTTCTCTGAGTCTTCAAAGGGGACCGACGATCTGTGCCCTCAGCAACCCGCATTCAAGCTCAAGGACACCGCATTCACGTTCACCGAGCCCAGTGCTGCGCTTCAGGCGAGTCGCTTGAGTGGTGCGATCCAAGTCGATACATCGGTCCAGGACGAATACCCGCCTTTCAATGACAATCCTGAGCTCTGGAAGGGTATTTTCGACCCACTCGCTGATTACCTCGAACGGACTTTCCCACTCATCCATGCTCCCCAGGGACCCGTCACCCGCGAAAAGGTCGGCGGCGTCGGTCTACTCTACACCTGGCCCGGTTCCGATCCATCCCTGAAACCTCTTATCCTGGCCGCACATCAAGACGTAGTCCCCGTCGACAGTAAGACGGTCGACCAGTGGACATACCCACCCTTTAGCGGCTTCTACGACGAGAAGACGGGACTGGTCTGGGGTCGTGGCGCCAGCGACGACAAGTCGAGCTTGGTCGCCCTTCTCACCGCGTTTGAGTCCCTGCTCGAGGCACGGGACACGGAGGGAAACCCATGGGTTCCCAAACGCACAGTGGTGCTCTCCTTCGGTGCCGATGAAGAGGCAAGTGGACGGATCGCCTTCGAATTGGCGAAACATCTTGTCGGTGTCTACGGCGAGAAGGGCGCATACATGATGGTCGACGAAGGCGGTCCCGTCGTTCCAGCCTCAGAGTCGCCTTTCAACCGCACTCTCGCTGTGGTCGCAACAGCCGAAAAAGGTAAGCAGCTTCGCGGTTCATTATGTGCCTTCAACCTGCTATTGACATCCTTTAATGTCCTCCTAAAGGCTATTTGGACGCTCGGATCACCGTACATGCGCCCGGAGGTCACTCCTCCGAGCCGCCTGCGCACACTGCCATCGGTCATCTGGCAAGTCTCATCACACTTATCGAAGGACGACCCTACAAAGCCACTTTGGGTGTCGACAATCCTGCCTTCACCATGCTCGGCTGCCTCACGACATCCGACAGCGTTGCCCCTGGGCTCAAGAAGGCAATGAAGGAGCTCCGTCATGCATTGAAGAAGAAGAATTCGAAATCGCGCAGAGAGCAAAAGCACCTCGAGAAGCTCAAACAGAAAGTCCTTGACCTCGCCGGAGAAGATGTCGGTTTGAGCTTCGTCACCTCCCAAGCTGTCGACCTTATCTCAGCCGGTGTCAAAGTCAACGCACTTCCCGAGGAAGCGACGGCGGTCATCAACCACCGTATCGAGATCTCCTCCTCTGTGGCCGACATCCGGGAGCACATCGCCACAACGCTCCGTGATTACGCGGAACAGAATGACATCGAGCTCGACGGCTGGGGCAACGCGACGCTTTCGTACACGCCCAAGAACAAGAACTCTATCATGGACAACGAAAACGACGAGACGTTCCTGCAGCAAGTCAGCGCACAGACGACCATGCACAACAAGAGGTCGTGGTCCCACCTAAGGAACACGACGATGACGAGTGTCCACACAGCTGCAAAGCCAATGCTTCGGATCGTGCTATCCGACGCGTTCGAGTCCGCCCTCGAGCCCGCGCCTCAAACGCCGCTGGAAGGCGAAGGATCCGAGCCATGGAAGCTCCTGCAGGGCGTCATCCGCACCAGCTACTCGGATCAAGACATCGTGATCGTCCCGGACCTGATGGGTGGCAACACGGATACGAAGAGCTACTGGAACCTGACGGACGCCATCTTCCGGTTCTCGCCTGGCTCGCCGAACCCGACGCCGGGAGGGCTGTCGGATGGGATTCACACTGTGAACGAGTTCGCACCGGCTGACGCGCTGGTCTATGGATGGCGGGTGTGGATCTCGCTCATCCGGGCTGTTGCAGAGTGAGCGAATGGATGGTAGGATTTATTATCCTGCTTTCTCCCCTTTATCCCCATTTAGACTTGTGGACTCCCTGTGTACATATTACGACGTGTATCCCTCTCCCAACCTGTACGCCTTTCTCACCCAAGGGGAAATCTGGTCCGAAGAGCTCTGACTGTCTCATGCTATCTCTGGTCTATGGTCTACCGATCGTCCGAGAGGATAAGAAATCAATGTTCTGAGGCAAGGTTTATGCCTTGAAAGAAGCCCACCATGCTACCGATGTCAGCTCGTCCCTTCCTATTGACGGCCACATGGAGGGCAGCATGATGGCAGGCTATTCCGGCCTGGAGGAGGGACAAGCATCAACAGATGCTCAGAGGGACCTCACCCAGTACATACTCTTGCTCCTGAGCGATTCCAATCTGCCCACTGGTGAGCCTTGCAATTTCGCTGAGGGAGACGACCCGACCGACTCCTTTGACCTCCCCCATTTCTTCCCTTTCCCTATGATAAGGTGGCTTCATCGCCTCGGCCGGCCTGGAGTCATACGTGGTCCACGGTCTCCTCTCGCAATGTGCCCAAGAATTGCATGGTGCCCCTCCTGGAACTGGGCAAGGTCAGGATCAAAGTCAAGGCAGGCCACCGAGCGTCGCTCAGACATGCTCGGCGTTCCTCAGCTTCCTCGGCTCCTCGCTCGACAACTACGCACGCTCGTCGATGCCCTTCCTGGCCGATGCACACGTCCTCACAGCTCGACTGGCTGCTGCTTCCGCTCCGCAGAATCAGGACGAGACCTGCGACCATGGGCAGAATGAACAATTGGAGACAATTCGAAAATTCGTCGAGAGTTTCGCCCGACTTGACGAAGCGTATCATTCCATGGTCCTGAATCACGTCGCGCGTCGAGCATCTTGTGCCCAAGGCGTAGCTTTCCTCGCCCTCTTCTCGAAAGCCTTCGCCCGGGCTCCCGAACTCGCCACTTCGATCGATGTTTCGATACGGAGATTACCACCACGGCCGTCAGCAAGGAGGGCCCAGCAGGCGAACGCAAGTCAGGACCACACATTAGCCAAGACGAAGACGAATGGGGATGCGGATACGGATACGAAGGCGAAGAACGCTCTCGTCTCAGCAGCAATTGACGCTCTCAAGCTCGCCATCCGCCGTGGCTCCACACCCGGCCATCTGTCCCTCTGCTTCGGCGTCTTCACTGCCGCCTTAGGACTCGAACTGCGCTCGGCAGCACATCTGCATCTTTTCCTTCAGGCTCGGGCGCTCCTGAGTACTGCGATCCGATTGAACATCTTTGGACCGTATTTGGCACATCAGATGCTCCTATTCCATGTAAGGACGCTGGTAGATTCGACGTTGGCGGGCATGGATGCATTCGACCCCTCGAGCGAAGGCCAGGAATCGCAACCTTCCACTGGTTTGCTCATGACAACGGCGACGATGCATGGAAGAACTAGCAAGCAGGGTCTCCGACCGCACGACCAGCCTGTGAGGAACGACGATCCCGATCAAGGCTGGGCATGGGACTGGCCGGACGAGGGAGCATGGGGTGCGCATGTCTCTCTCACAGACGCGCCAACAACGACCTGGCCTCTCGGCGAGCTCGCCCAGGCGCGCCATGACCAGCTCCAGTCAAGACTATTCAACAGCTGAGCGCTGAGCGGCTTCAAAGAAACAGAATCTGGGGGAAACCGTGTAATTATAGGCCAGGCCCACTAATACCCAGAAAGTAGGGAGCTATAAAGGGTGAGCCCCCTAGCATGCCGGGCAGTATCTAAAATTGTGAGAAACAGGGATCAAAGAAAGCAGGCACAATGCCCTTCTTGCGCGCGCAAACCGCGGTGCCACCGCATCTCATCCCGACAACGAAACTGCTGTCGGATCTTCGCCCGGGGCAGTGATGGAGACCCCGAGGTCTTTGAGCTTGCCCGTGCCGATGTCGGAAATCCAGCTGTGGGAAGGCGAAAAAGGCAGGTTCAGTCACACTTTGTCTGCGCTAGTGGGAAACCTGAATTGGAGAGGAGGCCTACGTACCCGTGAATGCTGATCTTGGACATGACTGGATGCGCATCGCGCGAGAGGGGGGGGGGGGGGTAAGGCGACGTCAGCGCCCGTGCCAAGATAGCTTCTAACGAGCCAGCAAAATCCCCAGCGCGTTCGTTAAAATCTCCCTGCGCGAGACTCACCTTGGCCGCTCAGCGGTGACACCTTTCCGGCCCAGTTGTCCTGGATGATATCAGATGCCGCGATGAGCCGCATGCTCCGCTTGACTGATTCCTCAGTGAGCAGGCGGACGCTAAACAGATTGGGACCATGAGATTTTGTGAGTGAGCTGGTTTTCCCTGCTTCCTTGGAAGACGTAATGACACGTACAAGTCAGCATCCTCGAGCTTAGCTGCCTCCTCGTTCTCCTTCAGGCTCTTGGCGAGCTCGACGAGAGGAGTGAGGTATCGACCCAGGGCTCCTCCAGGAGCTTCGCCCTTCGTGGCTACGTTCGTGGCAGCAATCATACCGCCGCACGATGTGTGGCCGACGACGATGACTGTCCTCGCACGAATCCGATAAGACGCACGTTTATTTTAGCAGAGGTATACCAACGAGACGGGCTTATCGAGAGGTGGGGGGCGGAAGACTCACTGTGCTCGACACCCAGGGCCTGGACGCCGTATGTGAGGACACTGACGACATTGTCATCGTCCGGGTTGAACTGGTTCGCAATGTTCCTCGCCACGAAGATCTGACCCGGGTCCGCCTTGGTGACAACGCTCTCAGGTACGCGGCTGTCGGAGCATCCGAGCCAGAGCACCTTGGGCGCCTGTCCCTCGGAGCACGTCTTGAAGAAACCGGGCTTGAGGGTGTGGGTTTCGGAGCACCAGTGCTCGTTGTGCTTGAGCATCTCGGCGAGGGCGAGCTTGGACGACATCTTGTGGGTTTGATGGTGTTGAATGGCCGAAGAGGAGAAGGAGGATGAAGCAGACGGGGAATGAAGAGGGCCGGGGGATTGGAGTCCTGGACGGCGCGCGGGATTATAAATAGCTGGGCAGGGGTTCGCAGCTGGGACAACGGCGGTGGTGGTTGGGACCGAGACGGGTGTCGTGCGCACGGTTCGAGCAGTAGCAGGAGCACAAGAAGAAGATAAGAAGTAGTTGCCGCTCACCTCAGGACGGAGGCGGGGCGGGGTGAGTCCAATCCCAAACGGGCGCCCAAGCGAACGGTGGCTGCAGCTCATCAAGGTCATTATCGCCAAGCAGCAAAGAAGCCTTGGGACAAGCCATGGGAGTTAGGAGTTAGGAGTTAGGACTAAGGACTGACTGCAGACTGAGAGAAGCAAACGATGGTGCGATGGTGATGGGAAGCGAAGCCCGGTCGAGGGACAGATCGGTGATTCATTGCATGCGGACACCGCTCATCGCACATGGCGACCTGGGTGTCGTCGAGATAGACGCAACAGTCAACAATCAATTCGTACTCCGCGGAACTCGACACTCAACCTCGTCGTGCTAGCCTGCAGCCATGTCTGGTACGACCTTGCGGAGAAGACACCCTGTGAGATCTATGCAATTCGCTGTTCATTCCAAGTTGAGAGCGCCAACAAAACATAAAATGCGATGTGAATCCGGCATCCGGGCAGTCGGCACCCACGTGAAACTGTTTCAAGGCTCAATGTCCTGGACAAGGACCTGGCGGTAGCGGACTGCAAAGGAAAGGAAGAAGTGGGAAAACGCGTCAATTGGACAAGTTGGAGGAGATTCCAGAAGTGGAGAGGGCGTGCACGTACCCTTGCCTGCCTCAATGTTCGCAACGGCTTTGGAGCACTCCTTCATGTCCATTACTTCAATCCACGGCTTGACCTGCTTCTCCGCGGCGAGCTTGAGCATCTGTGAGAGGGCCAGTCCGGGAAGCAAAGCGAAGAGGAGTCGCGTCAGCCTGGATCTGAGCTGAATGCTACCGTTTTGCACGGAGACTCACCTCAAGGATCTCGATCTTGCTGGCAATGTGCGACGAGCCTGCATGGTCATAAAGAAAATCAGTATTCGGTATCCATCGAGACGCGTCGCAATGCAAGCACATACCGATAAAGGCACCGTTGCCGGCCATCTCCTGGATCTTCAGCTTGAAGGCATCTTCTGGCATCCCGACGTATACAAGCTTGCCGTGCACGACAAGTGTGCTCAAAATCTGGGCCAAGTCGACTGCGTTGGAAGAGGCAGTGGAGACAATGAAGTCGAGAGGCTTCTGCTGCAGCTTCTCCGCCCACTTGTCGTCTTCAGCGGTCGAGTAGAACTCCTTAGCACCCATCTTCAGCGCGTCGTCCTTCTTGCTGTGAAAGGGAAAGGGGCGTTAGAACACTTTCTGGAAGGACGCATCGTATCATAGTTCCACACTGACCTGGAGCTGTGGGAAATCACAACAATCTCAGCACCCATCGCTGCGCCAAGGAGCACAGCGTAGTGACCGAGGCCACCAAGACCGACAACACCGACGCGCTTGCCGGGGCCAGCACCGTTGCGGAGAAGGGGCGAGTACACAGTGGCACCACCGCAGAGCATGCTGGCGGCGTCTGTGGACTCGAGACCTTCGGGGATAGGGAAAACGAATTGTTGGTCTGGGCAAGGGGTCACAACAGCGGCAGAATATGAAAGGAGACGCGTCAGTAACATCAAACGCGACGCGTGAGACGCGTAAAATCAGAAGCGCGTGTAGAACTCACGAGCACGGATCGCAGTGCTGTAACCACCTTGCGCCTCGTCCTTGGTGTGAGAGTAGATAGCGTTGTACGTGTCAACGAGACCCTTCTCTCCGTCACCAATGCAGTACTGCTCCTGCTTCTGGTTGCAAGGCGGGCAGTTCAGGCATGAGCCGACCTGTGCGCCAACACCGACGCGGTCGCCGACCTTGATATCCTTCACATTGTCGCCGACCTCGGTGACGATGCCGACGATCTCGTGGCCGGGGATGACAAACTTGGTTGCGAAGGGGCCCCAGCCGCCGGAGATGGTGTGGACGTCGGATCCGCAGACACCGCAGTGGGTGATCTTGAGGGTGACGTCGTCGGCCTCGGCGGTCTTGAGCTCGAAGTCAGTGACCTTGAAGTCGGTCCATTTGGACGAGTCGTGAATGGCGTCTGTGGGAAGGATAAGATGAGCACGGATCACGGGAACGTTACGTGCAGGTGTCGTGTGAGTGTTACTTACATCCCTTAGGCATGATGTATACAGCTAAAGTTAGAGGGTATGGTAAGAACAGTAAGGGGCAGGGAGAGGGAGAGGGAAGGGAGAGGGAAGGGAACAGTTCGCAGCGGTGTTCGTCCTCCTTCTTATACTCGAACCTCATCAAACGCAAACGTGCTCCGAGCGTCATCCGGCATCCGGTCGGACGACACTTCTTCTTCTCGCTTACGTACTCCACATCCGATCGGCGACCTCAAAGAATCTCCACCACAGCATGTTGCGCGTCATGCTGGACCATGGTGTGCATGCTGGGCGAGTGGGATCCCTTGCCGGGGCCGACGGGAAGGACAGATGGAGGACCGAAGAACAAAAGTCGTGGTTGACCCCCGAGTAATTGTAGGATGGACAGCGCTCAATGCTGATCAAACTCACAGTCTCTCGACTTCCTTGCGATGACGACGCGGCAGGAGAAGCTCGTCGAAAGGGATTCGCCCTCGTCTGAATCTCAAATCTCAAGTCCAAGGCGTTCAGTTCGAGGTTCAGTGGTGTACTCGTGCAGCAGCCCAGCAGGGCTCGCGCGGTCCACCCTAGGATGGTTATAGATCACGTCCGTCCCTGAATCGCGATCCACAAAGAATGCGCGTCGAGCAGGCAGGTGTGAGGTGTCGCCGTCGCACGACTGCTGGGGTCCATCGCGATAACATTAAGGGTATGACTTCATTACCGCACCGTGAAGACTCTATGCTCCAACCGAACACCTTCATCGTCGTGCACTACCTCCACTCTGTCGCGTCCCGCTGTTCGACCGCGGTCGCGCCGAAGTGCCACTACTCGCCATCGTCGTAGTAGGAGTGCTGGCCCCGCTTCCCGGAACCGACGGTGTACCTGGCGCGCCCCCGATCCGCGTCATCCAGCTCGACGGCGGACCAACTGTGCGGGGATGGTGACCTCCTCCGTCGGACCCCTCCCGTTCCATCATGCCCGTGCTCATCCGTGCCACTCCCGCACCAGTGGACGCTTTCAGCAAAGCACTGCTCGGCAGAGGCAGGGCACTCCCACTCCCCCGAGGCTTCGCACCGAGCGATGAGCCCGCCGTCCCGCTCCGTTTCCGATTCAGTCGGCTCTCGCCACCGATGACAGTGTTCCCCCCAGCAACCGACTGTCCGTTGGCCCCTGTCGCAAAGAAGAGCTCATCCGAGGGGGACACAGCACCATTGTTCGGCAGAGGTGGCGTATCCCGACCCGCACTCGACAGCCGCGAGGACGGCCGTGGACCCAGCGTGGACCGCGCCAACCCACCCGAAGGAATAGGAATCGCACTTCCGCCCGGTCGCGCATCTAAGCTGTCCCGTCTCGCTAACGAAGCACGTGGTGTATAGCTGTTCCCCCCCGCCGCACCTGGCCCTGCACTATTGCCCAGCCGGGAGCTCGGGCGTGGGATCGCACTAGGCGCATCGCTCATGCCGTAACGCGAGCTCGTCGACGACGCCAGTGTGCTCACAGGCAGCCGACTGAGATTGCGCGCCGAGTTGATTCGCGACTCGAGCGTCTTCATCCGCGCCATCATATCCTGAACCATCCGCTGAGCCCCACCACTCGGAGTGGCAGGCACACCCGACCGCCGGGACGAAGATGAGCCCATCGGACGGGAAATTCGGGCAGATTGTGCTGGTCTGGACGAGCCGCTGATCGGAGGACGCGATACAGCCGAATCCTGCATGCTCAAGCCGCGCAAGTCGCGACTCCCGCGTCGTGAGTGGCCGAGGTGCGAAGGTCGTGCTGTGGAAGCTGTCGCAGGCATGGTCCGTTGTCTCGTCACCGTTGTATTTGGACTCAATGCACGCTCAGCCACAGCTGCAGATCCAGAACTCCGTTGTCCAGTCGACACCGAAGACGCCGAAGACATGGGTCGGTTGACGACCAGGTCGGAGAGGTTCAAGTCGGTCTCGAGGGAATCGCTGACGATGTCTTCGGCGGCGGGACCGGGCGCATCGGACCGGCTCTGAGCGCGGCTGAGCGAGGGCGTCATGTTTCTGACCACTGACAACTCTTCGTTGAGCTCCCTGATCTCATCCTTCAGCCGCTGATTCTCTTCTTCCAGGGTGGCTTTTGTGAAGAGCTCCTCCTCCAGCAGAGCTGTTTTCTCCATCGCTACGTTGTAGCGCCCTTCCATATCCATCAGCGAGGACTGGACCATTCTGTACGCAGTTCCAGGGTCGTGTCAGTGCTAAAGCTCCAAGTGTACCCATCGTAGGGACGCATGTACTCACCGCTCCGCGCTTTCTAGTTCATCGTTCGTCAGCTCCATGTCGCGAACTTTGTTCTTGTAGTTGTTATGCGCGTCCCGCAGGGTCTCGACCTCCTTGTTCAGATCCGCAAGGGTCTTGTTGTGCTCCGACAGCGAACTCTGGTACTTGCTCTAAACAGCGACAGCGCATACAGATGCAAAATCTCAGCATTTCCAGCTCTGGATTAAAGGAGATCATCGACCAGACTCTCGAAAACGAAGAACGCACCTTCCAATTGTCTACGTCTGCCCGCATCGCCTCGTTCTTGTTCTGGAGGTCGGTGAGCCGCTTATTCGAAGCTGAGATTTCTCGTTCCATCTCTGCCTCAAGCTCCTTGGACCCCTCCATGAAGTCTTGCAGCGTCGCTTCCGTTTCATTGAGGGTGTCGTGCAGGTCATTGACCTTGCTCTTCCAGTATCTGACTTCGTCCTCGGGGCTGGAAAAGGAGCTGTGCAGAAGGCGCAAAGAGGAAATTTTTTGAGCGATGTGGCATATATTTGGGGCACCGTCGACACAACGACGAGGTTCGCGCGCATCAGGCTGGCACTCACGGGATGTCCTCGTTGTCATCGTGAGCCATCTTGATGTTGGTCGTAATCGTCCGTGGCGACGTTGAATGCTCGCTGCGTCGTGAATTGGGTGCTGAATGAGTGTGGTTGCTGCGCTGAGGGTTTTTGAGTCGCGGACTCCAGGGATGGACCACGTCCGCACGGTATGGGTTCGTGGTAGGAAACTCGGTCCGCCGCTCCTGTCTTGGCCGATGTTCTTGATGATGCTGGTCGTCGTCCGATGCGATCTTCGGGCGAAAGGGGACCACGCGCTGTCATGCTTAGAGGGTCGTGTTGTCCAAGCGCGTGCTGTGCTGCACGGTACCGACCATGCACCGCCCACTATCCACAGGACAGCAGAACAGCGCAACGCATCGCATTCATTCAAAATGGCCACCTCTAACCTCTTCCATTGAATCAGGCGGAAGAGAAGGACACGAAGCAGGCATGGAGCATGCGCAGAGGATGGAGGCAGCGGTAAGTTACCTATGTCAATATGGATATCTGCGTGGCGAGCTGAGTGATTTGTCGCTGACCTCCGTGTTTGCAGAATATCTTCGCCCAACGATTGGCATCCGACGATCCCAACCTCGTCCTGGCCGAATTCCTCACTGAAGATGCAAGCGTTCAACCCGTGCTGACCGGGCAGATTGTTTCAAGGTTGTCCACGCTCTCGCATGCGGCCGATTTCGACTCCCTCTCAAGACTATGCCGAGCCCTCTTGGGAAATCTAAGAGCGCTCGATGTCATCGTCGGCCATGTCGGATGCCAAAGATTAATCGAACCTGTCTCCGTCTTCTTGCGGGACGAAAGGCAGGCGGAAGAAGGTGAGTCCTTCCGCCTAAAGCGTGCGACTACGTCTGGTCGGTGCTGATCAATGATTCTTTGCGTCTTCAGTCGATGATGCGTCGATCCTAACGTCCCATCTGTTCTTTGCTCAGGCTCTGGTCCAGAGACAACAGGTGAGAGTGCCAGTCCATGTATTGAATATGGATTCATGCTGACTAGCCTGTCTTCGTCCCCAGTCATCACACATCAAAGAGCCACCCACCCCCATTCCCATGCTGGAAGAGTACCTTCGCGTGAGATCTCTCAGCTACCAGCTGAATCAGCTTAGCGAGAATGAGCGGGAACTCATCGGGCGATGGGTCACCGCGCTCTTCGACTCTGAAGGTATCTCAGACGAGCTTTCTCGGTGAGATCCACATCCGGCCCGGTAGTCGAGGTCATATTGGCGCTGAACGTCTTCTCCTATACAGAGATTCCCCGCCAAAAACAATGCTCAAGCTCGCACCGACACTGTTTGCACAGTCCATATCCGCCTGTGCGACTGGGATAGTCGACCTCGACACGCTCAGAGGCGCCTTGACTTACTTCCTCCAAGACTTGCTGAGCTACACACTACCGGGTCCAATCATCTGGCTCCTCCGCCAATTGACACACTACCCGCCTCCCTCGCCGGACTCGTCTCTTACCTTGGGATCCTCCCATGCTTTCGGCGCAGAGGCCAAGATGAGATGGTGTCTCTACCTCGATGTCCTCGCCATGCTCCTCTTGGCAGATACCTGCCCGGAGAGTGTCATTGTCGTCACTGCCCCCGCTCTGCGTGCGCTTTTCAGCCCTCAGATACGGCTTCGGGCGGTGAGAGAGGGCAAGCAGGCCGAGTTGACCGCGTTATGTAGTAGAATCGTTGCGGTGCTCACCGGCCAGCATCGTTGAGAGAATGGATCTTTGCCGACTGCCACGGAACATGTCGCGGTGGGTCAAATTTAGCGCCTCCCGAAACGTGTTCGGCGAGATCCAATAAAATGCAGGACCAGGCTTCCCGCTTCGCCGCTGCGTCCGGTCAGACGACCACGGGCATCGACTTGTCAGATCTTCCAAACGACGCAGAGAACTGCCTTCCCACACCCTGAGCGAGGACTTGAAGACGTTGTCTACGCTGTCTCTGCCTTCTCACCACGTCCCCTTCAGCTGAGCTCGGACAAGATGTCGCTCCTCGACGTGCTGTACGGCTCTCAAACGGCCCAGCAGAACGGCTGGCAAGCGTCCCTTCTCGACCTTCGCACAGGTTCGAGTATCTCCAAGGCCCGTCTACACCTCGACGCGCTGAGGGTGGCGCGAAGTCTTCACGATGGCGGCCTCCTGCGCAGCCGGATTGCCGAGAATACGGTCCTTCTCCATCTGCCCAATTGTCTGGCATTTGTACCCCTTCTGCTCGGAGCGCTGACAGCTGGCGCTACGGTCGTCTTGGCGGATCCTCATCTCTCACCGGAGGATCTGGCCGACTTGTTGCGAAGGAGTCAACCGCAAGTGATCGTGACCTCGACCGGAACTTCAGGAGAAGACGTGATCGGCCAGTCTCTCGACCTGATTCTGTCCTCCGCCAGCGACGACCCGTCCAAGCGATTCGCAGATGACCTGGTCCAGTCACATCGCCTCGCCATCGCGACTCGACTACACCCTTCCGAGTTGGCACCGTACAAGAATCGCAGAATCTGGACGGTCAACCCCGAGGCCGATTACTACGGCACGGCCTTCATCCTTCGCACGCCCACGGCGCCTGCGACTGTATACCGAGCCGACTCCCAAGACTGGACGGTCCTTCTCCTTCCACCGCCCGGACACAAGCATGCAGGTAATCAGGAGTTCGACCAAGTTGGTTCGATGACCATCCAGGGTCAACCTCGGTTGCCCTTCAAGCTTTCTCAGATGAACAAACCAGCCTCGGACTCTGCTGCCTTCGTCACGTTTGCCAGCGGAGAATTTAAGGAATGGACTCATGATGCCGCAGTCGAGCTCGTACGTGCGATCATCACCCATTCGGCCTTGAAACCATCTACAGGCCAATCAACACCCTGGCTCAGCAGCCTCTCCTGGTCAACTGCCGAGGGGTGAGTATGTCTTTGCACAATCTGAGGGAAAAAAAGGCTTGTTCACAGTTCTCATCGCTCCCTACAGATTATTCGGCCAAGTCCTCGCATCGCTCGCGGGTGGCGCCAGCCTGCTGGTCTTGCCTCGTCAATTGCAGGCACAGGGCCAAAACCAGCAGGTACAGCACCTCTTCGGCACCCAGTCAGCGTCAGTCGCCCATGTCCACACTGTCAAAGAAGCAGAGAACGTCGCCTCGGCCCAACTTCCCTTCCTCCGCGCCGTCGCCGTTGCCGAAGACACGTCTCAGACAACAGCGGGCTCATTGCCGCTGCTGAGCATCGGCCGGCTTCTTGCCTCCAAGAATGTGTCGAGCCCGAACAAGTCGAAGCTTTGATGGATTTTGCGCGGGACTTGTACCGCAGCATCGCGTTTTTCTTCCCACACCACAGAACTAAACATCTCAATGTAGATGTCCGCATTTTACACACTGTGTCGGACGCCCCAGTGCGAGCGGCTGGGCAGCGCGGAGAGCTGACAATTGACATGCTGACATCTGACTGACTTCTGACCGATGGCTTGCGCCCATTTTTTACTTTGCTGCGCCATTGCCGCCTTATGCCTTATGCCTCGCTTATGGGACAGATCTTCAGCCTTCGCTTCGAGTGCACACAGCATGAAGTCGATGGATGCCTCCGGACTTCCTTATCCTTGCTTGTACTGCCGACATCGTCCGTCCGTCCGACAAACCACCTGCATGGCTGTATTGCTGCTATTTGCGGTGCAGACTGTCCTCGTTCGTGCGTGCGCGGTACGCCATCAGAAGTTAGAAGGGCAGTGCCAACAGCCTGCCGCAACGCATATAAAGGCTAACCAGGATCGCTTTTGATGCTCGCAGCTTGACCCCACTGCTCACTTACTTCGCCCTTCTGCTCAGGCTCCCTGACTCGATTTTCCGAACGTGCCTTCATGCTTCATTGCGCCTCCCAACTCTCACGACTTCACGACGTCTCCATCTCTCCACAGATCTGCGCTCCTTGTCGCTGAGCTCGAAAAGACTTCGTCCTCGCAAGCCCCTCCACGACCACGAATCGTAACAGCAAACAGCCCAGACAGCATGGCCAAAGCAACAGTACAGACAAGGAGTGTCAGCCTCTTTGCCTGCAATGTCTTTGTCACGGCTCTCGCGGTCGGATTCGGTATCTGGATCGGCACATGGTCCCTTCTTCCACCACCGCAGCCGACCACAAGCCGCCAATTGAAATACACGGACCACCAAGGACGAGTCGTCGGAGTCGTTGCGCTGGGCGTCGTCACGTTGCTATGGACCCTCATAGAAACTCTGGCGCTCATTCTATATGCCGTCCAGATGTTCTACTGGAAGCGACCATTCGACAAGCTGCCCTTGGCTTTGGAGCGAATTTTCTCTGGCTTTGCACTCATCACCTTGGGTATCTTCATCCCTTTGCGTCTCGCGTCTCGTGGTCGGCATTTTCGGGATCCTGAGTTCTCAGCAAGGAGCCGGAATTCTGTCCAAAACGCCTGCAATCAAACCGCAGTGGCGCATTGCATACGCCGTCGGATAGGGTGCCTCCATAACCCTCGCTGTCCTCTCACTAATTGGTAAGTTCTTCCCTGCCTCTGCATATCCTTAGTGTGGGCGGCAGAAACCTAACACACTTCATCTTCTGCAGTGCACATCTTATGGGCGAACCACTGCCAGAAGACAACGTCGTACGCATTTGTACAGCAACAGAACGAGTTTGCGATGGCAGAGGAGAGTGCAGATCAGCGAGCGTACGACCGGCTGGCTGCGATCCGCCTCCAGTACTCGCAAGCTCAGGACGATCAATCAAGAGGCAACGCAAACATCGCGCGATAGGACACAAGCAGAAGCTCGCCCGAGGACCAAGAATGTATTTGTAGTCAGAGTATACGGGAGCCAATGGGTTCAAGGACAATTTCTCCTGCCTGGAACAAAGACTTGTCGCTTCAAGCGATGGGAACAGACCGCAGCTTGGGTCATGTGTGACCCGTATCAGAACTTGATGTGCTCGAGCGGGCGCTCATTCGGCGAGGGAGGTCGAGTTTAGGGACCGCGCAAAGAAAGTCATATGCTGGAACAACTCGCGGGGAATGATGGGGGAACAAATGCGGAGGTAAAGGGGCTGTCACAGCTTGAGTTCTGACCCCGTGCGAACGACCACAGGCTCCAGACCTGTCGCGCCTGTCCCACGCTGACGAATCTCTTCAACGCTCTTGCAGCCCGCCAGAGCCGCGTTGAGCTCGAGATCGGCGAGGAGACTTCGCAGCACGGCGTCGACGCCCACTTGGCCGTGCGCGGCCAGGCCATATGCGTAAGGTCGCCCAATTCCGACGAGGTCTGCGCCAAGAGCTACGTTGAGGAAAGACAGAGGGATAAACAGTCAAAAGCTTGCCATCTCGCTAGTCAGGAAACACAGTAAACGTACCTAGTGCTTTCATGATATCTGCGGTTGATAGAAGAAGGATGATCAGCACTGTAGGATCTGGGTCTAGATTCAGCCGACCGTGATGGGAAGCACATACCTGCACCAGTCCGGATCCCAGAGTCGAAGATGACAGCAGGCCGCTTTCGACCGTCTGCCTTCCCACTAGTGCTGGCACTCGCATGGGCGACCTGTACGATGGACCGAAGGGCCTGCAACGATCCAATAGCACCGTCCACCTGTCTGCCCCCATGATTTGAGACCCAAATCCCGTCCATCCCATGCTGGACTGCCCGGAGTGCATCCGATGGCGTCTGAATCCCCTTGAGCACAATCGGCCCATCGCCCCAGAGCTTACGCGCAATCTTGAGGTCTTCCCAACCCCGAGAAAAGCCAGGCGTGATGAGACCGATCGCCTGGATGGCCGCTTGTCCGATATCTTCCTGCGTGGCATCCTTGGACAGCGGCGATTTGCCCTCGCAGTACTTCTGGACAAAGACGGGATCCGAGAAGATGTTGGCTACGCCCTCGCCGTGAAGGAAAGGATTGTAACCCTTGTTATCCAAGTCCCGAGGCCGCCAACCCAGGGCCCAGGTGTCCAATGTGATCACGAGAGTGGTGAAACCGCACTTCTTCGCTCGCGACAGGATGGAAGCTGTTAACTCGTCGTCGGAAGGCCAGTAGAGCTGGAACCAAGCTTCTTTTCCGGGCGTTTCCTTCGGATCCCACTCCCCCGCTTCAGCGATTTCCTCACATGGTGCTGAGGCAGCACTGCTCATGGCTTCACATGATTTCGAGGGAGGATGTCTTTAGCGCCTAAACTCGAGTTAACTCAAGGAAAGATGATGCGACTTACTATAAGGAATGTTGAGCTCACTCGCCGCTCGTGCGACGGCGAGATCCTTCTCCTCGTGTAGCTGGCGAAGCACGCCAATTGGGCAGAGAACAAGCGGCGTAGGGAACAGTTTGCCCAATGCTGCGCCTTGACCTTCGCCAGCTTCTGTCGCCTTGTCGTCCGTCGCGGGACCAAGTGCCGGCAAGCGCAACGTCATATCAAAGTCGTCCGTCGCAGCCGCAGTGAGCATGCGAGGTACGAGCTGCCAGTTGTCGAGAGCACGCCTGTTGGAGTCGTACGTCTGCTCGGTCGAGGCGGAGCCCGCGACATAGTCCCACGCTGATTTGGGCACATTCTTCTTGCCCAACTCCTCGACGACTTTGAGCGTGGTCGGAAAGGTCTCGACCCCGCGCAGGTTTGAGACGTAGATTTCGCGCGAGTATGTGGCCTGTCCGTGCATGGAGAGAGAGGAAAGGGAAGGAAGGTGGTCAGCTGTCAGCTCAGTGGACATTGGCACACACATCAGCTCAGAGCTCGGACTTCACCTTAGAGTCAGACATGGTCAGGAGCGGCAGAGCACCGATCGAAGAGGGTACGCAGGAGGGGTGAGTACTTTGTATATCGTGGACAGCATTCATCTCCTCTCCATCTCCTCCAACGACGTCCAAGCGCAAGCGCTGCCCCGCAAAGCTCGGCTTCGGCCTCGGCAGCCTCGTCGTAGCCGGACGTTCTGTGGGGCAACGATGGCGACTGGAGCCAGGAGCGGGACTCTGTGAACGCGAGCGAGGACTTCTATGTGTACCTTGGATGGTTTGAAGGTCCCCTTCCTCACATGTTTTCGTCAGGGCGACTCCTTCTCTCCATGTAGATCATACACATGTATACCGAGTATCCTTCTCACTAGGAAGCGGGAAGATTCATTGCACTGCGTCGTCCGAAACGAGGAAACATATCTTCGGTAGGCTACGTAAAGCGTAATAAAGAGGATACAGACTTGAGCACTTGAGCATTGAAAGTAGGTGTGATCTATCATGTGAGTGACGAGTATACGGAGCTTGAGATCAATCGGGTTAGCGTCTGGAGGCGATGGACCAGGTGCGGTCCGGTCCCGCCATGGCTCAGCAACGTCTGGTTCTCGGACGCTAGGAGCTGAGGATGGCAGACATCTCGTCGCTCCTCATGTACGCGAGCGCCCCCTCTTGGTAGTCGTCGCGAATGAGCGTAACGTTCAGGCCCTTGAACTGGATCATGGAGCGCTCTTCCTCCGAGTATCGCGGCCAATCGAGGTGGCCGAGTGCAGTCGGATCGTTGAAGTTGGCGAATGATATCCAAGCTCTCTGCATCAACTTCGACAAGGGAGGATAAAGGCCTGTCGAGTTGATGGTCGAGGTATTTCCGAGGATCTGTATAGTAGTGTGTAGCGTTCTGTTGGTCAGCTCTAATCTAACGAGGTGTCCGGGTGCCAGTAATCTTACATAGACGATTTCAGAGCCATGCGATGTTCCGACAATTGCATTTGAGTTGTCGTGCTGATGGAAACGATAAGTCCAAGCGCCTGACTTCGTTTGATTCGCGAAGAGACGCAGGAATTTTCGGCGCGGAGCTTCGTATCTCCATGTTGAGAACATCCTAGCGGCGCGCTTGTACTGATTGGTTGCCGGCTGGAAGATTGGATCGGACACGTTGGTCACGCCCTTGCTGACGGCGTTCGGGGGGTTAAAGTATGGGGAACCCTGGGTGACATCGTCAGGGACGAGCTCGTAGAGACGTTGCAGGAGCCCAGTCACGCGACTCTGCTGGTCGGGATCCGTGCTGACATCGGCGACAGCGATGTGACGGAACCACTGATCGAAGGATGTTGCGTTTTCGAGATCGTGGGCTGCGAAGATGGTCCCTTCATCAGCGCAGTCGCCCGTGATCATGGGAACAACAGCGTACTGGCCCTTGTTCACCAACTTCGAGGGTTGTTCGCGGAACCAGAAGCCGTCTACAGCGGCGTCTTGCACGGGCGTCCAAGGCCAGTAGCCCAAATAAGGATTGCTGCTGTAATTCTGAGCGATGATTGCACTGGCATTTGCAAGGATAACCTGGTCAATCTGTCGCAGGCATTGGACCGATGTTTCGTCGTTCGGACAGTTGACCTGGGAAAATCGAAGGGTGTTCAGCTTCCCAATACGCAGCATGAAAGCGGGAAACGAGTTTAAAGCGTACCATTGCAGTCAGATTTGCAAATGTAGCCTGTAGACGCGGATGGGCCGGTGTCAAGGCGGTCCCTCCTGCGGGAGAGCCTGAATGCATGATGGCAGACTGTGCGGGTCGTGCCAGTTCAGCTGCGATTCGCGTCAAGACTGTTCCTTTCTAGTATACCAACGTACCTGGAAGAGACCCTCGGAATCGCCTCCGTTGGCGAGCAGCTGAGCGCCAACTGCATACGCGCCAGCCGACTGACCGAAGATCATCACCTTAAAAAGAAGCTCGTCAGTACATATTACGGAGGGCAGTGTCTGTGGTGGAACAAACGCACTCGTTGAGGATCGCCCCCAAATCTGTCGATGTTCTGCTGAACCCTGGATGGAGACACCAATGATTGTGAGCCATCCTGCTCGGAACGAGACAGGTGTACACAGACACACCATCGTAAAGCTTCTCGCGCATCGTATAGACCGACATTCAGCGCAGCTTCGCCTGCCTGAGCGGCTTTGAGCACCTGACGTGACGACAGGAAGCCGAAGCTATTGAACATAGAAGCTTCGTGAGATGCTAGAGTAGGATTCGAAGCGTGCGTCGAGCCAGAGAGAACGTACGCATTGATCCTGTAGTTGAAGTTCACCCAGATAGCAGGAGCTTCGAGCTTGACTGATTCAGCAACCAATCGGCTTCCATTGTGATAGGTGCTGGCTCCCGTGGTGAAGCCGCCACTGTGTTGAGGCAAGTCCCACGACAGTTAGTGCACAAACGTCACTTTGGCTTCTTGATGTAGGCAGAAACTCACCCATGATGCCAGACCATGACCGGGAGCTTCTTGTCTCGATGTTGTGCATCGGCAGGGGCCATGATGTTGATCGTCAAGCAGTTTTCGTCCATCCTTTCCCGTGGGTAGGTCGAACTGGGTATTTGCCAGCAGATATGTCCGAACGCTTTCGCGTCAATGACCGGCTTTTTCTCCGATATAGGTTTAGGCTTGGCAAACCGCCTTGAACCTGTGGGTGGCTGGGCGTATGGAATACCGAGGAAGTAACTGATCGGGACGTCGTCTACGCACCCCGTGTAGCCAACGATGGGGCCCTGCTTGATGTCGATGCGAGGATCCGGAAGACTCGAAGTTCCACCGCAGCTGCGTTTGAGATGGTCGTGGGAAGCAGGTACACCAACGACGCTGGCTATCAGCATCCATAACTGGAAGAGAAAGGAAAGACAGAGCAGCATAGCGCGAAGTATCAGAGGAAGGAAGGAAGAAAGGAGGTGTAATTGTGATGAGAGGACGTCAGGGCAGAAGGGCGTAGACTGCGAAGGAAAGGGGTAAGAATTTATACGTATTGTCGAAGGGGAACAAGCGGCTGCTATAGTGCTATTATGCATACGAGGTTTGGCAGAGTGTTCGTCCCAGACCCACATATTGACTGGCGGTCCGCGTCGACTGCGGACCGAGCGCGATTGTGAACGTGAAGCAGGAAGATGTACTTTATCCTTCATTTCGACCGTTGACGGGAGGGAACTGGATGTGGAAGGAACGAGGAGGGAGAAAGAGATCAGCTAACAAAGCATGGCTTGCCCCAGGCATCGTGTGACTTGTCGCTCAACCCGCTTAGATCGCCTGAATGAGGACGACAGAAGGTTGAGATATCCTTCACTTGGGTAGAGACTAAAGAGGACACAAAACTTGAGCATTGAAGGATGGTCGATCATCAGTTGGTGTGATCAAGTGTCTGGAGCTTGAGATCAATCGGGTTAGCGTCTGGAGGCGATGGACCAGGTGCGGTCCGGTCCCGCCATGGCTCAGCAACGTCTGGTTCTCGGACGCTAGGAGCTGAGGATGGCAGACATCTCGTCGCTCCTCATGTACGCGAGCGCCCCCTCTTGGTAGTCGTCGCGAATGAGCGTAACGTTCAGGCCCTTGAACTGGATCATGGAGCGCTCTTCCTCCGAGTATCGCGGCCAATCGAGGTGGCCGAGTGCAGTCGGATCGTTGAAGTTGGCGAATGATATCCAAGCTCTCTGCATCAACTTCGACAAGGGAGGATAAAGGCCTGTCGAGTTGATGGTCGAGGTATTTCCGAGGATCTGTATAGTAGTGTGTAGCGTTCTGTTGGTCAGCTCTAATCTAACGAGGTGTCCGGGTGCCAGTAATCTTACATAGACGATTTCAGAGCCATGCGATGTTCCGACAATTGCATTTGAGTTGTCGTGCTGATGGAAACGATAAGTCCAAGCGCCTGACTTCGTTTGATTCGCGAAGAGACGCAGGAATTTTCGGCGCGGAGCTTCGTATCTCCATGTTGAGAACATCCTAGCGGCGCGCTTGTACTGATTGGTTGCCGGCTGGAAGATTGGATCGGACACGTTGGTCACGCCCTTGCTGACGGCGTTCGGGGGGGGGTTAAAGTATGGGGAACCCTGGGTGACATCGTCAGGGACGAGCTCGTAGAGACGTTGCAGGAGCCCAGTCACGCGACTCTGCTGGTCGGGATCCGTGCTGACATCGGCGACAGCGATGTGACGGAACCACTGATCGAAGGATGTTGCGTTTTCGAGATCGTGGGCTGCGAAGATGGTCCCTTCATCAGCGCAGTCGCCCGTGATCATGGGAACAACAGCGTACTGGCCCTTGTTCACCAACTTCGAGGGTTGTTCGCGGAACCAGAAGCCGTCTACAGCGGCGTCTTGCACGGGCGTCCAAGGCCAGTAGCCCAAATAAGGATTGCTGCTGTAATTCTGAGCGATGATTGCACTGGCATTTGCAAGGATAACCTGGTCAATCTGTCGCAGGCATTGGACCGATGTTTCGTCGTTCGGACAGTTGACCTGGGAGAATCGAAGGGTGTTCAGCTTCCCAATACGCAGCATGAAAGCGGGAAACGAGTTTAAAGCGTACCATTGCAGTCAGATTTGCAAATGTAGCCTGTAGACGCGGATGGGCCGGTGTCAAGGCGGTCCCTCCTGCGGGAGAGCCTGAATGCATGATGGCGGACTGTGCGGGTCGTGCCAGTTCAGCTGCGATTTAAGTCAAGACTGTACGCTCTGGTTCACCAACGTACCTGGAAGAGACCCTCAGAATCGCCTCCGTTGGCGAGCAATTGAGCGCCAACTGCATACGCGCCAGCCGACTGACCGAAGATCATTACCTAAACAATAAGCCTGTCAGTGCATACCCCAGGTGATTGTGGTGTTGTGAGAAGTGGCGCACTCGTTTAGGATCGCCCCCAAATCTGTGGATGTTCTGCTGAACCCTGCATTGAGGCACCAGGGATGGTAAGCCATTCTGTTGGTAAGCCATTCTGTTGGTAAGCCATTCTCTTGGTAAGCCATTCCGTTTGGCAAGAGACTTGTGCACAGACTCACCATCGCAAAGCTTCTCGCGCATCGTATAGACCGACATTCAGCGCAGCTTCACCTGCCTGAGCGGCTTCGAGCATCTGACGTGACGACAGGAAGCCGAAGCTATTTGACACAGAACCATTGTCAGACGATATAGTAGGATTCGAAGCGTGCGTCGAGCCAGAGAGAACGTACGCATTGATCCTGTAGTTGAAGTTCACCCAGATAGCAGGAGCTCCGAGCTTGACTGATTCAGCAACCAATCGGCTTCCATTGTGATAGGTGCTGGCTCCCGTGGTGAAGCCGCCACTGTGTTGAGGCAAGTCCCACGACAGTCAGTGCACGAACATCACTCCAGATTCCGAACCTGGACAACACTCACCCATGATGCCAGAACATGACCGGAAGCTTCTTGTCTCGATGTTGTGCATCGGCAGGGGCCATGATGTTGATTGTCAAGCAGTTTTCGTCCATCCTTTCCAGCGGATATGTCGAACTGGCGATTTGCCAGCAGATATGTCCGAACGCTTTAGCGTGAATGACTGGGTTGTCCTCCGACATAGGCACGGGCTTGGCAAACCGCCTTGAACCTGTGGGTGGCTGGGCGTATGGAATACCGAGGAAGTAACTGATCGGGACGTCGTCTACGCACCCCGTGTAGCCAACAATGGGGCCCTGCTTGATGTCGATGCGAGGATCCGAAAGAGTCGAAGTTCCATTGCAGCCGCAAGTCTGACGGGGTTGAAGGGCATGTGCACCAAAGATATTAGGCACCGACACCCATAACTGGAAGAGAAGGGAAAGACGGAGCAGCATGATGGGAAGGAAATGGAGCGGTGAGTTAGGAGCGAGGGGACGCCAGGGTGCGAAGGTGTGGACTGCGAAGGAAGGAAGTGGATGAGAATTTAAAAGGGGAAGAAGCGGCTGCCTTATTAATATATGTCTTAGCAGTTTCCATATAACCTTCTTGAGGATTCGCCCGGTCCCTCTCATCGTCCGGAGCCTATAAGGCGACGAGGCGACAACGATGCGGTGGCTCGAGCTCGCCGCTGTCCATGGCAGCATGCGCTGCATCGCTCACCACCGCATCACCTCGTCCGGCTGCTGTCCAGCGCTGACAGACGCTCCAAAGTATACAGACTTGAAGGGTGCAGATAGGTCCTCGTCCCTGGGCGGTGAGTAATGAGAGGAGACCGTGGAGGTGTATAGCGCGGCACGGGGTACCTTTTAGACCGTTTATAGCGTCCTTTTCTCGCTTTTTTCTCGACGACGTGAAGGGTCTGTGGGGACTGGTGGGAGGACTGGGTGTGAAAGGAACAGGCAGGAATCAGTGATCAGTCAGTCATATGACCAAAGCACGGCGTGAACTCGGAGCTGCCAAAGCGCCAAGCGCGACTCAACCAATCCACATGTCGACGGTGACGGTGAGTCTTGCCGGTGACGCTGTGAGGCTTGTGATGCAGGTATGAAAGTGTTCGGGGGGTGAGCGGTGAGCGGTGAGAGCAGGTCCTGAAGTGGGCGAAGGTGGAGAGAAGCAGGTCGCAGTTTGCAACCTTTGTATCTCTCCCACACTCTCTCATGGTCGAGGGACACCGCCAACGAAATCTCAGTCTCATTAGGACTTGGGGAGAGACTTGACAGATCCTTGGGAAACATAAGACCCGAGGCCCTGTTCATCGGGCGGCTCTCACGCCAAAATTTCGGCGTGAATTTTTTTTGGCGTCAGTTCACGCCTGTTCTGTTCACTTGACACTTCTCACGCCGCTTGAGTTCACGCCAGTCGTGAGCTCACGCCGCTGCTACTTAATAGAAAATGGCGTGGGCCAAATCCAGCATTTTGGCCGGATTTCATTCACGCCATTGCTGGCGCGGAGCCGAAACCACAACACAGACCCAGTTTTGCGGCGTCTCAGTGAGAGTTTTTCAGTTTTTTTCCATCAGTTTTTCACCTCATTACAAGCAGGGCAGACGTTAGAGCAGCTCGCTGCTTATTTAGTGCGCTTGCGTGCATACACATACAACAACAAGCATCGAGCATCAAGCAACTACATACAGCACACTCGCTCCTCGCCGGATATATGTACGAGTATGTGTCCAGGGTGATCAGCAGATCAGGTAACCAGGGGGGGAATTTTTCACCTCATTTCATGTCGAGAGCCAGACGACGTGTGACACCCATACTGACTGACGTGTCGCGTCTCATTTCTGACTGCGCTCACTCAATCCGTTCATTTCAAGCCAAACCCGTTCAATTGATAGATGGCGTGAAGTCCCGCGCGCAAGTTCACGCCAATTTGCCTCACGCCGTTGACATTTTGCAGTGTGAATTGAGGCCAAAATTGAACGCCATTCTGACCAGTGAACACCACCCGAAAGGTGAAACGAAGTCTAGCGCCCCTTTTGGAGAAGTCTTGTGAAGACAGGAAAAAAATCTTGAGGAAGACTTGGGGGAGCGGCTTGGGGAAGCACTTGCCAGCTTATGTAATGCACTCTGACCAACTCTATTTTTGGGCGCCGATCTGAGCTAGCGCGTCTCAACAGACCCTGGCGTCTGGCTTTGTCCACCCATGACCCACGCATGCCATCCTGCTTCACCATGCAGCGTCCTCACCATCCAGCCTCAACACCTCCAGTCACCTACATGTAACGATGACCCGCCAAAGACGGCGCTGTGGCGTGTTGTCTTTGCACCTTTGCTTGCTCCTTGTCGAATGCGACGATGTTCGATAAAATTGCAAAGACCCGTGACTCGGGTTCGCTGCGAGACTCACGCTAAAGACCAGCCATTTGAACGTCACGTGACAAGAAGCTGCGTGCCGCTCGAAAATGAGCAAAAAGCTGCCAGAAGTCTCCCTCAGGGCTCCGTGGCAGGGTTTGCCCAAGTCTTGATGGGGCGAGCCTTGTCCAAGACTTTGGTGCTCAGACTGCCAAAAGTTCCCATGCGCAGTCTCATCGAGCCTCCATATGATGATTACCAAAGAATTAGGCCCCCCAGGCTTATACAAGACTGGGATTTCGTTGGCGGTGGAGTCAGTGCTGTGATCGGACAGAGGCAAATGCTGAGCGCTGAGCTGTGGTCGGGGAAAGCCTGTGCGCATGGTGCTGGCACAGCTGCCATGTTGCTTCTCTACGTCGAACTCAGACGGGTATATGAAGAGAGGTGCGGGAAAGAATCGAAGCTCAACAGCAGGCATGAGTTACAGGCTCGTTCACGAGCCGCGTGGAGGGGAAACAAAAGGAACGAATGGAGAAACCTGGGCTTGGAAAGGAAGAAGAAGTGACTCAAGTCGAGAAAGGGGGAGAGTGGAGACGGTAACACAAGAAATCAGAATTTGTGAACGGATTTGGCGAGTCAGGAGAAGGAAAGGCGACGTCCTCAAGCAGCAGCTTGGTTCTGGTGCAGAGGAGGACAGAACTCAGCCCTGGGAAGAGAATCCCCAGCCAAAGGTTGATCGAAGATTCGAGTTGGACGTCGAGTGCTGCGAGTGTTGTTGTTGATGTTGCTGCTGCTGTGGCTGCTGCTGATGTTGCTGCGGTTGCTGCGCCTGTGCCGCGGCAGTGCCGCTGTAGCCAGAAGGCCCAAAAGCATTCCAGTACGAGCTCGCACCCGTGTTCGAAGCAGCTTGCTGCTGCTGATGCTGATGCTGCTGTTGGTGCTGTTGCTGCTGTTGCTGCTGGTATTGACGCTGTTGCTCCTGTGCCGCAGCCACCGTTCGAGCAGCGTTCGCAGCAGAGGCACCATACCCTGAAAGCGCATGGATTCCAGCAGTCGAGCTGGCAGAGTAGCTAGGCCGATGCGTCGAACTCGAAGACGAGGTCGAAGAAGCGTAGTCATGATTACCGCTTCCCGATCGTACGGCCGCTTGCGTCCCAAAACCGGCGATGCTGCCGCCGCCGTGAGCGTGGGTATGAGCGTGGTTGGCAGCGACGGTAGTGGGCCGCATGTTACTGCTGCCCCTCGAGTGCGTGCCTGCTGCCGCAGCGTATTCATCCACTCCGCTCCCCGTTGACGCAGTTGTACCACGTGCTCCTGCTTGCGGTGAGGGCGTCAGGGACAAGTAGCCAGTCCGCTGTGAAGCGTGCTGTTCTTGCTGCTGCTGCGTCTGCGTCTGAGAAGCGGCAGCTGTCGAGCCCGAAGGCTGATACCAGCTTATCCCATCATGGCCCTGCTGTGTGCTTGCGTAGCCACCGTGAGTCGCAGCTTGCTGGTGACCCTGATACGCAGATCCCGTGTCCGCAGCGCTTGAAGCGCGCGAAGGGAGATCGTTTCGCGCCGTCGGATCGGGCGTGTCACCACCCCCAGAGCCAGCCCCGTACGCTGCCGTGCCGAACCCATCAGCCAGAGAGGAGTGGTTGTTAGAGACAGACTGGCCCATGGTAGGCCAGGCCGAAGCGGCCCGCAACGACGCCGTATATCCTCCGCCGGATTGATTGTTGTTGTGTCCCGTATCGCCGCCCTCGAGGGTGGAAGCAGTATTGGCGGCAGAGGCATAAGGTGACCCCGACTCAGCATGTGCAGTCGGAACTGCGGTGGCAAGCCGCGAGGCGCCTTGTCCAGCCACAGCACCGCCAGCTGAAGAAGTCCCGCCCTCCGCTTCTCCTGTACTCTTTGATCGAGGAGCCGCTGCACTGTCACCACCAGCACCACTGCCACTCTGCCCATCAGTACCACTACCACTTGCGCCACCTCCCGTCCCAGATCCCGGCGCTCCGCCACCCATCACAATCGTCGGCGCCCCCGCTCCCGAGAAGTTCAGCACCAAAGGCGTACCCCAGCACGTCGCGCTCTTCGCCACCGTCGGCGAGCCATTCGACGGCTGGCCCATGAACGGCCCCGCATTCAGCGTCACACTCTTGACAAGCTCCGGATGCTCCTTTGCAAACTTCTCGCTGACTTGCCATCGGCGCAAGGTGGCCGGCAGCGGCACCGTAACCGGCGTCAGGCCGAGCGGAGGCAGAATCGAGCGCGAGCGTTTGATCGTCTTCTCCAGATCGGCGATGACCAGCGCAAGTTCCTTCGATCGCCACTCGGGAACGACGGCGCGGGCGGGTGGGCTCTGTGGCTTGCGCTTCTTCCCACCTTCGCCATCGTCCTTGTCAGCTTCATCCTCCGGAGCCTCTTGCTCTCCGTCCGTCTCATCTTCGCTGACAGCTTCCAGCGCAGTGGCGGTTTCAATGTCCGTGCCTGCCCAGCCCTTCCGCTTCTTGAGCTCGACCTCCCGTTGCGTTCGACGACTCTTACGACGTGCAACGCGACGTTGCCGAATATTGTAGACAGTTCGGGACCTTTCCTTCTCAGGGTCCTTCGCCGCCTTCTCTCCAGTAGCCCCGGCTGCCGGAGCAGCAGAGGTCGAAGCAGCAGATGCATCCGCCGCTGCATCGCTCTTCACAGCTCTCTTCGTGTACTTCCGCTTGGTAGCAACAGTTCCGTCCGCCTTCTCCTTTCCTTTGCCCTTGCCATTCGCATCTCCCTGCGCAGCCGCACCCGCAGCGGAAGTCTCGGCTGTCGCAGGAGCTGCATTTGTAGCAGAAGCAGTAGCAGTAGCGGAAGCCGAAGCCGGAGCCGCAACGGTAGACGTAGTCCCGGCAGCCGGTTCAGAGTCCTTAGCCAGCGCATTGGCCTGCTTCCCGTGCCGTCGCACCTCGAAGTACGATCGCTTGATAGCATTCAGGGCCACGTCCGGGTTCCGCCGAACAGGGTCATTCGGAATACCATGCTTGTCCGGATCCGCCAAGATCCGGTCACGCAGTCTGACCAGATATCCTGCGATCGTAGGGTTGGTAGGCGGCAAGTTCCAGTCCAGACGGACTTTGCGGGTGCCAACGGTTTCCCGCGGCGGTCGTTTGTCGGCCGGAAGGGTTTCCCACGCAGCGAGCTGTTGCTCTGTCGGGTCGAAACGCGGCCAGCGTTCTTCGGGAACACCGTGGCCTGGGAAGGGAGGCCACTTACGGTCGCTCAGGCCCATCTCGGAACGAAGCAGCTCGAGGAAAGCTGATTGCACATCCCGATCCGGTTGATTGACGCGGCTGGCGTCCGTCGAACTGTCAGCAGTGGTCTTAGCTTTCTTGGTTGGCGAACCCGCAGTGGTATCCGGTGCCGCACTAAGATCAGCAGGGGGCTCAGCGATGGTCGACTTGCGCTTGCGTCCGCGAGCAGGAACGGGAGTAGACGATGAAGGCCCTACCGCTGCCTGTTGCTGAAGCTGCTGTGTTTGCGGAAGCACAGGGCGATAGACTGCGGGCGCAGGGACCGGCGCCTTCTTAGGAGCCTGTTCAGCACGGAGAGCATGTTGTTCGATGAGCTTCTTCCATCGGACAAGATGTTCGACTTGGGCGCTGACGCCGCGAAGTTGAGCGTCGAGCGTTTTCAGTGCATGTACCAGCGATGCGTCACGCTGCTCGAGAGCTTCGATCCGTTGCTCGACCGGGGCAGACTTTGCTGGCATGGGTGGAAGCGCAGAAAGAACACTCGTCGTTGCTGAAGCGCTTGCAGAAGCCTGATCGGGGATTGCTGCTGAAACTGGAGCTTGAATACGATTCTGGACTGGAGTGGTGATGGCAGTACTGGAGCTCGCAAGGGAGGCCTTTTGAGCTGCAGCGGGCGAGGCCTGGGCGAATGTCTTGCCAGTAGGTACAGTGAGAGCAGTGCTCTGCGCAGGCACTGAGGCCGAAGAAGGAGTGGGCGCAGGCACAGCTCCGGCTTGAAGTGTCGACGTCGATGCCTGGGCAACAGGAGTACCAGTTGCTGCAGTTGGTGCCGGCAATCTTGCGGGAGGAGCCGGGGTTGCACTCACACGCGTGAGGGAGCTCTTCACGCGCGCATACTGGTGGAATGTTAGGGATACATGCGCATAAGTGAACTGTGTATTCTCGCTCAGTAGTCGAGCAGAAGTCGCTGAACGGGAAACATACCTCTTGAGCGAATTGCTCGAATCGATCGGTGACTACGTCCGTGACTTTCTGCATGAGGCCGGGCATTATTCCCTTGCGGATACGCTCTTGCATCTGGGGCAGCATGCTGTCGATCTTGTAGTCGAGGATGCGCTCAATGGTCTCCTTTGTGCGTGCCTGCATACTGGTGAGCTCGGAAGCGGCCGTGGCGCGGCTGAGGGCTGTTGCGTGCTGGAGCGGACTGCCCCGGATGGCGCCAAAGGGCGAGGAGATGTTCGCTGATGTGGAGGGGCTGGAATCGCGACGAGCGGCGGCTTCTGCGGCGGCATTTGCGATGGCGAACGTACCCGCAGAAATGCGTGTCGTAGAAGTGTTTGGGGTTGCATCGCCGGGTGTAGAGATTGCTACTGCAGACGACGTCGCTGGGGCTGTTGCTGGTGCGGACCCTTCAGATGCCGGCGCGGCAAGTGCTGGCTGCGCAGGCGACGCAACAACGCCTGACGAAGGACCGGCTACAGCTGATGTTGTTGCTGCTGTTGGTGTTGTCTTGGGCGAGGCTGCCGACGACATCGTTGCGGCGGCTGTCCGTGCAACGGGGGCTCTCCTGCCGGTGGGTGTGGATGCGGCTGCTGCCGTGGCTGCGCGCGTTCCTGCCTTGTGTCCGGCCAAAGCCAAGGGACTCCCGCTGGATGATCCACTAGCAAGACCTGGTCGAGCTCTGCCGCGTATGTTCTTACGCGGTGGCATTCTCGAGCGCGTACTTCACGCTCGAGATCGTGGATGGATAAACGACGGCGACGCGTACTCTGACCCCCACCGCGTCTTGGACAGCTACGTGCGCGTCAATGGAAGCTGTATTGAGGGAAGAAACGCGTCCTACCTTCGAACGCGACGCGTCGAACCCAGAAGAGGAAGGGCGGGGCGGACGTGCTTGGTGTTGGACTCGCACTCGCTCTCGAGAGTCTTGTGGTTACGCGTTGGGGGTTGGGGCGGTTGGGGGGTGTTGGGATTTCGGGAGGTGACCGACAGAAATCCCCAGGTGGTGGTGAGGCGATTCAGTGAGGGGAGTGCTCTCTCGGCCGAGAGACGAGGAATACACACACCTTCAGACGCGCTCCCACGCGGCAGATGCTTGTCACGTGACTTCACGTCCCACCCTGCTGCCCACTGACTTCCGGAACTCCTTCTTCGCATCCCCGCCGCCGCTGGGGCCGCCGTTTTAAGGAGAGTCTCAGTTCAGAAGATCTTGTCTGGGACCTGGGCGCCAAGACGGCTGCGGGCTGCGACATGCTGCTGAGTAACCTGAGTACTGAGTGCTGGGTAAACCGTGGTGTATGTAATCGCCGGTTGTGGAGAAACAAAGGAGAAGTGGTGCAGTCATCGGCGGTATCGGGTACGCCTCCTTCAGCCAGCGCTCCAGCTTCGCCCTGCTTAAGGTCTTAGTATAGTGTTCTTATTCTTAGGTCTAGGTGACAACTGACAGCATTCATTATTCAGGTCCCACCACTCACTCACTCCCTCCCTCCCTCCCTCTCGCTCATCCTTCTCTCCCACCTTCGCTCCCGTTGCGTGTCTGTGGTTCCCCCCTCTTTCTGTTTGCAGGTTCAAATACATCTCGTTCCCGGGCTTCTTCGATCACCATCTAACAAATCACTAGCTGCCACTCGCTCCTTGACCGGCTCAAGGATCGCCAACAGCAGAGGCAACAGGGTACGTCCTCCATCTCCGCGCCGTAAAACCGACGCACACTGACCCCGTTTCTCTCTTACACACACATTCTCCGACCCCCGCGCGCAGACCCCCCAGAACAACAGAATCTCACTCCATCATCGCCCTGTTCTCATCGACATTAGGAACCCTTTTGTGTGGCTGTGCCCCGGAACGAAGTCATCGTCTCATCTTCTCACTACTGTAACGCTTGCGCCCCTCCTTCATCCCCAACTCCCGACATTTATCAATCTCTCGACCTACGACTCCTCCTTCGGTCTCCCCTTTCCGTCCGTATCTCTCACCAACTCTGACGCACTCAACTTCCCAGCATGCGCTCTTCCCCTTTTCAAATGCTCTCGAAGGCAGCAGCAGCACTCCTCTGCCTCGTCGCTTCCACTTCCGCCTTCTCGCACCCGGATCCTGCCCTGGAAAGGCGGCAGGGCCTTTCAGCCGCTACTTCCGATCCTTTGGGAACCATCCAGGTCAATAGCCCAGTCCGCCCGCTCCCTACGTGCGCATCAGCTGATATCGAATGGCAGTGGACTGGCGACCTCTCCGTCTCCAATACGGTCGCAATCTACATTCAGAATCTCGCCGAGTACAGCTTCTCGCGCCGAGACATTGGCGGTGGTGGTTCAGCAGCCCGCTCGTCTCGCATGCACAAGGTCCGTCGCGGACCCGGCGGCGATACGGCATCGTCTTCGCTCCACATGCTCCATGCTCGCGCAGGCAGTCGGCTCCTTGCGCAGGACATCAGTGTTGTCGATCAGAACTGGGTTTGGCCCAGCGTCGATGTTAAACCGGGCCTGTACCGCTTCTATATCGTTCTCCAGGGAACAACTCAGCAGGCAACCTTTGGCAGCACCTCCGCCTTCTCCATCTTGCCCGGTTCAGACACTACCTGTTTGGGTGGAAATCCCGCCGAGACAACTACCACCGCCGATCCGACATGGGCCTTGGCTCCTGTCGCCTCGTCAACTACATCATCACCCACAGTCGTATCGACGCCATCGCAGTCAGCTGCAGTCAGTTCGACTCCCTCCGTTGCTGCGACCACCACCACCGCATCGACGCCCGTCGTCGCACCTGCCACAACCAGCAATGGCTCGACCGCAAATTCCACCTTATCCGGCAACAGCTCATCATCTCAGCCCGCATCTGGCCTCCACGGTCCCATCATTGCGGCCGTCATTATCCTTCCTCTGTTAGCCGTGGTCGCCCTCGCAATGGGTGCGGTGCACATCCTTAGGAAACGCCAAGAAGAGAGCTCTTCGCCTTACATTCGTAGTGTCCCCTCCTCGGACGCTCTCGCAGGCTCAGGTGCTGGAGGAGCGGGTGCTTGGGCCGGACGCTTCCTGACCAGATCCGCAAGTCGGGGCATGGACACGGATGTCGCGGAGGTACATGCAGAGAAACGCGAGGACAACCGAGACAGTGTCGCCTCGGACGTCTATGGAGGGATGGGACAGGTTGAGCACCAGCGTACACCTTCGCACGACTCCATGGGACTCGGTCGTCCCAGCATGGCCGAAGTATGCCTCGACGATTCGCCCTATCTCCACTGCCAGTCGGTCTCGCCGGGACCCACGATGTCAGCCTCGGGCCGACCGAGCATGGCTTCTCTCCGCAGCATGCCCATGTCCTCGCCTATGCCTCTGATCATTGAGGACCGTCCCACGGGCCGCAGCTACGACCTGTCGCGCGGTACGGCAGCAACAACCCCGCAAGCCGTGTTCTCTCCCACAGAAAGCGAACAGGCCTTTTCCACTGGCGGTTGGACGCAGTATGCAAATGTGGGCACGGTCGATGTCGAGGGTGCCCATGCCCTGAGCAAAGATGAGGTCGACGTTATCGGTAGCACTCCTTCTTTCGCCAGTCAGCAACAACAGCCCCCTCTCACCCGTGCCCTGCCAATTCCAACCCATCTCGAGACCATCCCTGGCTCCAAGGGTAGCAAAGGCACCGAAACCGAGGGAACGGCGGACCAGCTCCCACAAACCCTCCTCACCGAGCTCAACAGCGAACCAAGCCCAGAGATGCCGTACCCAGACACGCCTCGGCCGTATGACACCATGAGGCATGTCGACGAAGGCGCCTCCCACCCTCCCCGCAGTGCGTCGAGCATGGCTAGCAGGAACATCGGCGGAGGAAGCGGTGCATATGCGACTGTCCAACGATCAGCCTCGAACGGGAGCACATTCAGCGTCCGACGGAAGCCTGTTCCCACGACACCCCTGACCGACTCGGCCACTGCGACCAACGGCCCATTCTCGGATGTGAACGCCATCAGCAGCAGCCCGACTTCATCGTCGACGGAGTTCCCATCTCCAGCGGCGGGAGCGCAGCGCCCTCGGACGCCGAAGAAGGACGAGTTCCCGGAGACGCCTAACCCCGCTGCTGATGAGGAGGAGCAGGAGGAGTCCATTGCGGCCCCAAATGCGGACGCGGATGCGGACGCCGATGAGATCATGGGCAAGAAGCAGTATCAGCTCAGCGTAGACCTCAGCATGGACCCGCTTCGGTTTAGCGGGTTCTGAGGGGTGAGATGGGCGAACGCCAAAATCTCGCACATCTCATTCCATCCCCCGACCTTCGTTCTGCTTGCAACGCGTCCTTGACGGCCGTTTGTACGGACAGGTTTCCGAAACGCAGAATGGAACCCCTGGGGTCTTCTCGCTCAAGCATCGCCTCTGCTTTCTTCTTATGGCAGCAAGTCACCTCCCATCTCTCTCGCACGGGCTGGTCTCCCCTTCATCCTTCATCTTTTCTTCTCTGTTCGAGGGTTTCAATCACGGGGACGGGTCCTTCCTCGTTCGCTTTTGAGCCGTGCTCAAGCGTCGGAGGAAGCAGCTGATTTCAAAGGCATCTGGCTCATGCCTCTACATCAGCAAGACGGTTCTCTCCACATGCCTCGGCAGGCATTCCAATCGCTCACTTCGTTTCATCCCTCGCGCTGTGCCAACTATCCCCTGTGCCTGTATCCTCGATGAAATCATATCCAACACTCTCTTTATTGGTCCAGCTGACTTGTTCCCAAGGCAGTACTTCCGAAAGGAATCTGACGTCCCTGTGCTTGACTCTACATATCTGCATTGCTCCGAACGGCACCGCGACTGGACAAGTGCCCTCAGTACCTAGAGGGCTCACAGTCAGCTTTTCACTTGCGCGAGTCCGACCGGCTGTCCTTGCCCGGCCGATTTCCTCCCCGTCCACCGCCCCGCGAACCGCCCCTCGAACCACCCCTGGAGCCACCCCTGGAGCCACCCCTCGAAGCTCCGCCAAATCCTCCCCGTGCCCCACCACGACCCCGACCCGCGGCTCCTCGCCCACCTCCTCCGCCTCCACGTCCACCTCGTCCGCCTCGCGCACCTCCACGGCCCCGGCCCCGGCCACCTCGTCCACCATCACCACTGCCATACAGATCAGCCGAGCTCTCCGCCGTGTTCTCTTTGGCATGACGTTTCTTGCCGCCATAGCCGAACTTGTCGTCGCGGGCCGGACGGGGCATCTTGGCCCTGCCGGCGGCGTTTCCTCGTGAGCTGGCGCCGGAGCTGGTGCGGGCCTTCTTGTTGGGGCCACCCGGGTTTTCAATAGCTTCCTCGAGACGGACGTCGAAGTCGTCGTTGCCGGCAAAGGCTGACTGGCCAGCGCCACCGGAACCGTCTTCTTCGAGACCAGAGTGCTCTGTTAGAGAGTCAGAAGAATTGTGAGTACCCTTGCCGGAAGTAAGTGCCTAGGGTGGATACGGGAAAAGCTCATTCAACACTCACTGCGCTTCAAGCCCTTGATCTTCTCCTTCATCTGCCGCTTAGACCGCTGACGCTCAAGCAGCTTTTCAACCTGAACTTTCTTGCCGAACTTCTTGAGCTCACGCTGCCGCTTCGCGTCTTCGCTCGCCTTGATACCCGCGCGCTCGTCCAGGAGACGCTGGCGGACGCGTTCCATATGGACGTCCGTCTTAACCATCTCGGCAAAGTAGTCCGTTGGCCGGGAGAAGACGACTCCTGAGGCTTCGACGAGCTTTCGACCTTCGACGGCGGCGTGGAGGGCTTGTTGGTAGCTTTATACGGGAGAGATCGGCGCAAAGAGGAGAAATAGTGAGTTGAAAGGGCGGCAGAGATCGAGCCAGCTTCTATGGCTTGGACTCACAACGAGAGTTCTCTTCTGAGATCGTCGTCCTTTCCGTCCTCGCCGACTTCCTCCTCAACGCTCTTGTTCCATGCGATGCTCATCGTCTCGATCCAGGGCAATTTCCCCTTTCCTTTGCCCTTCCCGTCTGCACCACCGCTGGAAGCTGCTCCTGCTCGAACTTCCTCGAGGACGCGTCGGAGTGCTTCGGTGTTGTTTTGCTTGACCTTGTTGATGCGCATGCCGCGGATCTCTTCGGGGAGGGCAGAAGCAGTCGCACCGTCCAGGGCGTCGAGTTCAATGTCTTCCTCCTCTTCCTCTTCGGCATCCTCCTCCAGGGTCGCTTCTTCGTCCATATCTTCGTCTTCGAGGTCTTCATCATCGTCCTCCTCGTCAACATCCTCGAATTCCTCATCATCTTCCTCCTCGTCATCGTCTCCCTCCTCCTTGTCTTCATCCTCCTCCTCGTCCTCATCGTCCGCTCCTTGACCGAGCTCCTCTAGGGCCGCCTTTGACATTTCGTCCAGACTGTCGTCGCCGAGCGCGGCTAGAAGACGCTCCATGCCCTTCCGTGAGACATCGAGACCGTCCTCCTCGTCACTGCTGCTGTCTTCGACGTCCTCAAAGCCGTCGTCATCGTCATCGTCGTCGTCTCCCTCCTGATCGAGGGCCTCGGCAGCCTTTGCTGGAGGAGCAGCGGGTGCTGCCTTGCCGTTCTTCTTCGTCGCAGCTACCGGCTTTGCGTTGGGAGCCGCCTTGGGGCTGGGCGCGGGCTTGCTGACTGCAGCCTTGCCGGCGGGAGCCTTGGCCACAGCCGCCTTTCCGTTTGCTTTGGGAGCCTTCGCCATTTTGGTCACGTCTCGAAATTCTTTCTGTCAGTGCTGGTCGCGTTCTTCAGCTTCAGTCGCTGGCCTCAAAAAAGTTGGAAGTCACGAAAAAAATATCGCTCCGGTACTGCATACCGCAGCACCGGTCCAGCACCGCTCACTCTTTCCGCGGGCAAATTAAGTGGGAAACAAAGTAAAATAAAAAGGACGCAATCGATAGGTAGGGTACAGTGTAGGCATTGAGCTGAACTTGGGAGCAGGGTGGGCAGGGTCGGGAACAGAGCTTCAAACGGAGGTCGTTGCGCGAGCCTCAATGGGCTTTGCGACAGTGCGGCGGTAGCCTCCGTATCCGCCGCCTCCGTATCCGCCACCACCATATCCACCGCCTCCGTATCACCACCGCCGTATCCGCCGCCTCCTCCTCCGTATCCTCCTCCTCCTCCGTAGCCTCCACCGCCATATCCTCCGCCACCGTAGCCACCTCCACCGTAGCCGCCTCCACCGTAGCCACCTCCTCCATCACCTCCGCCACTGTATCCTCCTCCGCCGTAGCCACCCTGTCCACCGCCATATCCACCACCGTATCCACCCCCGTACCCGCCTTGGCCACCATAGCCTCCTTGACCGCCACCTGTGCCGCCGCCTGTACCTCCACCGCCCGTACCTCCGCCACCTGTGCCGCCACCGCCTGTTCCCGTCCCACCGCCGGATGGTGGAGGGCCTGTGGTTGTCAAGTAACAACAACTGTAGGTCAGCACTGGTCGATGAGGAGAAGTGAAGGGACGCAGGCGAACTCACCGGTGACACAGTAGGGGCGTGTGGTAGGGCAGTGGCAGTTGGGCCGACCTGTAGGGCAGGGCAAGACGGTGACAGTGACCGTTTGTGTTTGGCGTGCTTCAACTGAGGACCGATGAGGCACAAGAGTTCAGGGTCATCTTCGATCGTACCAGCTTTTGAATGATGGGTGCAGGAAAGTGGGACTTACGAGTAGGGGTGGCTGGAAGGGCGCTGGCGAGCGCAGACAGTCCGAAGACGGCTGCGACAAGGCCTCGAATCTGCATTGTGAGTTGAGTAAGAGTATGGACGTGCCTCTGGCAGGAGTAATAAGTGCAGGTCGAGTCACTGGACGAAGGTGAAGGGAATAGACCGGACGGATCAGTGCAATGTTGAAGGGAAAGTCTGCTTTATACGACTGACTGCGAAAGACAGATAACGAGGTCAGCTCCACCTGGTACTGGCAGCGCGAAGCGAGGAGGTCAGGGTCACAAACAGGCTAACGATTCATCAGGCATCAGGCATCCCGTCCAGCTCGTCCGGGCCCAAGCCCGCTTAACCTGTTCCCTACTGCGATTATCTGGAAGGCTAGGCGTAGCTTCAATAGCCAGTGATCAGCGGACAGTATGAAGAAGATAGCACGTGTGTCTGGCGTTTGCGGATGTGTTCCTCAAGCATCGAGGTGTGAGGCGTGAGGACGGGAGCTGTCGAGAGGGTGTCCTCGGGCGCATTCAGCGTTTCAGCGTTCGGCGGGGTAAGTAGTGATCAGGAGGTGCGCTGGTTCGACCAACTCGGCTGTAAAAGGTGGACAATGAGCGGAAAGCGGAATGCGGGAAGCTTCGTGACGATTTGACGGGCGAGGCGATTTGTGGAAACGGGGAACTCTGTGGTGGTGGTGGTTTGCGAGGAAGTGTGGGAAGCTAGGCATTTCGCGGCTTCGCCCCCCTTCGCCCTGGAGGCGGGCATGATCGCATGATCTCAATAATGCTGCCCTTGTCTCGCTAACGCCGCGTTCCTTATACTTGATTGCCTGTCCACCACTTCTCGAGGATATTAGCTCTGGTGCTCAGGCATCAGGGATAGATTAGATGAAGTTAGTGGCCCTTGCGAGGCCAGCACATTTGTCCGACTTCCGGACCATCGCCGTCAGGCGTCAGGCGTAGTTTTGAGATTCGAGGATGTGAGGCGCGAGGCGGGACGAAAAGCTGAGCTTGCTGCTTACATCCGAACAGTAGAAGTAACGATAACTACATGACTTCCGTGTTCCGCACCGGCGACGATGGCTGTGTAGTCCATCATCGCATCATCCACTCGCAATCGACGAGAAAAATAGACGTCGGAACCAGCGTCAATAAGCATCAAGGAACCCGCACAACCGGCGGTCCACTGTGCATAGAAGCTCCACGATGCACGATCGGACCAGCACACTTGTGCATCGTACCAGACACGGCGAGTCGGCGACATGCTATCCCGCTTCTCAAGCATCTGCGCTTCAGAAACTTTTGGTCGCGTAAGAGGAAGGAAGCTGAAGCGTTCGAGCTTCAAGCAGATTCAAACATCCTGCTGAGACGACTGGCGCTGATGTATTTTCGTACGTGTACCTCACATGTCTTCCTTCCTTCCGCTACAAGGTCGACGTTGTTCAGAGTGGGATTGACCTGCAGTCAGGCTCATCGCTCATCGCGATTCGCGAGTGAGGCGAAGCCATGATTTGTTTGTTAGCTAGTCTGTTTGCTGACTCATCAGCGACGCCACCAAGTTTAGCGGGCCAAAATTTTGGTTCGAAAAACAAATTAACGCCTGGAGTTTTGCGCGTCCAGAGGACATACATGAACGCATGAACGCACGAACGCATGCTACCGACGTCGTTTCCACAACAGTCCCGACTTCCGTCTCCTTAGAGCCGAACTACATACAGGTCACGGCCTCTGCAGCTGCGGGTCAAGCCAGTTTCGCCTGCTTCTGTGCGCCGCATCGCCTACACTGATGAACGAACGCATCCCAAGCGAAATCGGAACGTTCATGCGTTCATGATCGACAATTATACGCCAGTATAGGTAATGGTGCGCTCGCACAACCATGACTGGGAACCGAGGTGATGTGCAGTCACCGATTGAAGCTTGAAGATGCTGCTATGCTGCTGTTTCCTGCATTGTCCTCTCCTGCCACTCTTTGCATATCGCTTCCGTCAAACTCTTGCAGCCAGGAGGTGGAGCGTTCCTCGGGCTCTTCGCACTGCAACTACGGATTCGTTCACCGCGCGGAGTAGGACTGTAGGATGCGCAAAGCGCACTATGCTTACGGACGTGCTGATCCAACTTGTCTACAGATCGTACAAAAGGGCGCCCTGTTCCCATTATTCCTTGCGATGACCTCTCTTGCTGATACAACCTCACCCTCTGACATCTGATATACCCTATTCACAAGATCCACAGATAACATGCGATACACCTCATACCTCGGTCTATTGGCCGCTCTTGCGGCCAGTGGAGCCTTTGCACTCGACTCTACTCAACAGGGCCATGCTAACACCGTCGTCAACACCGCTCTGAACTACGGCACCACTGCGCCTGATCAGGCTTGTGTAACTGCAGTGGCGACAGCCATTACTGAATCGGCCCTCTACAACTATGCCAACAGCGGGGTGCCCGCCTCGCTCAACTACCCTCACGACAGGGTTGGCTCCGATCATGATTCGGTCGGTCTGTTCCAGCAACGAGTTAGCATCTACAAGAACTTGGCTGCCGATAGTGAGTTACGGAGGAGACGCCGATTTCCATTTCAGTAGATTTGGCCACTCACGCTGCCATTACTGCTTATCTACAGTGGATCCGGCTGGTTCCACCCGCCAATTCTTAGCTGAGATGGTCCGAATCAGCGGATGGCAGACGTGAGTCCTTTACACTTTCTATCACTCGCTCTTTTGGGCTCAACAAACCTTTCTTTTCACGATCCTTGCAGCATGGACCCCGGCACGTTGGCTCAGAAGGTTCAGAGGAGCGCCTAGTAAGTGCCATTGCGAAATCAATGCAAGGTGAGATTCACGCTGAGCGTATATAACTTCTTCCTCAGCCCCACGCGATACGCCGGCAACGTCGCCCAGGCTCGTAGCCTCTGCGGCTCCGGCAACGGCGGTGGAGGAGGAGGAGGAGGAGGATCCTATGGCGGGGGAGGCAGCGGCGGTGGTGACGGTAGCTATTACGGTGGTGGCAGTGGTGATGGTAGCTACTACGGTGGCGGTGGTGACGGTAGCTACTACGGCGGTGGTGGGGGATCCTACGGTGGTGGTGGAGGATCCTACGGTGGTGGTGGAGGATCCTACGGAGGTGGGGGATCCTACGGAGGTGGAGGCGGAGGTAGCGATGGAGGAGGATACTATGGTGGGGGCGGGGGTGATGGTGGAGGAGGATACTACGGAGGCGGCGGTGACGGAGGCGGTGGGTACTATGGTGGCGGCGGCGACGGGGGTGGTGGGTACTACGGAGGCGGTGGCGGAGGTTACTCTGGTGAGTGTCAGCTGTCACATTCGAGTTCTTCACCGGTTTGCAAGGTCTGATCACTTCTCACTTTTTCAGGCTACCGACGCAACATTCGCATGCAGCGCGAGGAAGTTTGATCCACGCCGCTGTGCTGGTTGTCTACCATATCTATACTTACGAATGATCTCCTGTACTACACATGTACATCTACTTGCGTCTTGCCACGATATTTGCGGATCTCGACGTCGGGGGGCCACCTGTTCCATCAAAGGTGTGAGTAAGCGGCCCACAGAACAAGGTCGATACATATGGACAGTAGCCCGCTCACGCCTGTCATTTCCCTTGCCAGAACAGTGACGGAGACATTCTGCAGACGTGTCGTGGCGTTGGTCCAGAATTCGGAAGTCCGATGGGACCAAGCGGTGGGGGGGTGGGACGTATGTATATGAGGCGGTGAGGCGCACACGTTGGAGAAAGCAGGGCCGTGCTCGAGCATTCTCATTCAGACCCAGCTTTCGACGATCTCGACTGGCCTATCCACCACGACGCTTTGTCTCCTATCGACCACAATTCGCCGCCGAAGGCTCTGGAGACTGGACTTCACGGTGCTTCTGATGATCTCATCCAGTGCTGATCTGCGTGCCGAGCGCTCATTGACCCTCATAACAAGCTTCCATCTTTGGCTCGGGTGGGTTCGCCTGGCCCTCGGGCCCCGACTCGTCAGCTAACTCACTCTCCTCCATTCTGCTTCTGAGCTTCACAGATTCCATCAGTCCCTGCTTTGGGAACGCTACGCTCGCTTTGTCCGCCATGCTTTAGCAGAATGCACACAGGGGTACGAAGTATGGACCTCTGCGATCATCGCGCGAAAAGGTGGGGGAAGCAAGCGCATCATCCATTACTGACATTCGTTTTGGCCTCTTCCATTTGCAGATGCACAGTATAAAAGGACGAACTGTTCTGGGATTCTTCCTTTCTTCCGCTGACCTCTACTTTCATCCGCTTCCCCTCTTCTTCCCCTTTCCACAAGATGAGGCTCACGTCCCACCTTGTTCTGCTGGCCGCTCTTGCTGGGGCCTCTGCACTCGATACCACTCAACATGCCAACACTACTGTCAAAGATGCCGCCAAAGCCCCCGTCAAAGCTACCGCCGACCCCACTAAAAACACCATTTCGAGATACAGCCTCGACTCGGTCCAACAGGGACACGCCAATACCATCGCATATACTGCTCTGAACTACGGCTCCTCCTATGCGTCTCATCACGCCTGTGTCACTGCACTCACAGCGGCCATTGGGGCATCGTCCCTCTATGTTTACGCCAACGCCCGGGTGCCGCTCTCGTTCATATACTCTTACGATGGTGTTGTGGTCACCGATATCGATGCGGTCGGTCTGTATTTGCAGCAGGTGTCCATCTACCCTAATGTCGGTGCCGATAGTGAGTTCCCGGAGCAATAGCTGTCTTCTTTCACGGCACCTTCAGTCGCTCACGCTGTTTTTACTCTGGTCCGCAGTGAATCCCACTGTTTCCACCCGCCAATTCCTGGACAAGATGGTCAGCATCAAAGGATGGCAGAAGTGAGTCCTTTGCACAATCATGTTGCCTTATCTTCTGGCTCAACTCGTGCCGATTCGTTGCATCGCTTACAGCATGGACCCCGCCACACTCGCCCAGAAGGTCCAGAAGAGCGCTTCGTGAGTTCAACGCTAGGGACGTTCACCTGCCACCTTGTACTGAGCAGCAATAATTCTCTCTTGTTCAGCTCTGCACGTTACGCCGGTCACGTTGGCCAGGCTCACAGTCTCTGCGATCGCGGCAGAGGCGGTGGTGGTGGCGGCGGCGGATACTATGGTGGTGGAGGAGGGGAAGGGGATGGCGATGGCGATGGAGGATACCACGGTGGTGGTGGAGGGGGAGGCGGATGGGGATGGGGAGGCGGTGGTGACGGAGGATGTTCTTCTTATTGTAAGATCAGCCGTCACGCTCAACATACCTTTGGGCTTATCGAAGGCTGACCCCGTCTCCTATTCAGTTTGTCGACGCAACACTCGCATCCAGCGCGAGGAAGTTTGACAAGCACTGCTCTCAGGCTGCTGAGGCGCCTCTTCCTGCGCAGTCCTCAGTTCAAAGTAGATTCGTAACGCTGCGGTCTTTCATCTGTCGCCTCAACGTCCCTGGACTCTGCGTTCTACACCCATTCTTTAGCCCCTTCACTTGCGTTACCATTCGCACCTACACTCCTTTTCACAACCACTCCACGATTCCATCACGAGTTCAAACTGAAGACCTCTGGTCTGCGCCATCAACGCATCAACATCAATGGAGACTCTGTCTTGTGCTCCCATTCTTGATGTTCCGGACCCTGACCGCGATCCAGAGATGTCGCGGCTACGAAGCAGCCACTTGCCAAGGGGGGTGAGGCATTCCCCCCCAAGCATACAGGCCAATACTTACCCGCACAGCGCATACGGCGGTGAGAAAGACGATGATGCTGTCTCCCATTGTCCCACACTTGTCCACCAAGCCAGCGGAACCGACGTCACACGAAAGCTTTCCACCTTCCACCTTCATGATTGTCTGGAGGCCGACAGTCCAGATATGGCATACAGATAAGTAAACGCCTGCTCAGCCACAGACGCAGACCCGTGCGCGCCTGCCCGACAGCGCGTGTCGCGATATATTCACTCTTCTCGAGGTTACTCGTTATAAAGAAGCGACTTGGTGGTGTATCGCGCTGACATCTCCGCATCCCTTTTGCCCCAGCTACAGACACAAGCTCAAGGAAAGATCACGATGTCCAGTCCTCAGTTTACTCTCTATGCGCACAAGGTGGGGCCTAATCTTGGTTGATGGCGCAGAGATTGCCGACTCGCGGAATGGTTGCTGATCGCTTACCTTACTGGTCCCTTTCTTTCTCCTATTATTGCAGGGCTACGGTGTAACGCTTACTTGTTCTGAATCTCTGATCGTCGTCGTATTGCAAGCAAATGAGGGTGAAGGATGGGACTACATGTGTGATAGGGGCTCAAAGGTGGGAAATGAGGGGGCGCAGCCAAGTGATTGTGACATACGGCCCAAACCCTCCCAAGGTCGCCCTCCTGCTCGAGGTGAGTTCGCCGTGTCCGAGGATGGAGTAATAGTGATTCGAGCTGAATCCTTGATCCGACATCTCTAGTGGCTCAACCTGTCATACAAGGTCGAACCCCTGGTCTTCGGGGATGGCCCGAAAGGAATCAAGAATCCTGAATTCCTCGCCATTAACCCGAACGGCAGAGTGCCCGCCTTGGTCGACCACTCCAACAACGACTTCACGGTATGGGAGAGCGGCGCCTGCTTGATCTACCTTGCTGACAAGTACGACCAGGAGGGACGCTTCTACGGTGTGTCTAAAGATCGAGGGCTTGGTATATTCGAGGTGCTGACGTGCTTGTCTCCTTATCCTGTCCGCCCTCACCCTATGGCACAACCTGCTGGGACGTATTTGGTTCCATAGGTAGGAACGCGGAGGAGAGAGCACTGACGGCCCAGTGGCTCACACACCAGCTCAGCGGTCTCGGCCCATCTCAAGGCCAAGTAGGCTGGTTGACTAACTATGTGAGCACACCGGACGCATGATGTATTGAACCAGTCTCTAACCCCCGAAAGGCGGCGCGAACCCAAAGACATGCTGATCGTTACATTCTTTCCACCTCTTTCCCAACTGGCAGTATGAGCAAAATACAGGCATCAAGGTCCAGCCCGAGATGATTCAGCGCTACCGTGAGGAGACAGATCGGCTGTACAAGGTCCTCGATGGCCAGCTTGCTGTGAGTACCAGCTTTTCGTTGGACAGAAGACGTCTGACAGCCTTGACGACGTTTTCCTCGAGTTGACGGCTTCTATTCTTCCCATCCTGTACGATTGCTGTAGAGGCAAGCCGAGGCTGGCTCGCAGTACATCGTGCACGATCGCATCACGATTGCAGACTTTGCCTTCTACGGTTGGGGTGAGCATTGGCAAACGTTACTCGATTCTTCCTTCCTTGTTGAATTCGAAGATAGCTTGGCTGACGATCCTCATCTTTCTCTTCAGTTCACATCGTCAGCTTCGCCAAATTCGACTTGTCCGACTACCCGAACGTGCAGAAGTGGGCAGGAAACATCGCGAACGACGAGCGCATGAAGAAGGCATACGCAAAGATGGACGCTTAACAAGAGTTCCCTGGCTTGTACTTATATTCGCCTTCTTCCAACGCTTCAGCCTTGTCCGGAATCCAAAGATCGCTTCAAGGGTGAAGGTACGCTCCAAAGATCAATGTCGATTGTCCTTAAGATACGTGAGACAAACGGTTCTAACTCGTCTATGTGATACCCATGACCTGAGAAAGTGTGAAGAGAAAGAGAGAGGAAGCGTTCCATCATGGAGCAGGGCATTGATAAGGAACAGTGCCGAGACGACCACGAGCGCGCCTCACAAGGCGTGGGACAGTATTGAACCCAGAGCGGGAAAGTGAATAGAATGAATAACGTGAAGGATAGATAAGTATCGAATGTTTCCGAAAAGGTCCATCATCTAAAAAGTTGGGGGGGGGGTCACGAAGGAGGCTCAGCAAAGGTTCCTGCTGCCGAGATATGGTCCTGAGGAAGTCCTTCTTCTTCATGAGCCAGGCAGGGGCTTTCCAGCGCAGGTCCATGTGGAGTCGCGCTTGCCGGGCTTGCCGATGACCTTGTAAGGTGCAAACCCGATGGTCTGAGCGACGGTGCCCATGTACTTGGGTTCGTATCCGTTGTCCTGGACGATCTGGAGAGCCTGAGGAATCACCTTGCTGCTGGTGGTAGGAACCGTCTCGTGGTTGAGGATGATGACGTGCTTGGGGGCCTTGAGTGCTCGGTATCTGAAGGAGAGAGGGAGAAAAAAATGAGACAAGTGTCAGCCAAAATTCGGTGGCCTGCAAGCTGGACCGGCATGTGTCCTTGCCGTGCAAGGATGTATTTCAGATGCGGTGGAATTGAGGTCACGCACTGGTTGAGGGAGAAGCTGACTGCTGCGCCATCCGCGTCCTTAGTATCGGCGTTCCAAAGCACCACGTTGTAGCCCCACCTGGTGACCAAGAAAAGCCCATGTCAGTGATAAAAGGAGAGAAAAGAAAGCTGTGAGATCATTCGTGCCAGAGAGACGTACTTGTTGTTGAGGTACTGGATCGTGGCATCGCTGGCGCTTCCGTAGGGAGGTCGGATGCATGCGGGCACGACACCCTGCAAAACTAAGGATCAGCGTGGGGGGTTCATGTTCTAGTTACCCACGAAGACACTCACAAGGATCTTGTACAGGGCATCCTCGATGAACTGGACCTCCTTGTCAAGTCGGGCGCGGCTGATGGTCTCGATGTCTGGGTGGGACCATGTGTGCGAGCAAATCTGATGTCCAGCGTTGTAAGAGTACTTGAGTGCTGCGACCGCGGCGTCGTCGTAGATGCACTGGTAGTTGTTTCCGTTGACGAAGAAGGTAGCGCGGGTGCCGATGGAGGCGATCTCGTCGGCGATCTTTTGGTGGTACTGGTGAGTGATGGATGTAGGGGAGAGAAGTCATGATCAGCTCCGACCGCGGATTCATGCAACAAGAACGCTGTATCGTACTCACGTTGTACTGGACACAAGTGGACCCCAAAGATCAGACGGACAGTCAATGCGTCAGTCGTCGGCAACACAGAAGCCAAAACAGAGGCAGGCTCACCGGCCCATCGTCGAAGGTGAACGAGAAGCACTTGGTGGTGGTGCAGCGGGTAATGCCACCAGGAATGACAGCGCGTGTGGTGACGTTGCCGCTGCGCTGCTCGTTGTGGAAGAGCTCGTATTCGCTCGGGTCCCGGCGTTCGAGGTCGGCGCGAACGAGGGGAGAGAGCGGGGGGAAGTCGGGGCCGGGTGCGCTGGCGGCCGAGGCCAAGGCCGATCCACCGAGGACGGCGAGGACGAGGGCGAGCGTGCTGGATTTAAGAGCAAACATTGTGGGAGCAGGAGGAGCTAGGAGGAGCTAAAGGGGAGATAAAGAAAGATAAGAAAGATCAGAAAAAGGATAGAGGGAGGGGAGAGGAGGCAGGAAGAGAGAGAGGGAGAGGCAAAGAGTGTAGTAGAGTAAAGACGGTGGGATTGATCAGTCACTTGCTTTTATAAGCCAGTGAGCGAAGACTGCGAAGACTGAGCAGGGAGAGTGATTAGATGCCGAGGCACGAGGGAGCAAGCAGACGAAGGGAACACGGGAACTGGGAAGTCGGGAAGGAACAAGGGTGTCGCGTTCTCAGTCACAGGGATGGTATGTTCATCCTCACTTTTCAGGGTCCCATCCACGCGGATTAAGATTTAAGATAGCATGGCGCCCGCGGATCAATACAATCAAACGCCTTCATTTCGTATTCATTCTAATCAATGTGCCTGACGATCCCGTCTGTGGGTTCCCGACGATCCCGCGTGTTTGGGCTTGCGGCTCCGCCACTTGGCTTTACAAAAACGAACCCAAAAACAAGCAAACAAACCCCTGATGTTGTTGACCCACTGCCTATTAATATTGTCTGCATTGACTTCCCCCATCCCCTATCCCCTCCCCCTCCCTGTCTGACTCTGGATTGTGCCTGCGACGATGCTGAGCCCGCCGTGCGAAGACAGCTTGTCGAGCGTCAGAAATGAGAGCATCCCTTCCATCTTCTGGTGCAAGCCCGGCCGCGAGCGCTAAATAACCAGCGGGCTAAGCCCGAGCGGTCTGGCACTCAAGCCTCAAAACTGCAGTGCACGCACTTCAGCATGAAGCAGAGCCGTGACCTCGTGACCGGTGGCCTCATAATGAACGCTGCGCCGAGGAAAGGGGCCAAGGCGAGGGCGAGCACGTCCGGCGGGGTTCATTCCTCCCCCTCAGCACAACCGTTGATCCAACGTATGTATAATACACACAGAAAGTTGAGCCAAGCTACAAGCAAGGAAAAGGACATATGATACTGATTGCATGCAATCTGAGGGTAACTTGAAGATTGAGTATGGAATATTGAGTGATTGAGGATTGAGACATTGTGGTTGAAGCACTGAGGGCGTGGCATGACGGGAAGAAGAGAACATGACAACAGTAGCGATCCGAAGGCGAAGACAGTGGAGACAGATGACGGTGAGAAGAACGAAGTACATACACAGAAAAGTCGCCCCGGTCGATCGAGATTCGCAACCCGGGGCCAGAGGCCCAATTCGCCCTTAGGTCTGATACGCAACCATAGCATACGACCCCGCCTCCCGCCCCATGAATCCAAACCCAAGCAAGATCTCCATCTTCCGCGAATGCCAGCCCGTATCCCCGGGAACGTGACCTTTCGCCCGACCAAGAGCCTCCAGTGCCTCCCGGCGCGGATGGGTCGGCGGAAGACCCCGGACGACCTCGTTCCGCGCGGTGAGGACGGTCGTCTTGGTGGGAGCCGCAGACGTGCTTCCACTGTGAGCTGAGCTGTCGGTCGGTGCCGGTTCTGGCGCGGGCGCAGAATGGAGTGTCGTATCACCCGCTCGTGCTGATGCGGCCGCACCATCGTCCTCGTCATCGCTAACGACCGTCCTATCCACCCGTCCAAACCGACTCGCCGACCCTCGCAACGAAGAAGGCATCCCAGCACCACGTCTCCGATCGTCAACCCCATCATCCTCATCGCGCTCTTCTCCTCCATCATCATCATCATCCTCGTCCGTGTCGAGACTGATCATCCGACCAGGCGCCCGGACACGGGACGTCGACCGCGCGCGTGATCGCGAGCGGGAGTTCGAGGGTGCACTCGATTGCCGGAGTGACGACCGACGCCGTGGCGAATCACGACGACCCGTCTCACCCAGGTCGCCTCCCAGTCCACCGCCACCGGCGCGAGACGCACGCCGCGGCTGACCCGTCCGACCACGTCCACGACCATCAGCCTCAGCCTCGGCTCCCTTCCCCAACACATCCGTATCCTTCTGGAAGACAGCCTGCGGATTCGGGCCCGCAGCCATATCCACAATCCACCCACGCTGACCCGCACCCCATACCACCTTCCACGTCTCAATCCCACTTCGGATCGAACGCAGACTCGAGGCGCCCAGCTCGATCACCCGCAGATTCGTCGGCGGACGCGGTGGAGTCAGGTTCGAAGGGGCCGTCCCACCGCTGGACGAGCTTGGATCTTGCGCCAGATGGTTGAAGCCCATTTCAGCCAGCTGTTGAGAGAGCGGCACGGGCGGGGCCAGACAGCACGGAGCGAGCAGCTGTTGATGCAGCTGTACAGCAGTTACAGCGCTCCCACCTGCACTCCCAAATATCGGCGGCCCGTCGGCCATGTCGAAATCATCATCATATTCTCCACCCGTGTCATCAGACGTGGCCGTGCAACTATCCGCCAAATCCAACACCTGCACATTCGGAGCCTTCTCCTTCAGAAGCGTAGCCACCCCCTGTAGCGTAATGCGCGGGTTGCAGCCCAGCCCCAGATCGAGCATACTCGGCTGAGCTGCAAACACAGCCAGGTGCGCGTCCGTCAAGTTGCACCCGCTCAGGTCGAGGTACCGCATCGCGCCGGACTTGATCGCAGGAGCCTCCTTGATCAGCGTCATCGCGTCCGGGCGGGTGATCGACGTCGGGAAGATGAGCGTGCCCTCCAAGTTGAGCTCCACCAGACTGGCACAGACGTCCGAGCGGACCACGAGCTCGAGAATACTCTCGCTATCGATGGACCGACAGCGCGCCAGACTGAGCGATTGTAAAGCAAGTGTGTCGCTCGCAGCCAACGCGCGAAGCAGCGCCCCGTCCGTCTTCGACCTTGACAGATCGAGGTGGGTCAAGTGCGGGAACGCCAGCACGAAGGGTGTCACAATGTCCATCGGGAACGTGATCCCGTTCATCCCGAGCCGTCGCAAGCTGGGGAACGTCGCGGGTGTGAAGGCAGTCGACCGACTGCGCGTCTGGGAGGCGTTCCGCGTCAGACTCGTCGTGCGGACCGAAGGACTGCCAAGTCGGGCAGAACCTCCCGCGACGCCGCTCAGGCGCGATTGTGAAGGGGTTCTGGGCGTTGATATTGTCGTTGCCGTCGCTGATGACGAAGACGATGCGGCCGAGGCACCCGCGAACGGAGTTCGCGATCGAGAGCGGGAGTTTGACCCAGCCTGGGAGCCGAAGATCCGTCGCGAGCGAGTGTCACGACCACGCTCCATCATCTCCTCATCTTCCTCTTCTTCATCAATCGTCACAGTCCGACGACGTTGGGCCGCCTCAGGACGGCCGCCGTCGACTTCAGAGTCTCCGTCCGTTTCCGTCTCGACCTCAGTCTCCGTCTCTGTCTCTGTAGACGTTGTCGCGTCTTCCTCCTCCGCATGTATCTCCAGCGGGCCCGATGGCGGCTCAATGTCCGGCACATCGTCGGCCGTTATACCTACGGCGCGGGGGCGCAAGTACAGCTGAACAAAGCGTGTGAATGCTTCGCCGAAGCGAGGACTGACGCAGTTGCAGAGATCCAAGCTCTGGAGCATCTTGTGATCCGAGTCACGCTGGTTGGCTGAGCCAACTCGGCTCATGGAGGTGCCGCGGTGTCGGGAGACGGAGCGACGACGCTCGATTGAGACGCCTCGGAGGTGGGATGGCTTTGCCCACTCTCCATCTCGGAACAGCTATAACGACACGGCCAGCCCCTGTAGTATCAGCTATCCCTGTTGTTTGACACGCGAATCAATGAAGAGGATGAGCTACGCACCAAAGCCTCCAATATCTCGCACGTCAATGCGCTATCCATAGTCTCTGACGCGCCAAATGATTCTAGGAACTCGGAGACAGCGGTGATGAGGGCCAAGAGCTTGGAAGGGGTGACGAAGCGATTCTTGGAGGAGTCTCCGACGGAGCGGCGCATACCCTGGGAGGTATACCGGCTAAAGTCGATCATACGCACGAAGCGATGGGCTGCGAAGAGCTCTTCGTTGGAAAGCGTGAGTGCTGTGGGCTTGAATGGAGCGAGATGGACGTGGTAGCGCTTGGACTTGGACTTGGAAGTTGGGTCCTCTAGACGACGTGGGAAGGGTCACAGATCGAGGAGGGAAAGTGAGATGGCGACGTGAGGACCATATGTTCTTTACTATAGGATGAACTCACCGATCCAGACGAGATCCATCTCTCTCGCATTGTCCGCCTCCGCCGTGTAAGCCGAGCCAGAAGGCTGCGTAGACCCGGGCTCTTGGACAATGGCTGGCTGTGACTGCAAGCGCCCCTGAGGTCGTTCGAGGGCAGCCTTGCTGCGGGCCTTGACGACGAGCGTGCCACCGGCAGCGTGGGCAAAGCCAGCAGCAGCGACCATCTCCTCGAAGGTAACAGTCCGTTCGCGCTTCCGTTTGACGAGCTGACCCTGGAGCTCGCTGCCAAGGGCCCCTGAGGCGAGGGTCGTGGCAGGGTCACGCAGGAGGAAGTCCTGGTTGCCACTGGCAGCATATTTGTCATAGACCTGCGCGAGATGGGCTGCGCCGAGGGTACGGAGCACGAGGACGAAGCTGTGTGGCAGGGTGACGACGACTCGGCGGAAGAGGAGAGGGCGTGCGGCGACGTAGAAGGACCTGCTGGTCAGACAGAGCGCATACAGGGTCTTGCGGGTCTCGTTCTGGTTGGAGGCAAGGGGCCGGGCGCTGACGGGGTCGGAGCCGTCTGCGAGTGGGTTCGAGTTTGGCAAGGTGAGGGGGTCGAGGGTGCAGAGGCTGCCGGAGGGGATGGAGTCGAGGTAGATCAGGCGGGCGATCAGCGCATGGAGCTCTGTCGGCAGGCTGGCCAGCGTTGCCCGCGGTCGGACACCGGCTGAGACTGCCATCGAGCGGTGTGTTGTGTGCTGCTGCTGCAATGTCAAGCTGGCAACTACTTATCAGCGAGTCAGCGGGTTAGCAGGGCGAGATGGTGGTCAGGGAGACGGATGCAGGCGAGACCCGAGAGGGAGGTCCTGCCGCTTTGGTGGACGAATGCTTGGCGGACCGGAGTCTGGACAGTGTATGGACTGATGCGGAAATGAGACATGAGGAAGGGCTGTGAATGTATACAGAGTACGTCACTCTGTCGTTGTTGACGTTGAGCTGCTGGCATCTGGCACATGGCACAGCGCGGTGTTGACGCTAGCTGAGACGGACCTCATATAAAGAGAGAGTGGCTTACAAGTCGCGTCGCTGTTGACCTTCTCTCCTCCCCCTTCTCCTCCTCCATTTTCCTCCTTGACAGCCTTTCTCTCAAACGTCCTCGCACAAAGCACAAAGTTATCATGGCGTACCAGCAGCAGCAAGGATACTACCCTCCCCAGGGCCAACAGCAGGGATACTACCCTCCCCAACAAGGTGGTCAATACCCTCCCCAAGGTGGTCAATATCCACCCCAAGGCCAATACCCAGGTCGTGCGTAGCACCATTTCACTGCGCTCAGTTACCTCTCTCTTCCCCACTTGCTGACTCGTCTCTCTCCCACAGCCCAACCCTACATGCAACAACCACCCATGATGCAGCAGGGCCCCCCACCGGGTATGAGCATGCGCCAACACCGCATGCAGAAGGCACAAGATAAGCACGGATCATGCTGCGGGCCTTGTGCCGCTTGCTGCGTCGGTGCGATGGCCTGTTGCTGTCTCGAGGACATTTGCTGTCTCGAGGTGAGTTTTCCCACATAAGACGTTGTTGATCTGGAGGGGGGGGGGAGGGTATGTTTTGCTGATACCTTTTCCGTGCGGGGTCTCCTTGCAGATGTGCGAATGCCTCTTCTGAAATCTTAACACGCATCCAAGCCTCGCGTTTCGCGCTCGCGGTACAACCCCTACTTTTCGGCGGATAGAGGAACCAAGCCGTTCCTTCTGGCACGCTTCTTTTCCTCGGCACACCGACGTAACGATGGACCCATCCCAGATCATGGGCCAACCGTCAAACGCGTTCGATTCGATGCAAACGCGCCCCTCCAGCACCTTATCACGGACTATACGAACCTTTTCTTGACCCCCTGCCTGCTGTGCACTTCGCACTGGAATGATACACGATATACACTCACGCCAAAGGAGCGTCATCCAGGCTGCTGTTGATTAAATGCTTCTCTTTGGTTCGATATATGAGTACATTGATTACAATTATTCCACCCACGCACGGGTGAGGGAGGGGGGCAAAGTACCAGAGCCGGAGTGCAGTTGTTGTGAGAATGTGGTTGGGGGACGTGTTGGCCGAGACCCTCCTGCGCCGCATGCGGGGGAGGGACCTTTGGGCAAAGATGTCGAATGCGTGAGAGCCCGACGTCGACGAAGAAGGCAGTGTTCTACATGTATGTGTGCGTGTGTTGTGTTGGCATGATGCAAATGTGGCGAGAAGAAAATCGCGGGCAAGGTGATGATGGGTCTTGATGCTTCCATTGGTGGGTGAGATCAGGGCGTCCCACCATACACGCGGGAGCTCGGGATGGGAGTCCGGAAGGCAAGAAAAGTGTGCGAGGCGCGAACGAATCATCCCTTGAACTGATGCCGGTTCCTGTTGACAAACGATCTCCCAAGAATCAGAAAACCAGCTCGGAAAGAAACAAATCAAGAAGACATAGGGGGAGGGGGGACAGAAATGCACTCACCGCAACTGCTCGCCATACCGAAACAAAACAATAGGCACCGGAATCCCCAGCGCAGCCGTAAGCGCAAGCAACGAGCTCCCCCACCCAAACCCAATCCTCGCATACATCCTCCCCGCAAACAGCGGAAAAGCAGCGGCCAACAGACTCCTCACCAGAACCGCACACGCCGCCGCGCTCGCGCTAAAGGGCACAAAGGCGTCGATCAGGAAGACGAGGATGGTCTGGAAGCACAGGATGGTGGCCATCCCTGTGAGGAAGGAGCCGAGCATGGGGAGGAGCCAGTGCGTTTTGGATTGGGCGGACCAGCCGAAGCAGAGGAGGCCGATGGGGAGGAGACACATGCCGAGCAGGCAGAGTGGCAGCCGGTATTCGGGCCGGCCTTTCTTCTTTGTGCTGTCGGCCTTGGAGGAGGCGGGGAGCGCTGTTGTTGCTGCAGTCGTTGATGTAGGGTCTGTGATGGTCGCGTTCGTTCCTAGGGGCTTCTCGGAGGCTGATGGGACTTTTGATATTGATGCAAATGGCGTGAGCTTGTCCTCGCTCTTGCTGCCCAGTCCCGACCCGCTGCCCCCTCCTCCGTTCTTTCTCCGCGAGTGATTCTGATCGTCGTCTTCGTCGTCGTCGTCTTCCTCCTCCTCATCCTGCCCCCGTACCTCCTTCTTCCCGTCCCTCTCAGCATCAAGGCCGAGCCCGCTGCTCTGTGCCTTGGGCTTATGTGCTGCTGTGAGACTTGATGAAGCGATGGTAGTAGAAGCAACGCCCTCCTGCGAGTCAGCGGAAGGCAGACTGGTCGGTATTACCGGGCCAGCCGAAACACGGAGACGGTGATTCCGAGTCGAGCCGAGATCGGAACTGGATCGGCCAGCAACATCTGCCACGGATCCTTCGTGCGCTGTAGATGCCGCACTCCCTCGACGACCCGGCCAGGTGTGTTCATTTACGGGGAGAGAAGTCGCTGGCAAGGTCAGGCCGTCCAGATCCGCCGCGTCGTTCTCCACATCTGTGTCCGCCTCCCGATCGTCCAGCGCATTCGCATCCACAGCAGCTCTCCTCACCCTCCGCTCCGCTCGCCTGAGCTCCCTCTCCTCCATAATCTGCCTGATCTCTTCCGGGCTTTTGAGAAGGAACCACCCGAGCTGGCCATCACTCGCGGCCAAGCGCTGGTAGATCGCGTCTTGCATGAAGGTGTTGATCAGGGCGGACACGAGAAAGCCGGCGCCCAGACCGAGGTAGGTCAGTCCAGCCACGCCGCTCGACCATCCGAAGTTGGGAAGTTGCGGGAGGGGATCGCCTGAACCGGAGCCATCCATGAAGGAGCCAGATCCCGACCCCGACCCGTAATCCGGCGGAATGTCAGACATGTTGAAACTGCCACCGGGCCCTGGCAGGTTCAGATCGTCGTCATCCTGCCGACGACTCCAGTCCAAGCCATGCTCCTTAAAGAAGGTCGAGTTACCCCTGACATCGTCGTAGTCAATCCCCCACCCGGCAAGTTCGGCCCGGAGCAAATCGCGATACTCGTCCCTCTCTCGTCGCTCAAAGAGAAGCGGGTGTTGGGTGAGGAAGAGGAAGATGATACCGTAGCAGAAGCCGAGGTAGAGACTGAAGATGGCGCAAACGGGGTTGGTGAAGAGGAGGCGGAAGGGCCGGGAGAAGGCTTGGTTAAGTTTCAGACGTGCGTCGGGGGAGAGAGTGAGGTGGCGACGCCATTTGGGAACTCGAGCTGCGGTCTCCTTTTCGGCGTCGGTGAGGGTGAGGGAGGTCAGAGGGATTCTGTGGTTACGGGCCCATTTTTTTGCGTAGGCTTGGCGCTTCTGTCGGAGAAGGACGGGCTGGTAGGTCTCCTTCAGGGTGAATGTGAAGATGACGGCGATGACAAAGGAGCACTGTAAGGGCGAGAGATAGAAAGAGTGAGCTCTACTAATGGACAAGCGCGGGCCCTGTATCATCGTTCACGTTTGCACATACGATTGTCAGCACGGCCAGAAGCCACCTCCAGGTCTTGGCTTCCTGAGCGACCCATCCACCGACGACATTGCCTATGACAGGTCCGAGGAGCGGGCCGAGAGCATATAAACTCTGTGCCTTTCCGCGCTCTGACGGTAGGAACATATCGGCTATACTTCCTGCGCCTAAGGAGGGCCCAGCACTGCCCGCGGCTCCGGCGAAGAAGCGGACTATGTTGAGAGCGACGAAGCTGTGGTGAGTGAAGATGCACCCGAGGTTGAGGACGACAAAGATCCAGGAGCTGACGAGGTAGACGTTCTTCCGACCCCGGAGCTCCGAAATAGGCGCAAGGAGGAAGGGACCGATTCCCAGGCCTAGCACGTAGACGGAGACCGGCAGGAGCTCTTCAAGGGGCAAGTCCAGGTTGAAGTCGTTGTCGAGAGAGTGCGCGCCGGGGACGACGATGCTGGATCCCATGGGAGAGATGAAGCCGGCGAGGGAGATGACGGCGACGTAGGTCCATTTGACTTGAGGGGACCAGTTCTTCGGATCTTCTGCGCCGACGAGCTCGATTTGGTCGAGTGGAGGCATGTTCGATGGTATTGTTGTTGGCTCGAGCTGCGGCTGCTTCTCTGAAAGCGCTCCGTGAGTGGGAAGGAGGGTCGGCCCACTCGCAGTAGAAGCTGGGGCAGGTTGCGGGGCCCCGGTGGGGGCGTTTGAGGCAGCGGAGGTTGTGCCTTCAGCCATTATTGTCCCGGCACTTGATCCTGACGACGGCTCTGACCTCCGCCAGGCAGAAGGCAGGAGAGAAGGAAATGGCCGCATTCCTTCTCGCGGTGAAAGGGCGAGTTTCGCTGAGAGAAAGGTGGGGAAGGCGGACGGGGAGGTCTCTTTAATAAAAGGGGGTGGGGTGGGGTGGGACAGTGATATTTCTGATATGAGAGATCTTGAGCCCGTCAGCGAGGCAGGTTCGCGGCAGGAATGAATTGAGAAGAACCGATTTCTCACCGACTCAGTCTAGCAAACTAAATCTGCGAGTAGTGTACCTGCGTGCGCCGTGTGAGATTTGCCATCTGAGGTCGAGGTCGAAATCGATGCTGAGGATGAGGTTGAGGACGAAGCGCTCAAGAGAGCAGGCGGAGCTGTCAGAAGTCAGAAGTCAGCTGAGCAATAATCTTTTGAGGATCCTCCTTTGCCGGCGGCCCAGCGTTTCGACAGCGCACGCAGTTGAGACTTGCGATGCTTCTGCTTGCTTGCTTCTCTGCTTCGCTTGCTTCTCTCCGTTCCGCTTTCGTCGTTCTCTCGCCTCCTGCAGCCTGCAGTCAGTTTGCCGGGGCCGTCATCGAGGGGCGAGGGCGGATGGCCGAAGCAGGAGGACAAGTCTCTCCAGAGACAAGGCCAAGCGCCACACTGTGCCAGAGTTGCCGCGCGCTTCCGACTCTCGGCAGAGAACCTTCTAAACCCAAGCATCTCGGCAGACTAGAAGTCTAGAAGGCCGACGCACATCGGCTCGGCAGCCAAGCGTCAGTTGCGTCTGAGCGAGCCCCGCGCTCGGAGCCTTTTGAGGCCAGCATGGTCGCTTCATCTCAACTCTGAGCCTCAGCGCTCAGCTCTGACCTAAGAAAAAGAGGAAGCTCCCCTAAGCAAGTCTCGAGCCCTTCGTCACCCGGTATGCCGGCTGTGCGCAGGGCCTGCCCCGCCCCCGTCTGCGAAGGGGCCACCTTCAATAGTCTGGTCACACCAGACCGTCGCGCGCACGTGATGACCAAGGACTGATCCCGTGGAGACGGTCTGGACGCACTCGACCCGTTTTACTTAGTAACTGCCCCCATACAGACGACCATCCCACCGGCCTGGCTTTTGAGCCAGAGTGTTCCCCAGACTTTTTGAGGCCATGAGTTTATAGAAATTAGAATATGAACGGGAAATGAAAAGTACCAAGAAACATGCATGTCTTGACTCTTGATGACTGATGTTGCTTAATTCTTGGTCTGGATATCTTAGACTCGAATTCTCAAAAGGCGTGCTCAATGCAGTGACCTGTCGGATGTGGATTGCATACCTAAAACAATGGCCCAGAAGCACAGTCAATCATTCAAATCACATAGACGCCCTCCGCGCCTCGCTCTCAGGGTAGCTTCGCTACCCTTCGAGCTCTCCGCAATGATTTTCCACACAAGACAGGTGATGAGCAGATAGACATAGAACTCCCCAAAGATGTAATGTAACATGTGTATTGCATACCTGATCGGTGACCCACAGGCCACAGTTGATAAATCGGAATGGACTCACTGTCACCTTCGGTGGCGTTTTAGATGCATTAAATTCCGACCTACAACAGCGTTTTAGATCTTTTTTAGACAATCCCTAAAATCGACCGCTTATCCGGGGTTTTTAGGGCTATGCTAAATCTATACGGTTTTCTCACTGCGAAAACGGGGTACCTAATACCCTATTACGTAAACTCAATCTATACCTCACTTTTTTGGATCTAAATCTCGCTTCATTCTGCCCGATCGAGCTATCATTACTGCTAACTCCGTTACCCAAAGACTGCTCAGTTTCCTCGGTTGGGAATTCTGTATGACCCGGACGAGTGGTTTCTAGGGTTTCTACATGATTCTGAAAGCATTCATAACTTTTTTCTGACCAGAGCGATGCTGCATTTTGAAGACACCAAACCTCGTTTTTAAGTAATGTTACACGTATGTACAAGTTGTGAGGAAGCTGTGTGTCAGTACACCTGTGTAGGGGAGCTGGGACCAGGTGGAAGGGCATCCACACGAGCGTGGGCAGACTGGGTCATGATGACATCGGACCAACGCCATCTACGCTCTGTATCTCCTGGGGCCCTGGGCGCACGATACACCTCACTCTCCACCTTATTTTTGGCAGGTGTGGCAAGTTTGTAACACTACCCCGTGGACTCCAGTGACCTTTATTTATAGTGTGTGTCGGGAAGGCTAGTAGCGCGCTAACTTGGGCACTAACATCTCGTTTTAGACGAGTTTTAGATGGGCAATTGTAAAGGCAAATCAGAAATTTTCAAGGGCAACAAAACGAGCCGGTTTTAGGGACTTTCTAGGGGGTCTAAAACGCCACCGAAGGTGGCAGTGACTGACGCTTAACGCGCCTCGCTCTCAGGGTAGCTTCGCTACCCTTCGAGCTCTCCGCCATGATTTTCCACACAATATAGATGATGAGCACTGAGCAGATAGAACTCCCCAAAGGTGTAATGTGATAGTGTATTGCGTACCTTATCGGTGACCCACAGGCCACAGTTGATGGATCAATATGGACTGACGAGTAGTCAGTAGTCAGTAGTCAGTAGTCAGTAGCATTCTGGGGCACCATCACCTGGTAGATGTAGGCGTGTATCTCAAGCAACTTACCACTGGCACGACTTGTAAGTTTTAGGCAAGTCAGAGTTGAAGGTTGGTGAACGCTGGAGTAAGTTGGGCAGTTGGTAGCTGCGTGAATCGTGATGCGTTCGTCACAAAGTTGAAGACCTTTCAACTTTCTCGGAGGGTTTTGAGTTTTGACTATGGCTATCGAAGGCGTGGGAAAAGTGGAGGTAGAAGACAGACAGAAACGGGCAACGAACGGCGGAAGGACGGCATGTGAACAGCAAATTGCTATCTTCATAAAGAAAACTGGGAGAAATCGAGAGCGTCGATGGATGCTTAGAACACGGACACCCAGGCGAAGTTTGAGAAGATTTAAAGGAGTTTTGAAGAATTTCATTCGAGGGATGTTGCAACACTTTTTCTCGGCCGTAAAAATCTAAGGGGCAGATATAACCCCATACTAAAGTCTGGGGAAACTTGTCGCAAACCGCTCACACACCGCTCACACACAGACACCAGCAGAGCACAGCTCCGTCCATGTACCCTCCGTTGAGAGACAGATCGGCAGGAAGCATCCCTGACGCGACAAGTCTTGCGTGGAGGCTGCAGTCGAGGGATAGACGTGGTACCACGTGGCAAACACGTGGGAGCGGCTCAGAGTGTGCGTCTACTGTGTTGGATCGGGAACGATCGGGCAGACTCATTCTTTTTCTCGATTTTTCTGCCCTTGACACAACTCACCATCAGACGCTTACTGCCTTATTGAACTATCTGCAAACGCCCAGAGAAGGTTCCTTATGGATATCTGCTACTTCAGTGCAACTTTGAAGGGATCTGGTTGTGTTGTTGACTCGCTGTGGATGCGCAAAGGTGAGCTTCCAACAGTGCTGACGGAGCTTTGGTGGGGCAGTTAAAGTAAAACGAGTCGAGCGCGTCCAGACCGCGTACGCGGTATAGTGCTTCAGCTCATTTAGAGTTACAAGGTCTGGCGTGGCCAGACTACCACCTTCAACGACCTCGGTTCTCATTACCCAGACTTTAGTTCTGGGTTTTAATCGGCCCCGGCCCCTTACGGCCGTATTGTTCATTGCAACATCAATAGAATTTTTTTTCGCAATTCCGCCTCAAACCTCCTCAGATTTTTTTTTAGAGGGGGGTCCATTCGATTCTCTGTTACGTGTCCAAATTTCAGCTCATTCGGAGCAGTTTGAGGTGTACTTTATTAGTGACGGAAAGTTGAGCGCGTCGGATTTAGTCCATGATCATCCTCTAATCCTATAACGCAAAGTCCATAGTGCGGATATCACGGATACAAACCGGACATACGAGCCGGAGTTAAAATTCCCTTTGTCAAACCCCACCCTCCCAACGCTTCAGATGATCGACAGAACCACGTCCTCATCCTCAGTTGTCTCTACCTCGGCACCTTTTTGGCTTTTTCCCAGAAGGCCAGAAGTCATTGCCTCTGACCATTCGCTCAATGTCGTCTACCACACCTCGGGGTCCCTGCCGTTCTGACCATTCTGTTATGACGGTTTGTGTGATCATGATTCATTGTGGTGGCTGACGATTTTCTGCTCTCCCTACGTACGACCATCACGAACATCAACCTCTCTGACCCTCCCTGTCCTCCTATCCACACCGATGTCATTTCCACACCCTTTCTCTCTCCCACAGTCAGCTGTGTTGCAACATCGCGCACCGCACCCCCTAAAAAGACTGCCTCGGCCAATCCCGTCTCCTCAAAATTGTTCCTTATCTCTCACACACACGTCTCTATAGCATAGACCGAGGATCAGACCTTTGTTTGCCTGCATCCAAGCACAACATGTCGTCCTCGCAAGCAGATTACCCTTCTCGCAGGATCAGAGCCGCTCATCCTCACCCTATCCTCCCGCAACGTCACCCCACCCTCTGCACAACGCAGCAAGGGCAATGCTATCGCCATTCGCCGCGAGCCAGTTGACTCAGCCCAACGTGAGTACATCAATCTTCAGTCCTGTAGACTGGACGGGAATTGACCGCATGGATGCGCATTTTGCTCGACAGCTCCCTAGCTCAGCTTCGATCTCCCTCGCCATCCGACACCGCCCAGTCACTGCCTCTGTCTGCTCAAGTCCCAGCTGTGGTCCACGTTTGTCCCGCCCGTGTCAAGCTGCAAATTGAAAAGCTACAGAATGCACACAGCATCGGTGCAGACTCGGACATGACCGACGTTTGGGCGTGGCTGGTCCGTCAGCGCGCTGAAGATGAAGGTGAGATCGTGATAGCGATCGTTTCCCTTCCCTTTAGATGGGAGTCGCTGACCTTTCAGGGCCCATTTTTTCACAGGATGTCGATCTTCTCGCGCTTGAAGACACGAACAGGGCCAAGAAGCAAGAGCTGGAGGTACTGCGCTGCGAGACGGACAAGCTCGTCGCTACCATCGGCGATCAGACCAAAGAGTCAGTAGCCACTGACTAGTCACCTACCTTTCACGTTCTGTCGTTAGCTCACGTACGTTATGACTTGTGATCCTTGCACAGTCTCGCCGGCTAACGCTTTCAGGAACAACTTTCCCACAGTGAGTGCACACCGCAATTATACATATTCATAGGCCATGTCTGAGCATTTTGTTCATACCGTGCAGCGTTGAGGGGCGACAATGAAGAGAGATCCTGTATCGAGGAAGACGTCTGACGTCTCAAGTGCACGCAAGTAGCCGAGCGAGCTTCGCGCTCAACGTACTGCAGGTAAGTGAATTGTTTCTTTGCCCACTATACCCGTTGCATACACTTGTCCTCTTCGCTTCTCTGCACAGGTCTAGAGATGATCAAAGAGACGAAGGACCGTCTGCAGCAGGCTGTGTTCGACTTGGCTGAGGTGAGTTATGAGTATGATATATGAACAGGAAACTCACAGCTTGCGCTTGCTAATCTTCAGACTTTCAGGCTCGAGATCAAGTTCGAACCCACACACCCAACAGCCTGCCTTCACCGGGCTTCGACTTTTGGCAGCTTCTCACTGAATGCTGACACTTCTTCAGTGCCTACTCATCTTCAGTACCTCACTGACGCTCATGAGTCATGCCCATCTGCTGACGCTTATTCACAGTAGTACTGATCGATCACCGATCACCGCTCACTTTCACATTTTTTATACACTGTCCAGCCTCCTCATCAATGACGGTGCTATGTTGACAGCTGAACTTCTTGCACCCCGCCGACTGAGTCATTCTCCTTTACCCTTCCGGGCGTTGCAGCTTACTTATCTCAACCCCCAGCACGCCTACCCTGGGTTTCTCCGACTCTTCCCCTCCTTTCCCAACATCAGTCCTTTCTTTCTTTTGAATCTTGATGAGTCCGCCGACGAACTGGTAGGTATGTCGTCCTTCGCCAGACTCAGCCTCACAGGCACAGCTCACTAACTTACAAGCTTCATGTTTCTTCAACAGCCCCGTTCTCGCTAACCCTTCTAAGTTTCACCCTGTCATGAGCAGCTCAAGCTTGATTGTTGATGATGGATGACGATGCTCCTCTGTTCTGTAAGATTGATCAACAACAGCGCTCACATATCCTTACTCCTCTCATACTTCCTGCTACAGCATACAGGTCCTTCATCTCTCTCATCTCTGGTACTTGCGACTCATGCTTTTGTGGTTTACTCCATTTTGCTGTTCATATATCCAGTCTGCAACAAGGTGCGTAAAAATGAGAAAGGCTGATCTCTGCTATTGCTAGTGTTCAAGTCCTCCTCTGCCCTCTGGACTCTGGAGTCTGCTAATGCTGATTTCTCTTTCAACCCCCCTTTGCTGAAATCTGAATACTGACTAATGACCCTTCCTTCCATCCATCTCAAGTCTCAACACGTCAGCTGTTCTTGCACACACAGCACACGCGGCTCACCGTCCTCGCGGTCTCTTACTTTCGGCCTTGACCGATCTCCCGTTCTTCTCGTATCCTATGACATTCTGATTAAGGCTGACTTCGGCTTACCTTATTGCTGACTCTTCTCTTAACGCTGAGCTCTCCTCACCTGGTATCTTTGGCAGCTTCTTACTGACTCTCATCCAGCGAGGTCTTGTGCTCATCGCCTTTGCATATCAATCAGCACAGGCATCAGCGACAATCCCACCATCATCACCAGGATCAGGATCAGGATCAGGATCAGCATCGCAGCTCATCCTCAATTCCTCATCACAAGCTCGTCGCAGCAAAACGAGCTGGCATCCATCGCACTCGCAAGATTATCACAACACCCGACAAGTTCTCATCCAACATCGCTCTCCCTACCACAAGTCACAACCACAACCACAACCATGACCGACTCCTCTCCACCATCGCCTCTACCGCAAGTTGTCTTCCTCGCATCCCGCCCCCCTCTTCTTCTCGACCCTCTTCGAAAATTCATTCGTGGTACAGGCGGTGGAGGACGAAAGGATACTCGAGAGCTATCTCAAGGTACCGTCAGTGCACAGCCAGTCACATAGGACGTCTCTCTCGTGTCTTTAATTCTCTCCAGACCGCGTCTCTGCCGCGTCTTTATCTCCGATCGGAGAGTAGCAAAAAAGGAGTTTACACTGGTATGTATGTACACGACATGCACGATGCAATGAATCAACCTTTCACGACGAAACTCGAGAGGACAGGGTTGTTGGAACACTAGTACTCTGAAACCCAGGTGGGAAATGTACTGACTCAATATCGAGAAGTTCGCGTGTTAGACGCCCGCGCAGTGCGCGGGCGTTAGTTACTCCTTGTGGAAATTAGCAGCAAAGCTCTTAACTCCGGGAGTGCGAAAAACTGCCCCCCGCCCGATCTGCCTTAGGCAGGTCTGAAAAGGCAGATCGGCCAAAAGTTCGGAGAAAATCCAAAATCTGCCCCCCAAACCCAATATCTGCCTCTCTGATCCCTAATAGGGGTCTGGCCCAGACTTATGAAACCCACTTTCTGAAACACAGGGTCTTGAGGAGGTGGCCCGAGCGTCTGAGGCAGCCACAGGAAAAAAACGGCAGCTTTTCAAACTTTTGGGGCAGTTTCCATAGGCAGTTTTGGCTAAACCAGTCCAGAATCCGATTTCTGCCTCCTGCTGCCCTGGGGCAGCTCATGATTTTGGGGGTAGATCTAGAGAACCATTGACTGCCAACCGGGATCTGCCCCTGAGGCAGAAAAGGCAACTAGGCAGGTTTGGATTTCTGTGTGGAGTGTTGGAAAACTTGCCCCAGGGGCAGGTGTGGCAGGTGTGGCAGTTTTTGCCAATGCCCTTAACTCCGAAGGCCCGAAGCGCCCACCACCACCACTCCCTCACCAGAATCTAGCACTCCCTCACCACCATACCATTTCCCTTCCCCCTGCCACCGACGTCTCTTTACAGCAAGTAGCAACGAAGCACATCAAGTTAAGGATTTCCTATCACCATCTGCACTGCTGAGTGCTAACTGTATATCTTTCTTTCCAGTCTCTGTGCTCCTTCCTCTCCTTTTTTCCGCCCACCCTCTAGCGCATCATCACCCTCTCGTGACTCATCTTTTTTCCTCCCCCTTGATCTCGTCCGGTTGCAGACTCATTCTTCTCTGTGGATTATTATTTTTACACCAGTCTATACGCAATCAAAGAGGAGATGACATGTGTATACACCTATGGGCTATGTCTGAGCATGGTATATGTAAAATATCAGAGTGACCACATGCAAATTGCAATCTGTTTTCGACTCGGACTCATGGCGGAGCGGACGAAGGGTAGCGAAGCTACCCTGAGCTTCCGCGTAGCCATGAGCGCCTTTGAATCATAACTTGCATCTGTCTGTCATGGCAATCATCGCTGAGAAATGCATTCTACCTTATATAGGGGCCTCAGACAGCTCTGGTCACTTCCTCCGCCCGACCACGACCATGATGTCCGATAAGAGGGGAGACTCTGTCCATTTTTTATTTCACTCAATGAAAATGATAGCCATGATCCTCACGAACACGGGTGTGAAGGGTTGGGAGAGATTGTGTAAGAATCGAGCGAGATTCATAAGGGCAAACTCGGCGGCTACTTAGTACCCCCGCGCGCGAGCCACATATATGACCCAAACTCGAAAACGACGCTGTTCCCGAGCTTCAAACGTCACGCCCTAGTCTATCACACCCTCACGCATCTTTCTGCATCAGTGATCATCTGTGAGAAATGCAATCTTCCTTACTTAGTAGCCCCGGACAGCTCCGATCACTTCTTCCGCCCGACCACGACCATGTTGTCCGACTGCAAGGGGAACCTATGTCATTTTTTTTTATTCGGATCGATGTAAATGATAGATACAGTCTTCGTGAACATGGATGTGAAGGTTTGAGAGAGATTGAGGGAGAATTGAGCGAAATTGCTTAGTACAAACTCGGCGGCTACTTAGTACCCCTGCGCGCGACGCACATATTCGGCCAGAACTCGACAACGACGCTTCTCACGCGTCTCAGGCTTCACGCACAGCTCAGTCACACGTTCATGTATCGTTCTGCATTAGTAATCATGTATGAAAAACGAATGACTATTTAGTATTTACTACAACATGCGCTTCGTACATTAGAATTTGGGCGCTTTTTCAAATTTCAAAACAGAAACTGTGGAGAAGTCTGGGTAACGCTCTGGTCACGCCCCGCACGACCAGGTCTGTCACGATATTCGACATTGGCATACGAGTAGCAGCGGTCGAAGCGACCGCCTCACGGACACCCAAGTCGCCAGCATCAGCTACGTATCTTGCCCCGCCTGCCAAAACTACTACCGTCGCGCCGCCGACGGCACGCCCAATGACCACAACTGCACATGCGCCTCGTGCGGCGTGGATCTTGGACGTGGACGAGCGGTCGCTCACGATTGCAGCTTGCCCGACAGTGCCCACCCCGGTACTACACAAGACGCTCTCGACGAGGCCGACGTGGCCGCTTTCCTCGGCGGAGAAGTTCCTGCACCGGCGGCAGCATCACCAGCAGCTCCTGGTCCGGCGTTTCCTCCGGCTGAAGATCTGTCGGACGAGGCCGCCCTTGAGGAGTTTGTCCTGCTCCTCGGCATGGCCAACACCACCCTCCCAACCGGCCTCACCAAGGATTGGCGCGCGCTTTGCGGAAAACTGGCCCAACGGTATACGAACAACCCCAGCACCCGCGCCTTGCTCGACATCCTGGCGGCACCAAAGATTGCCCTCGCCCGCCTTCGCTCTCCTCGCCCCCAACACAAAATTACCGCCCGGATGCACGGTTACCCGGACGTTCCCCGCCCTCCTCCCCGCAAACGCTCTCTCGGCCCTAGTTCCGACCGCCAAGTCTCCGAGCTTGTGCATCGCCAACTGAAGAAGGGTTACGCGCGGCGTGCGGCGAGGGTCCTCCGTGCCGAGTCGTCCATCGCGCCTCTCACGGAAGATGTCCTCGCTCAACTCCGCAATAAGCACCCCGAGGGTCCGGTGAACGCGTTTCAGGCAGAGGGGAAGAATCCGCGGCAGCACCACTTGGCGGCAGAGAAGATGGATGTCCTGGGCGTTTTCAAGTCATTCAACCGCGAGGTCAGCGGCGGCTGCTCAGGGTGGACTCAGCCTCTCCTCAAAATCGCGCTCGAAGAAGACCTTTTCGTCCAGTTCATTCAGCTCCTCTGCCGCCAGATGGCGCTTGGATCGGCACCCGGACGAGTACTGCTGGGGGCGGCCAGCCTCACGCCTCTCAACAAGACTGGCGGCGGGGTGCGCCCCATTGCCGCTGGTGAGCTTCTCTACAGGCTCTGCGCAAAGATACTCCTCAAGGTCCTCCCGCCATCGGACGCTTTGTTGCCATCTCAGCTCGGTGTTGGATCTCCTGGCGGCGTTGAGCCGATTGTTCGTCTATTGGAAAGGTTTGTGGACGGGGTTGAGGGTGAAAGCGAATTTGGTTTCCTCATCTTGCTCGACTTCTCAAATGCGTTCAACGCTTTGTGTTGGGCGACGATGAGCAAAGCCATCCTCAAGCATTGCAACACCCTCCACCACTTCGCAAAGTGGCGCTACAACCAGCCTTCCCCACTCTTCCCCCAGCGGCAGCACAACCGACCATCACCTTCTGTCCTCCCAAGGGCTCCCCCAAGGCGACCCCTTTGGCCCGCTCTTCTTCTCGGTTACAGTGCGAGATCTGGCGGCGGAGCTGCAAGACTTCCTCGGCGAGAATGCGCGCCTCGTCTGCTACTTCGACGATTGGACCATCCTCGCCAAGGATCCCGGTGTGCTCGAGAAGGTCAAAGCTTTCTTTGCCCGCAAGGCGTCAGCCGGACAGTCGTGTGGTCTCGACCTCAGCAGCACCAAGTGTCGGGAGTTGAGCAGGGACGAGGTCCAGCGGGACGGAGTGCAGGTGTTGGGGACGATGATCGGCGGTGTGGAGGCGCGCGCGCGGTTCCTGCGGGAGAAGGTCGCGGATGAAGTCGAAGTCTTGGGTCGCTTGCGCTCACTGGGACGACAGGATGCGCTGCTCCTTCTCACCAAATCAATTCAGCACACCCTTCGCCACCTACTCCGCACACTCAACACGGACGGCATCACAAATCCCTGGCACAATCTCGACCATGCCCTTCACGACGCGCTCGTCTTTGTTCGTGGCTCCAGTGCCCATGACGAGGAGGTTGATCGGATTCTGTTTTTCGCTACCGGCACGACTGGGCGGCTGCGCGGTCCCCCTGTACGCCCACATTGCCCCCCACGCGCGTGCCGCTATGCGCGCGGAGTCGGATCACACCTTGGCGACTCGCCAGCTGCTCCAACCATGCGCTTCCCCAGTCCTCCCCCGCCCTGCCTCCTTAGACGACACTGCGGATAAGGAGAGGGGCCCTCGTCAACGAGATCGGCTGAAGCCGGTGTGGGCCGGCATGCTCGCTTTCTTGGCCGTTGGCCCAAGTGAGGATTCGCCTCCCCGCTCCATCGACCAGCTCGTCACCGTCCTCGGCCACAGCTCCCCACTCGGCCGGCGTTGGCTCTCTGTCTTCCCTTTCGACATCAACTCACAACTTTCTGATCGAGAAGTACAGGTCGGCCTGCAGCTCCGAACTCTGCAGCCGATGCCACACGCTCGCTGCTTGGACTGTGGACAGCGCGCATCGCATGGACACGACGACATATGTGCCATGGTCACACATCGACGGGTCAAGCGGCATAATACAGCTGCTCGTTTCATGGACGATGGTCTGCAGCGTGTGCCCGGGACGATGGTGATCCGTGAACCTCATTTGATCGGTGACAACCATCGCACCGACTTGCGTGTCTCGGGTCCGGGGGGCTCCTCGCGGGGTCCTCACCGAGTTCGACCTCACCTTCATCTCCACCACCTCAAAGGAGGCACAGGCGATTGCCCACCGAATCGAGCGCCAGCTGCTTTCCACAGGACAGGACCGGTGGGCGATCGCTAAGGCTGCGTTGGATGCTATCTTGGAGCACAAGGCCGCCATCAAGCGTGACACCTACGAAAGTCGTCTGGAGGAGCGGTGCACGGCATTCACACCCCTGGCATATACCCTGGAGGGCGCCGCCCATATCGAGGCAACGGAGGTGCTCAAGTACTGGCGCGGGGTTATGCACTCTTTCTCTTACATGTTCAACGCTATTTCTATTTCTCTCCTTAGGTCCAGAGCAGAGACATTTGCGCTCCGTCTATACTAGGGTCTAAGGTCCCTCATTTGAGCCTTTTGTCCCCCCTTCTTGTCTTCCGTTTGTACTTCTTCATAACCACCAACATCAATCCACCTTTTCACCACCGCCCCGACTTCCACACGACCATGACTGACTTACTCATCAGTTGGATACAGCCGACGAGCTGTAGGATTCTGGACTCTGGACGCTGAACGCTGAACCTCCAAAGGCGCTTACATGTCATTCCTGACCTGGGTGCGTACCTTACCAGAGTGTTCCCCTAACTTTTTCGCCTTGTTGAATAACAGGTCGCTGGGGGCTGGGAGTGGGATTTAAATACAGACTTAGTCAACAAAGTTAAGTAGCAGCAACTTACGCCTTGGAACCATAGTGACCTGGCTGTCGGCTGAAGCCCAAAGGCCAGGGTGTCCCTCAGACTCGATGTGGACCTCAGACCCTTATGACCTGGTAGAGATGTGCGAAGACGTGACTGGGGGCGTCCTCTCCCCCTCCCCTTTTCGCGAATCTTTTTGTATCAGAAAGGTCACCAAATCTCAGCCCAGCACGGCTACGCAGAAGCTCAAGGTAGCTTCGCTACCCTTCGTCTGCTTCGCCATGCGGCTGCGACTTGCGATCGTAGCTACGAGCATCTATATCATTGTCCATGTAACATTTTGAATGTTGATCAAACTTGCGTGAAAAAAAAGGGATTGAGGAACTTCACACACGTAATCATCCCGCACGGCTGTATCTACCAAGGAAGCAGAAAGCAAAGAATGATATGTCATATGATGGCTTCGCGCAGAGAGAGACAATTGACAAACAAGACGGAGAATAGCTGCGAGCGCAATGAAGATAAGATTAAAAGACTGAGGAGAAAAAAGCGTGAGGCTAATGCAGAAGGAGAGGTCAGGGGATAGGAAACATAAGCGGCCGGGGAAGCAGACGGAAGGGACGTAGAAGACGGGTGAAGGCTGAGACCGGAGACGAATGGGCAAAGGAATGCCAACAGAGCTTGATGCGAAGGTAAGGGAATATAGAAGAGGCAAGAGCACAGCAGAAAGAAAGTCAGATCAGGTCAGGTCAGGTCAGGTCAGCCGTCAGGTCAGGTCCAGTGTTGAACATACTATTGGAGTATGGAACCCTGGGCGACTTGAGAGAGGAGAAGCACAATGGTGACGCCGAAGGTGGCCACCGACGACGGACACATTGACCTCGGCGGGCTTGACGTTGGCAATGTCGAAGTAGAAGGTGGAGGCGCGTGTGATGTCAAAGGTGGTGACCCGTGACACAGAACAGACTGTACGAAGATATGCAGTGATGAGCACCATTTTTAACTCATGAAGCGTCAGAGCCGTTAGAAGAAGGAGAGGGGGGGTCGGGGAAAAAAAACCCACCGCTTGGGGTCGTAAAGACTTGAAGACCTCGGCGACGATGGGCACGGTGGAGTTGACGGGGTTGGAGATGACGAGGTGGTGTGCTTTGGGAGCAACCTTGGCAGCGGCTTTGTCGAGGGAGAGAGCTGTCCGATGGGGCATGGTGAGTGAGGAAAGTCAGTCTACTCATCTTGACGACGTCGACCGGATTCATAAGAGCAGAGAGCTGAAAAACGAATGGGTGAGTAAGGACCTAACCCGGAGCACCTGATGCAGATGCGCGTATAAACACGAGGCTCACCTTGGATGACAATTCGGGAGTGCTGACTGCTGGGGCCTGGGCCGGACTCAGAATGGGAACAAAGCAGAGACTGGTATGGGTAAGTGGTATCAGCCATCAGGTTAAGCAAGAAAAAGCAAAACAGCGGTGAGCATCATTAACTTGAACCTTGGTGAGCAGAGAGCGGTTAAAAAGAAATCGAGGGGGGGATTGTTCAATTCGCATGATGCTTGTCGGGCTTCGATGGAAGCGTGAAGAAAGGCTGGCGGTGTTGGTTGTCGTCTGTCGAGTGTCGAAATGAACTGATTACGTATGCAAGATTTCTGCACTCTGTGCTTATGTAAGGAAAAACCAAACTTTGGCTCAAGGACAGATCAGTCAATTCTGATGCTACAACCACGAAACCTGTGCCAGAAGTTGCAGGACTAGATTTGGTCAAGGGTCTACTGATTCAGAATGGTGTGTTGTGTTGGTAGTTGCGAAGAAAAGTCCCAAACTACGAGCCTGAATGGCAAAAAGCTTACGGCCGTAAGGCGGGAGCCGCCCTATAACCCCATCTGTTACTAACCGAACGGTCACGCCAAAACAGGCAGGGGTCACATGGTTGTGTCCGGTGGTCACCCGCATGAGACCCATTGTTCCTGCCAAACTGCCCTTGTTACTGCGCCCTGCGCCATGGATGAATGAGAAGAGAGCACCGTCCACCATCCTACTTTCATCATTCCTCGATTCTCCCCTAGCCAACAGTACAGTTCTGTCACCCAGATCCTCCTCTCGACCCGCCATCCCGCCCAGCATGTCTTCGGGACAGGCGCGCATCGATCTCGAAGTGGACTCTCGCATATCCGGCGCTTCGCCATCGCGTGACGATGCTGCAATGCCATCCGGAGCATCCGGACAGAATAGGTGGAGTCAAATAGGGGGGAGAGGTACAAAGCGAAGATCTGATGGGGTAGTCTACACTCCCAACAAGAAACGCTGCGCAGTGTGGTATGCTTTCGGTGATCCCACAACGCGATCTGTGTCTGCCAAGGACCGCGCCAAAGCTCTCGGGGTGGGAGCACCAACCCTCTATGACTGGAGGAAGACATTTCCGGAAGCATGGAGGTGCGTAGTAGATGCAGACTGCGACCCACGTGAGCACGCTGACACTTTCTTACCGCGTTGTGACTTTCAAGTGGGATCGGCTCCCTCGATACTAGCTCTCCTGTAGCACAGCAGATGCGCGTCATAACTGGACGATCTGCAGCTCAGAACCTTGCCTTCTTTCGTACACCGGACGATCCTGCCACGTGGAATCCCAGCGGTAGCGGACCACAAACAGCCTCCGCTTCTGCCTCCCGGCCGTCTCTCAATGATCCTGATGCCTTCGCTCGTCCTGACGGTCTGGGTCCCGAGGCGGAGCCTCAAGAGACATTTGGAGGCCGTGGGCCTGGAATTCTTCCTCCTGAACTGGTTGAGCAGCTAGCAAGGGAAGGAGCTCTTGCTACAGACGAGGAAGTGGCCGCTGTTCATGCTACCACACTCGACAGCGACACAGGCACTGGAGCGGCGCCCTACATCAATGAGACGATCGACCTCACACTGCACCTCAAGCAAAGCACACTGGCGCCTAAGGTCAAGGAGAATTGGGACCGCTGCAAGCGGAACTTCTTGGTGAGCCAGCTCTTGTCTCCTTTTACCTCTTTCTTTTATCCCACCTCTCCCACCTCCCACTTCTCTCCCACTTCTCTCCTTCTCTTACTTCTTCTGTTTCCCTTCGGGCTGGCTGGCTGCTGTGCGTATGGTATGATCGGTGAAGGCACGAATGAGATGTAGGGAAGAGACATGATACGCGCGTGGCTGTCACATAGATCTAGAAGCCTAAGCTGACTGGCATATTGCGCCTTACGTCCACGCTTACAGGTCTTTTGGAGGTGTCTCAATCGTATCAGAGCTGGACAAGAACTACAAGAAGGCCAGCAGGGCGGAAGCGCACAGAGGCCTCGCTCGGCAGAGACTGGAGAGGGTGAAGATGAGTTGGAGGAGGTCCTGGTGTCGGAACAGAAGTTGGTCACGTATTTGAAGTGAGTATGGCCCCACCATCGCCCCTTGAACATACGATGCACTGATGATCATTTCTTGACCCTTCTCAGCTGCTTTGTGCTTCACAAGAACCCTCGAATCGGAGATGAGGGTGTTGAAACACACATCAAGGCAATGGTCAACTTGTGGGAGACACAGACTCTGCAAGGTCGCAACAGCTTCCCTCACCCGCGTGATGGGGCGCTGATCAAGGCATTCACGAAGGCATTGCGTACTGGAAGGAGTGCATTGGCCGCAGCGAAGCTGGACGACGCGTGGAAGCACTCGCTGCGGGACGGCTACGATCCGGACGAGCACAACAAGATCAGCAAATGGTATTTTGAACAAGCCGTGGTGGACCCACAGGGCTCTTGGGCTCGCGCACGGTTCGATTTCCTGATGCAGCACGCCATTATGGGGCGTTCGGAAGACCTGCGGAATGCCAAGCTCTCCTCGCTTTACCTTCACTCAGTGAGTCAATCCTCAGTCCATTCTCTCCCTTGACCTCTTCTTCTCGCACTCCTCCCAAATCCCCATTCTGCACTCGCCCTCCTCCCAACGCAGTTCCCCTCTCCAGGGTGCATACCTGAGTACGAGGGAGCAGACAGGAATAAAGAAGCCACCTCCCCTGACACATGAAGCTGACTCGTTCTCACCAACACATGATGCTGACTCGCATCATTTTTCTCTCTGTGAATGCTAATGAATGCTCTCAGGTTCCACAGTCCCGACCGCAGGCCTCTAAGGCAGTCGTTGTGAGCATCAAGCACAGCAAGACCAACACCGAAGCCCGTCGGGAGTTCGGCATTGCAGCACGTCACAAGAATGAAGACGTCTGTCCAATAGGCGCGATGGCGTTCTACTTCTTTGACCGCTTTCACGTCAAGAATGAGCCCTTCCCGGACTTCTCGTCTAGGGCGGCGTGGTACAATCTTCAATTGCTGGTGGATGAAGACGAACGTGGGGGAGTGACCTGGAGTGACCAAGCGAAGATCTTGCGCAAGGCGTTCGAGGAACTCAACATTTCTTCCTCCAAGCTCACTCACGCCATGCGCGGAGCAGCAGCTCGCCACGCGCACGAAGCCGGATGTTCGGAGTCAAGCATTCGCATTCATGGTCGATGGACTGCTTCAGGGGATCAGTTGATTGAGCGCTACCTCACAGGCATTGCGGTGCAGCCCGTACGCGCGCTTTCGGGCTTTAGCATCAGTGGAGGCGACCATTACCTGCCTCGGACTCTTCTCGACCCCCCAACCGACCTCGCTCGCAAGCTCTGGCCGCAGGTCGACGAGGCTGAGACCGCTGTGCGAGCTAGACAGGCAGCGGGTGGAGAGAAGGATGAGGCCGCACTAGCATTCCTCGAGATGATGCGGTGGTTGCGTTTAGTTCTGCTTCAGGATGCAGCATTGTTGTCGACAACCTACCCCTCTCTGCCGATCTGGTCCATGGAACCATTCACGTCGACGGAGTTCCACGCTTTTCGCTCTGCCCTCACCACCACGATCGCTGGCACACCGCACCCTCTAGAGGTCACAGTCACGGAGCTCATACCACGCCTGGGCCATGCGCTTTCAGACTTGCGAAGTAGTGTCGCCGAGACGACGGAGGCGTTCAAGCAGGCGTTCTCCACGCAGGAGGCGGAGAACGACCGTCTCCGCCTCAGCTTCGAAACTGCCATCGCCACCTTATCCAGTTCTATCGAGCGGCGTGACCGAGCAGACGAGGCTCGAGTCATGACACAGCAAGTCATCATAAGCAGCATCACCGCTCTTGCAAGCGCATCTTCCAGTGTGAGTTTGGTCATGAGAGCAGAGAGAATGGAGTATAGATGGAGGAATGTGGTGATGCTCAGCCAGAAACGAATACCTTCCGCTCCTTCACTTTCCGTCTCTTCCTGCCGCGCAGCTCGAGTCACCCCACACCAGTCAACACGAGCAGCAGCAGCAAACCATCCAGCTTCTTGTTCGCCTTCTGTCCAACAGCACCGTTTCCCCTGCTCTTTCCGGCCCTCCAGTGTCGGCTGCAACCGTCCCAGCTGCGTCTGCCATTTCTTCTCCGCTTTCTGGATCCCAGAGTCTCGAGCTCACAGGAACCACACCTACTTCATCTTCGCCTTCATCACCTCCGGTGCTTTCCTCCTCAGCTGCCGCACTTACCGGACCTGCACCAACATCATCCCCCGTCCCGCCTACAACACCCCTCGTCCCGCCTGCCACCGCGCCCTGTCCCTCTCTGCCTGCTGCACCAGTTCTTCTCCCGCGTACCATCCTTTGCCTTGCAGCGACGGTCAAGACAGTCAATGAACTTGCAAGGGAGTGGTACGAGGGCAGAGATGGATACATGGGTATTTGCGCTCGTCTGCTCGCAAAGGATTAAGGCCTTGCCTCGAAGGGAGCCGCTGCTCGAAAGCAAATCTGTCGTTGGCGCCGGGTGATTGCGGTGTTGGAAGAGCTGGTGGCTCAAAGAGGCTGGAGAAGACCAGAGGCAGTTGCAGCAATTGACCATCACCTCAAGCACGAAAAATACGGCCTCCGAACCTTGGCCAATCAACACCTTGCAAAGGACGAGACACGACTGGCGTGGGTTCAAGCGCTCTTGCCTCCGAGCAGCAGCTCAGTCTCAGGCTCGTGACTGCTTCCAAGAAGCAAATTCCGTCCATCTATACATACTTCAACCTTCCTCCCCCCTTCCCTTTAGTCATCAAGCATCAGCCGGCTCTTCCCTTTAATTTCCATTCACCAAGCGTCCACCGAAACGTCCGTCGAAACTCGAATGCCGCCTCGCACGCACGCACGCACGCACGCACTCTAAAGTGTACCTTCTTCTTGTCACAACGCACTGAAAGTCCTTCCCTCGTGATTCAAGTCCCTTCCTCGTGATTCCGGTTCTATCTCATTCACTGTGTAGTGTTGTTGTAGCCGTCCCATCTCTCAGCAATCGAATCGGTGATGCTTCCTCTCGAGCAGTCGAGCTGGGTCTAGTCGCGAATAAAAATGAAAGCAGATGTATTTATTTCGAAGTGGGAGAGAGATGAACACAGACGGGAGTGGCTGAGAGGCGGGCGGGAGAGCGAGCCAAGAGAGGAATGCTGAAGAGAGGAGAGAGAGACGTAAAGTTTGTGTCAGAATGAACGCAAATGGTCAGTGGATCATGCGTAACGCTGGAGTGGTGTGAAGGAAAGGGAGAGGGAGGAAAGCGACTTACCTATGACGATGTATGGCTGGTCCTGTTTCCAAAATGACATTAAGTCCCCCTCCCTTAAAACTCTGCATAGAAGGACGCGCGCTCCATCACTGGCGCGACGTCCTCCACGGCAGAACCCAGAACGAACCCCCCTCCCTCAGAGACGCTCCCATTAATCAATGGCGACGCGTCCGTTTCCGACCTCATCGTTCCCCATCCCTCCAACTGATCCGCTGCGCCGAATATATGCACGTCTGAAAGCTGTGATGCGAAGAAAGAGAAAGAGACTGAGGGTGTCAATAGCTGCTCAACTAGGTCGAGCACGACGCGCGTCTGATTTACCTTGCATCACTAGATTTGAACTGTTCGGTATCAGAGAAACGATTGGGGACAAAGAAAGGTGATTGAGCTAGTGTGCGGTGTTATGGGAGAGGCAGCAAGGTAATCACCGCGTTGATCGACAGTGCGGACAGGCCGAAGGTGCTCAACGACCAACGCGAGCCAGGCGACGGCAACAAGGGGAGGGAAACCGAAAGGGAGACATCGACGAGCAGGTCTGCAGGTGGGTAGCAGAGCCTGTGGGAAGGGGCAGATGAAGAGGGTAAGGGAGAGAGGAAAGCGAAGAAGGAAGACTGGTCAGTGATAGGCTCTGTAGTACACGTCTCTGATCTCTCAAGTCGGCGAAGTGAGCTGCTCTTTACCTTGATGCTGGATCTCCCTGTAAGGGTTAACGCGAATGAAGTCTGTGGTTCTATTGAAGCAGCAGAGGCATGGGTGCGTTTTACATGTGCATGGGGAGAGCGTGAGAACTATGTGGAGGGTGACCGTCGCGTGGTCACAGAGAGCTTGTTACACTCCCAGAGGTGAGGGTTGGTGGTGGTTTGGGGGAACTGGCTGAGTGGTGTCCGTTCTGGGTAACTTGTGTCCGCAGCGTGACCGCGTGACCGGCTTCGGAAAAAAGCCGTGTCCATCCGTGTCCAGAACAAAAAAACCCCTTAACTAAAGTTAGGGGAATCAGAAGTCAGTTCGTTCACCGATGCTCATCTACATGCTACACTCTGCAAAGCGCACTTCGCCAAGACGAGTTTTCCAGCTGACTCCTTTATACATCTCTTCGCAGTCTCATCCATCCTCTTGCTTTGTCCCCCCAAACTCTCCCCCACTCACTTCTTCTGCTCTTCTGTGTTTTCCTGCTCCTTATCAGTGATCAGAGATTTAGGGGGCCTACATAAGTACGCTTTCGACTCAAATTAGCAATCCAGCTGTCGCCCGCTGCTTCTCCAAGGTGTGTTGTTACATGGGCTGAGCACGCAACACACACAGCTCATTCACACCAGCCCGTACTCAGAGGCTGCATTCAGCGGGGACTGGTCGTGATACATCAGTCCCGCTGCTTTTCTCATCTGGGTGGGAGCTCCTGTAACGACAGTCCAAATCGAGGGGACATCCGACGGCGTCTGGAGAAGTGCAACCGTGACCTGGGCCCCGTCAAAAAGGTATAAATAGGCACACCTGCTTTAACTGAGGTACTGACTGCTCTTCATCCCCTTTCCCCTCATCCACCGCTTTTGCTATCTTCCTCTGTTCTCTTCACTTTCGTCCCTACCTGCTACACCCTCCTCAAGAACAAACCATCGAACCATGAAGCTCCTCTACGTATTCCTTCTCACCTCCGCCATCCTCGCTTCTACAGTCCATGCGGACCCTTACGATGATGTGCGTATGGCTTTACCTTACCTTTCTCACGCGACGTTCCCAAAATGATCGGAAGCTGATCAAAAGTTTTCATTCACCTTCTTGCCTTTCAAGGACTCGGAAGAGTACTGTAATGATCTTGCTCTCCAATACCCGGCCCGGCCGGACGCTATCAAAAGCTTCGTGAGAGCTCGAGCTTGTTTGGTGCCTTGCTGCGACCGTATCTCCCTGACGCTGAGGTTCAACTTTTCCTCCTGATACGTGTCCAAACAGTGCATGCATTGCATGGGCGCGCTCAACTACACCCCAGAATATTGCGTAAGACTCTACCTTACCTTTCTCCTGCTGCGTTCCCTCATGTGACCAGAAGCTGATCAAACTCTCCCATTCACCTTCATGCATTTTAAGGACCCGGTCACAGCTTGCAAGAAAGACAACGAACGGTGCAAATCTTGCGCGAGCCAGTGCGGGAAGACGTTTGGAATTCACCAAGCCGTGTGCTTTTCCAAATGTTAAGGAACGGCACATCCGATCAAGAACACGGTCGGGGATCGGGTCGTTGTCTCTTGGACGTCTGCGGGTTTGTGCTAAAGATCCGCGGGTGAGTACTGGGCCAGATCTATGGACACCGCCCATGATGAGGCCTCTCATTGACTGTCCCTCTCGCCATGGACGATTGACAGATGGGGCCCGCGTGTGCAGAATGGGATTCGGGTCCGAGAACGGGCGAGAAGTGAGGAGAGGGGACGTTCCGACGTTTTGGTGGCGAGACGTGTAACCTTCAACCATGCAATAGTTATTTACTTACATACGCATCTCGAGAAGCATACTGGGTCATACTCGCAACTTATCACGGCCACAGCATTCATTGTGTCCCTGGAAAGTCGAAAAGGATGTGTGAGCGTGTGAGGACGTATGACATGCAGCACATGTTATTGGCGTTGGGATCGTTATATTATTGATGTCCACCAAGTGCAAACTTCGTTCTGCGGGTCCATACCCGGTGCAAGGTATATAAGAAGATGTCAAGATCCATGTATCAGGACTACAGACCAGCTTTGGCGTTCCCCAAGGCCGCAGACCCGGATGGTCCTCCACCATTGGCATGGTACGAACCGCGGATGGCCAACGGCATGGTGAGTCGCGGAGAGTAAACTGCACAGTTTAGATGGATCTGACAACTTCTGTCTGCTCTTCGCACCCCTCCCCCTCATAGCAAATCATTCAGCCGCATGCTCATAGCTATGGTGGGATCCGCAAGGTCGGTGACCCATACGACCCCTGGGATTACCGTGACGAGGACGGGACGGGTGACCTTTTCGAAGAGCCCAGCTACCCGGACGACCTATTTCAAGATCCTTATGGCGAATTCGACAAGCTTGGGTGGCTGGCAAGCCGCAACGCCGACCTGCCCTTATCATCTGCCGTGGAGAAGGGGGATGTCGATGCAGTCCGCGCCTTGTTGGACGACAGCACGTCGGACAGCAAGAAAGCCCTTCTCAGCGCATCGCATCCCGACACGGGCGAGGCCGCCGTGCACATCGCCGCAGCAACATGCCAAGCCGGTATTCTCGAATTGCTGTTCAAGGCTGGTGCTCAGGTGGACATGCTCGACCGTCAAGGTTGGAGTCCGATCATGTACCTCGCCTTCCACTCCGGGGAGCCCGTTCGCACTGGTCGGGTTTCAGCTACTGCCCTTCAAGAATGCGTCAAGGTCCTGCTGGATAATGGTGCGGATCCACTCCTCATATCGGCTGCCAATCCTCGAAGGGACATATCGGACTGGCATGGCAACAGCATCGACTGGGCTTCCCACTCATGGAATCACACCTTCTTACGGGCCGTGATCCCCCGCTTGTCTGGAGAAGCTCCATTGCGAGAAGAACCGATTCCACCATCTTCTGACCCAAGGATTACATGGGGCCTTCCCCAGCCACCGCTCGGCTCACGGTTCGTCACGGATAGCATTCACCCGTTCCGGCGCAGCGTCGGCCATCCACGCAGAATCATCATCAGCAGTGGGCGGTCCCCCTTCGATAAACCATCTTCTCCTGGCGACTACTCGTGGGATTTCACCGGATCGCGTCTGGTCAAGGCAGTCGTGTCTGAGAATGCCACCTTGCCGATACATCCGACCAACGACGACGTTGCGTACGGGAACATTTCCGAGTGGGAAAAGACCCTGGACGCGCTGCTCGATGGGGGTGCCGAGGTCAAGCTGCTGCCAGAGCTTTGGTACACAGGCCATTTCAGCGTACCAGCCCGCGTTGCTCTGAGGTTGTTCGATGCGAGCAAGATCGATGTCACCCAAGACGTTCCCTTCCATCCTTCTCAAAACTCAAACGGAGGCTCTCTTGCCGCACGCATCGTCGAATCCGAGCTGTGCTCCGCGTTCTCTGAGGCAGTTCCCCTCGTCCAAGGACTGAAAGATCGCGGCGTGAATATCGTCAACGCCAAACTGCTGCCGAAGCCATATGCGGACGTCCCTCGCCTTCAGGCTCCGCTCACGCATCTGACCCAAGCAGTGGCTCGACGCACGGCGCAAAAGTACGAGGAGCAAGCACGGGAGAACGGCGAAAGTACGGAAACCATTGAGAGAGAAAGCTTGGAAACGTTCAAGCGTGTGCATGGGCAGCCGGTACCCATCCTCGCTCTCGCAGTGGCGACGTTGGACCCGGACCTCATCGACTACCTCATCGGGCTCGGCGTATCGACAGAACCTCCAAAGGACTTCCGATGGAGCGACTTCCTGCCTTCGCCCAAGCTCGAAACGATTTGGCCAACTACCAACACCTTCTGCCGACATCTGCTTCCCGGCCGGCCGTGTGGCGACGACTTGTTCGCTGCACACCTCCTCCGCCGGAATGCCACCTGTGCCAAGCTCGACTCCTTGGGCCTGTCATGAAATTGCCCTCGATGTTCATAGGCAGGAAGATTGCAATAGACATTCTTCAGTAGAGTCACGAGTGCATGGCCACGAGTCAGCTTCAATTCAGAAGTATGGATGCACAGTACATTCTTTTGCTGCGACAGCCCAAAGGTTCGAATTGTCTTCGCGACGTCCAGTACTACTACTGCTGCTGCATGATAACCTCCATCGCACCCTTGTCAAACTTGGTCAGGTCCACTCCATGCCGAGAGCGCACATGCCGACGCAAGTCGTACATCCGCGAGAACCGGAATCCGCAATCCGGAAGCGGGCCCAACGGCTCTTGCCGCTCCCCCTCCTCCTCAACACCATAATCATCGTCGCTCCCACCGTCGGCCTCGGCCTCGGCGTCTGCTTTGCGTTGTAGTTCGACGATCCTGTGCCAGGGGCAGGGGAAGATCCGATCGCGTATTTTGCGTTTCTTGCTTGGTGGTGGTGATGAGGCACTGCCACGCATTTCATCGCCTCCTCCTCTTCCTTCTCCTTCTCCTTCCCCGTCCTCTTCCCCATCCGCATCCTCTCCGTCCTCCTCACCAGATTTGGACGGTCGTTTGCGTTTCTTCTCCGCGCTCTCGGATGAGGAGTGGGCCGTAGATACCGTAGCAGACGCGGGCGCGTAGCCTTCGCCCGTGAAGAGATCGTACAACGACCGTCCCTGTCCCGACCTTGAGGAGGACGACTGGCCGGTCGAAGACGAGCCGACTCCGTACGCCTGCAATCCACGCGCTCGACCGGTATGCGCTACCTTCTTCTTCTCCTTCGCCTTCTTCTGATCCTGGTTCTCTGCATTCGTGCTCTGCTTCGCTGCCTCCACGAGAGCGCGAGGAGGTGGGGAGAGGATGGAAAGCTCAGCCGGAATCGCTGGTGCAGGTTGAGCCCTGCTTGTCGACGGCCCAACCCGCTCCGAGTCACGCTCAGGTACCGCCCCTCCTTCTTCTCGAAAGTAATCGTCCTCCATCTCCTCCTCCTCCTCCTCTCTATCGTCAGCGAGAGCAAGGACGCACTTCTCAGCAGCCTCATGCCGCTCCTTCGTACACTTGTATCCAAACCGTCGTCCACAGCCTCTCGAGCACTGGAATCTGCGTTCGCCCAGATGCACGACGCGGGTGTGGACGTCGAGTGCTCGGGCAGTCTTGAAGCGTTTAGGACAGGTCGGCTGCTGTTGTGATGGTTGGGGAGATGAATGGGTGCATGCGAACCGGTAGCCCGTCTTTGTTGGGTCGCCGTAGAAGGGCCCGGACGCATTCTGGGCTCCATCCCCGTCGTCGTGCTCCTCTTCGTCCTCATCCTCGTCCTCGTCTTCGTCATCACCATCGGCTTCTTCAGCTTCCTCCGCCTCTTCTTCCGCCTCCAATAGCGCGTCCCTCTCCTCGTGCCGTTTCAAATGAGCCTTGAGACCCTCCTGGCTCCTGAAGCTCCTTCCTAAGCCTGACGCGGCATCGACTGCACACTCGGCCCGAGGACATCGCGGAGGATGGACTTCGCGCATGTGTGCACGGAGGAGGGACCACGTGGGGAAGGTGAGCATTCCTCCCGCACTTCCTTCCGAGGAAGAAGAGGGCGGATGCGGCAAGGCGCATGTGTATGATTTTTGCTTCTTTTCTTCATGCCTTTGCTCGTGTATGCGTCTGTGTGAGTTTGTGGGGAAGCGCATGGTGCAGCCTGGCCAGTTGCATGGGAAGGGCCGCTGTCGAACATCACGCTCAGGGTGGTTGTTGGCGGCGGCGGCGGCGGCGGGGGTGCCAGGCTCAACAGAGGCACGAATGGCTCGAGAGGGTGTGGTATATGGAGAAAGGTGGGGCGCGTCCGAATGGGTGTCCCAGATATGTGCGCGCAGATGCTTGCGTTTGCGGAAAATTTTGCTACACTCGTCCTGATCGCAAGGATAAAGTTTAGCCGACTTTTTCGTGCTCGTGCCGAGTGGTGATCCTGAGGCTCCCTCTTCGTCCTCGAGAGCGCTGAGGCTGAGTTCCTCGCCGGGTGGACAGACCTCGTGTACGGTGTGGAGGTGTCTGTCGAGTTTCTGTTTGGTCCAGAAGCGTTTGCCGCAGACTGGGACAGGGCTTTGAGCCGAGTCGGCAGTGGTCGGCATCGGGTGGGTGCAAACGTGTTGTTTTTGCGCCTCACTGATCGCTGCGCCGTCGAGCTCCATGGCTGATAACATTGGTGATGATGATGGGCCGGAATGTGTCTGCTGATGGGCAGCAAGATGCTGGGACCGGAGAAACTTCTTGTCGCAGCCTGGATGCTGGCAGACGTACTTTCGCTGTAATGAAGAAGACACGTCAGCGAGACGTAGCGTGACATCGAAAGGAAGCAGAAGATGCTCACCTCGTCTGTATGGGAGAGCATGTGTCTGTTCAACTTGTTCCGCTTCTTGAAAGCCTTGCCGCATCCTGGATGTTCGCACTGAAAGGGCCGCTCGTCGTCCGCTGACGCTCCTCCACTTCCTGCTCCGGGCGGCGTTACAGACGACGCTCTTGATCTCGGTGCAGATACTGATCTGCTTCGAGCACGTGTCGGAGCTTCAACCTCGTCCTCCTCATCCCCGTCCCCGTCCCCGTCCTCATCCTCGTCCTCCACATGCTCCTCGTCGTCCGCGTGGTCACTGCGCCGAAACCGAGCTGGGAGGCGGCACGTGCGTCCACTGCGCGTCGTGCCAGCGAGACGCGTGTGCTGCTGCTGCGGCGTGTTGAGCGTCAACACCGACATCCTCGTCCTCGTCCTCGTCCTCGTCCTGCTCGTTGTCGTCCAGCTTCTTCTGAGGCAAGTCCTGAACTTTTTTGAAGCTGGGGGAGTCCGGACTCCGGAAGCTCGGCCCGACCGGATATCACGGAAGCTGGAAATCCAGAAGCGAAAGGCTCCGAGCACCTTCACTCGCTCCACTCACTCCAAAAAAAAGTCGAGCGCGACGGAGGGAAGGACGACAGCGACGAGCACGTTCATGGCATCGACAGAGTGACGCGTCAGTAAAAGTAAAGATGCCAGCGCCCACAGTGAACGGAAGCAGCAAGAAGCGCAAGGCAGACAACGCGGTAGGTGATCACGGCAGCAACGGAAAGAAGCAGAAGAAGAAGAAGGCGCGCAACAGCAAGTACAAGAACGCGCCTGGCATCCTTCCCCAGCCCCAGCCGCAGTCGCAGCGCAATGTCGACCCAGACATCCTCAAAGCGCGCGCTGCCCTCCCCGTCGCGGCAGGAAAAGACGCCATCGTGGCCGCTCTCCGCCAGCACGACACCATCATCGTCCTCGGAGAGACCGGGTCCGGCAAGACGACGCAGATCCCACAGTTCCTCTTCGAGGCAGGATTCGCAAACCACAAGGACGGCGGTACAAATGCGAACAAGAATCGACAGAAACTCATCGGCGTCACACAGCCCAGACGGGTGGCCGCGACGTCGCTCGCCAGTCGCGTCGCTGCCGAGATGGGATGTACGGATCCAGCCAAGCTGCCCCTCCGATCTCACGCCATGGCAGCCAAGGCAAAAGGACAGAATAACAAGGCTCCCGCCCTGGTTGGCTACTCTATCCGCTTCGACGATCGTTCGGGTCCGGAAACAAGAATCAAGTTCATGACTGACGGCTGGATTCTGCGCGAAATGGTCGGTCCTTCGCTCCTTGCCAGCAAACGGGCGGAGAAACAGGCTCTCATTACTGCCAATGGGAAGAACAAGGAAAAAGGAAAGGACAAGGAAGAAGGAGCCGTCGATACGTCCTTCAGCGAGATGTCCTCCCTGCTCCTTTCCTACGCCGTTATCATTATCGATGAAGCCCACGAACGGACACTCGATACGGACCTCATCCTCGGCCTCGCCAAACGGATCCAAGCAAGACGCAAAGTCCTTCGCTCTCAGTGGTTGAAAGATCACCAGGCCGATCCTAACCACCCACTGGCCCGCGTTACCGAGCTCAAACTTGTGATTATGAGCGCAACATTGGATGCCCGTGCCTTTTCCAACTTCTTCGCTTCCACTCCACCTGTCCTTTCTGCAGCCTCCTCATCTTCATCACAGTCTTCTTCGTCACCAGCGCCGATTCTATACGTCGAAGGTCGTCAACATCCAGTCACCCTCTACCATACCCCCGCCCCACTCCAGGACTGGACCGATGCCGCCCTCCGCACCATCTTGCAGATCCACACCTCCAAACCTGCCCCGGGCGACATCCTCGTCTTCCTCACAGGACAAGAGGACATTGAGAAGATGGCGGCGTCTCTCAGGACGGTGGCCGAGTGGATTCCGGATTGGCTGGAGACGCGAGGGAGGCTGGCGGGGACGAATGGGATAGAAAATGGGGCGAGTTTGGAAGCGGAGAAGGATGGGCAGTCTTCTTCGGAAGAGGAAAGCAGTGAGAGTGAGGAAGAGTCGTCGGAAGAGACTGCGGAACAGTCCAACATCAATCCCATCGATCGTATCATCTCCAACGGTCTCTCCAAGAAACACCTGCTCAACGGATCTTCCTCCTCGCGTCCCTCTACAAAACTCGCCTCTCATCACGTCGCTCTCAACCCTTCCGGCGTCCCGACCGAACTCCTCATCGCACCCATCTACGCCGCCCTCGGCTCCTCCGCCACCATCCCCGTCTTCGCCCCGACCCCACCCACAGCCCGCAAAGTCGTCCTAGCAACCAACATCGCCGAGACGTCCGTGACCATCCCCGGCATCGTGTACGTCATCGACTGCGGCTTCGCCAAGGAGAAGACGTACTCCCCCGAATCGGGCATCGAGATCCTTCGTGCTGTCCCCATCAGTCAGGGTGCGGCGAGACAACGGATGGGACGAGCGGGGCGACTGAAGCCTGGGGAGTGTTATCGGTTGTATACTTCGGACGCGTTCGAGAGTCTCGACGAGGTCGCTACGCCGGAGATCCTCAAGACGGATCTGAGCAGTGCGGCACTGCAGTTATACGCCGCCCAGCTCGACCCGTTCTCCTTCGACTGGATGGACGCGCCGGAGATGGGCTCCTTGCAGGCTGCGTTGCTTGCCCTTGTTCAGCTGGGGGCGGTCAGCATACCTGATACGGCGAGGGGAACGGAGAACGGCCTGGTGGCGCGGATCACGCCGCTCGGGCGGAGGATGGCAGCCTTGCCCTTATCGCCAGTTTACGCCCGAACACTGATCGCAGCCTCGGAGCGGGGTGGACCCGCCGTCGCTCGACAGGCTCGCGACCTCGTCGCGCTCCTCAGTGTGGATCGGAGCGTGTTTGTGGATGCGTCTGGGATGGCGCATGGTGGGGATAAGAAGAAGGCGGGAGTAGCGTCGACGATGGACGTGGAGGAGGCGCGCGAGGAAGCGCTCGCTCGGCGGATGCGGGCCGGGTTGATCCATCGGAGCGGAGACCACGCGACGGCGCTTAACGTGCTGTATGCGTACCTCGAAGTGCTGGAGTCCGGCGGCGGCAGTGGTAGCGGTGGTCGGTTCAAGGGAGCACAGCATGCGGCGGCGGCGGCTAGTGTACGGGCGTGGTGCCATGCCAACTACGTGCATGAGAAGACGGTGAGGAATGTTTTGCATGTTCGGGCGCAGTTGCGGACACTTTGTCGGCAGAATGGGATTGCGTGCGATGATGACGAGGAGGGGGAGGAGGAGGGAGGGAAGAAGAAGGAGGGGAAGAAGGGGATGAATGGGCATGCGAACGGACATGCGAGTGGTCATGCGAATGGGAAGGGCAAGAGCATGAATGGAAATGGGAATGGGCATATGAATGGGAATGGGAATGGGCATATGAATGGGAATGGGAACGGGAATGGGAATGGGCACAAGGCGAATGGAGCGGAGGTGGATGACACCACGAGCGACAGCAGTGCCTCACCCGACCACCTAGCGCAATCCGACGAGGAGGACGACGACGATACCACCACGGGTAGCTCTTCACGGGGCCTGTACGTGACCCGAAAGTCGATCTCGTCGATGTCCGGTGCGAATGGGGTCCGGTCGGGATGGAAGGAGGAGCGATACGAGGCCTTGCGGGAGATCCTATGCGAAGGCAGGCTGGGCAACATAGCCTTCCGACAGACAGACGGGAGCTACAAGCGGATCGGAAAAGGGCAGGCGAGTTGCTTCCCACGTACTTACACGCATGCCAAACTCTGACTGAGGACTGACAATATTCCCCCCAATTCTGAATACTCATCACAGACCTTCAAGATTCATCCGAGCTCGGCACTGCATGGTCGAGGGGCGAGTGCGATCTTCTTTGAGGAACTCGTCCATACGACGCAGCATTTCGCCAGGACGGTCAGTGCTATCGAGCCTGTATGGGCTCAGACCGCTGGCGGGGGTGGTGGGGAGAAGTAATTCGTCATGCTATCTGTTCTTGCTTTGCTTTATATCAATGCTACAGCCTTGTCCAGGCATCCAGTCTTCCGTAACGAATGGGAGATACTTCCTTCCTTGCCACCGAGGTGATGATGGCTGGAGTTGATCGTCGTCCTTGGCTGGGTGGAGTGTGCAGGTTGAGAACCTCCCGCTTCTTCCAAAGCTTTCTTCCCTCCTTCCATCATCGAAGTTGACAAACACCCAGCGCGCGCATGGCATTTCCAAGCGGCAGCAGTAACAGCAACGGGGCCAGCGGGAACGGCGGCGGCGGCGGTGGGAGCTTCCTTGGGACCAGCAATGCAGGCAGTAGCAGTCTGCTCAACCTCAGCGGTCTCCGAAGCCAGAGCATCTCCGGATCGGCGGAACAGGCCGAGGACTCCTCCTTCTCGCCGCGATCCAAGCTGGTCACAAGCTACCGCGCGCTCCTCTCCGGCGAGCAGCCGTGGATAACGTCGTCAGCGTCGTCGGCAGCATCTGGCAAACGGAGAGCCGCTCCGCGAGATACCTACCTCTCCGACTTGCTCACCGTGCCCCTTCCCAGCTCCGCCCAGCTCGCCCAGCTCTTCCACTCTCTCTTGCCGCCCGCTTCGTCCAACACGGCGTACGCGCTGATCGATGACGATCCGAACAGCGCGGGTGCTCGTATTCGGGATACCATCTCGGGACTCTGGGCTCATGCGGTAGCGCTATGGCTCGCCTCGCCCTTGCAGGACGACGACTCGTCGTCCATGGGCCGTCGCGCGGGACGCAGCGGCAGCGGGAGGGATGATGACAATATGGCCGCACTGAGCTCGCCTTTACGACTGAATGCGGTCCAGACGCTCCTGGCGCTGTCGTCTGTCATCCTTTCCCAGCGCTTTCCCAACCACACCCTCGATCTGATCAACGTCTTCGCAGGAAGTATCTCCGAGGCGGATGATCTGTTCATCCAGCTCGTCGTCGGAATCGATGATGTCTTATCCGAAGACTTTCCGCGCGTCGAGCATGACAGTCCTGAGCTCGATCTGGACGACTCGTCTCTGTCTGGCGCAAAGCGCGGAATGCGACCAGCGCAGCATCTGCATTTGCAACACATGACAGTCCAGCTCGTTCTCCTCTGGCTGTCTTACACCTCCCACACCTCTCTGGGCACCTACTTCCTCCGCCGAGACCTCTTCCTCTCCCTCACCTCTTTCCTCGAACGAAGCCCTCTCACCTCCCGCTTCGGATTCGAGATCGGGCTTGCGATTGGTCTCCTGGCCGGTGTGGGCCAGCAGGGTGGGAGTCTGGGTATGAGCACGCACTCCAAGCGCGCCTCGCTCAGTATCGCACATGGCGCCGGTCCGAACCCTCTCAGCAGTTCACATCCGTACATCCGGCATTTGGCCCTCTGGTATGCCTCCGCCTCGTCCGGGGGCAGCAGATCCGCACGCTCTGGAAACTACGTGCCCCGTCCCGGGATCGACACCCTCATTCTCGTCGGAGCTGTTGCCTTCGAGAAGCAAGGATGGCGAGCATACACCGCTGTCCAGCCTGACGGCGAGGAATCGCTCCTGGAGGGAGAAGGAGGCGACAGTGTAACGTATATGGAAGCGGGTACGAATGCGATGAGAGCCATTGTTGGAGCTCCTATCAAAGGCGTGCAGGTGATTGGAGATGAAGTCATGCAGCTCTCGGAAACGTTGGTTGGTAGTCTGCGGTGGATGGTAGGTGGTAGCGGTAGCACGGCCGCGGGTTCAAGTGGATCAGGAGGGGTACGGAGCGCGAGCGAGTTTTCACATCTGTGAGTGTGCAACGCGCCTATTCTTCTCAATTGTAGGTCACCGCTGATCCATTCGTTGTCGCACACAGTCCCACCGCGCCGGCCGCGTACCTCCTTCCGCTCTACCTATTTTCCCGATCAAATCCGCACTTCATACACTCCACCTTCTACACGTCTGAGCAGAGCTCCAGCGCTTCCCGTCGTCCCTCCAAACCAATCAACTCAACCTCACCAACAAATCCAGACGATGCCTCCCCAGCACCAATTCCACCACCTCAGCCAGACCTTCCCGTCTCTATCCTCTCTTTCGCATCCTATCTCCTCACGCACGCCTCGGTTGCGCCGCCTTCGTCTTCCGCAGCTGGGGCTGAGGCGTACTCGTACGGCAACGTCTCCTCTTCACGCACGAACTTGATCCCAAGATCACGGGCATACGCCCGTCTGATGCTCTGCTTACTCTGGATCTGGCTTTCCAGCGAAGTCGGTGAGAAAGCCTTACTGCGGGCTGAACCGGTCGGGACGTCCGGCCCTTCTGCTTCTGCCGAGGGAACTGACAAGGAAATGGCCGCGACGAGTTCTCGTGTAGGACGGGTGCGGAGATGCAAGCAGCGCGAGCATGTGGGCGGAGGTGGGACGGGCTCTGCAGCTTCGAGTTCGAGGGTGGCAAGGTCCTCTTCCAACGCGAGCGCGGGATCGTCATTCCTGCCTTCATGGGCGACGTTTGGTCGTACCAAGGTCGAGGCGTCTGCAACTACGGATGCTGATGGAGGTGCGACTCTGGCCGGTCCCGGTGATGGGCCGCGATTGATTGGATGCTTGCTGGATGTTTGTGGCGCTTATGTGCGCAACAACGTCAGTCTGCGCCTTGACGTCCGGTCTTTCTCGTGAGTACAAAGCCCATCCCGTCTCTAAACAGCTCATCATGTCTGAACGAACTCCCTTGTGACTTCCAAACATTCAGCCTGGCGTTGCGAATCATTCGGAGGTCGATGCTCCTGTTGTCAGCCGCTCGGATTGAGCTGAAGACCACGACTCTCGGTCCATCGGCGTTGGCTGCGCTGACCGACGCTCGCGATATGCCGCCGTACCAATTTACAGCGGTAATTCTGCGCCCCCTCCTCTCCCTCGCTCGCTTCCTTGCGACGCGATCTGCGAACGAGCTCCGTCTCAGTGCAGCAGCCGTCTCCCTGCCTGGCTCCACCTCCGCCTCGAATTCTTCCGGCGCCAACGCGGGTCCCGTCTCCCTCTCCTCAAACGCAGCACTGGCGTCCCTGATTCGCCTGCTCCTTCTCACACTCTCGACGTACCTCGTCAATGCGGATCGTCTGCTCTCGTCTGCAGCTGAGGTGCATGAGGTGATATACGAGCTTGTACGAGAAGGTGATGCATTGCGCAAGCTGGCGGATGGTCTTGTGCGGGACGTGTTGGGACAGGGATTGGACAGTCTTCCGCTGCGACCTGGTCACAGGAATGCGAATGCTTCAACGCGGACGGGCGCCTCAACAGGCCCTGTTGGCAATGGCAACATATCCGCCTCCCTAGCCGCCGACGAAACAGTCCGCTCGGTGGGCTGGTCGCTGGCGCTCGAGCCCGTCCTGGACGCAGTAGACTCCAAGTTGGCCTCCTCGCGGACAGTCCTTCGCGACTCAGCAAGTGTGATGAAGCTCATCGCGGAGCTGGACCTGGAGGCGTTGCTGGGTGCTGCTTCTCTTGTGGGGGCGGGCTCGGGGTCCGGCTTAAACGCGACGATGGTCGGGCCTGGGCTGGTTCCACTGTCATCGCCGCCTGCTGCTGCTGTCGGCCCGGGTGCGGCGCCGGCGTCCTTCTCGACCTTCCGCGATGGGTTCTCGTCGTCGGCGAATGATTCCGCTGCAAGCTCGGGCGTTGGGGACGGATCGACCACGGGATTGGAGACGACATTGGCACCGAGAGTCTCGGCGCTCTTGGATCGAGGCGAGCTGGATGAGGCCTGGTTTGAGGAGGTCGAGGAAGGCGCACTCGCGGAAGTCGCAAGGGTGGTTGCTGTCGATGTCGGGGAGATGCTGCCTATTCAATGACCTTTCTGTCCAGGCATACATCCATTCCACTCAAGCGTCAGGTACCTCCGAGACGGGCGACCTTTCAAAAGGGGTCAAGTGAAGGAAATCAGGCAAGGTTCCTCCTGACTGCCACAATTCGTGTCCTGGAGGTCCTTCCCACATCGAACAACACAAGTGTGCACGACACTTGACGTCGGGGACCCGCCCGTATCGTGTCATCAAATCAAGGCCAAACAGACATCCGGAGCGCGGGAGCCCGTGACAACATCATTTGCCAGAGCGAGCGTCTCGAGAGTCTGTGGTGTCAGGCTGCAGGCAGACGTGCATTCACGAGCATTTTGGAGATGTGTGCCATGGCATCAGTCCAGAAGATGGAAGTGGGACAAAGGCATGCAGGCCGCTGTGACCTCCTCGTCAGGGCCTTGTCCTTTACGAGGTACCGAGCGATTGCAGGGGAAGGCAAAACGATGAGATGCATCAAGCATCAAGTTAGGTGCGGTACGTAGCTTGGGGAAAAGAGGGTTGGTCCTCGAGCATTCTCATCCGCCCCGAAGCAAACCTGGACCGACCTGTCCACCACAACGCATTGTCTGCCATCCACCACAACTCGCCGCTGAAGCGCTGAAGGCACTGGAGTCTAAGATTAAGGATCTACATGCACTCATCCGCGCACCAAGCTCTCACCGAACCTCACAACGAGCTACCACATCTAACCTGGGATAGATCGTTCCTGACGCTCATGACCCACGCCAAGCTCTCCAAAGAACTTTCCAGCCTCGACTCATCAGCTCACCCTCTCTCTCCGTTCTGCTTCTGTTTTCACTTCTTCACAGCTTCTGTCACTCCCGCGTTTGAACCGCCGCGATCGCTTTGTCCGTCGGGGACTAGCTTTAGAGAAAGGTACAGAGGGGTATGGGATCTGGACCTTGGGGATCTGAGTCGAGGATATCCTCATGTACATAGCGCGGACAGCAGGCGGAAGCAAGCAAGCGCAGCATGTACGTGCAACTGACACGCCTTCTCTCTCGTCTTGACCTATCCTATTTGCAGATCGCATAAAAGGGCGAACTGTTGTGGGATTCTTTCGCCTCTTCTGGCCATCTCTACTTCCATCCGCTTACTCCCCTCTGTCCCTGCCCACAAGATGCGATTCTCCTCCCTCATTGTCCTTTTGCCCGCTCTTGCCAGTGCCTTTGCACTCGACTCGGCCACAAAAGCCAACGTCACCCCTGAGAAGTTCGTCAAGATCACCGGCAAACCTATCCCCGGCCACGACTCGCACAGAAGCCAACACCACCCCTGAGAAGTTCGTCAAGACCACCGGCAACCCTATCGCCGGGACCACCATGAGGTACCGCCTCGACGATGCCCAACACAGGAACAGCAACACCATCGTCGAGACCGCGCTGAACTACAATACCAACGCGCCTGACCAGGCTTGTGTAGCTGCATTGACCGCCGCGATTACTGAGACGTCCATCTACATCTACGCCAACAACCAGGTGCAGGCCTCGATGAACTACCGTCACGACAAGGTTGCATCCGAGCAAGACTATGTCGGTCTATTCCAGTATCCAGCCAGCAGATTCAGGGACATCGGGGCCGATAGTGAGTTCCAGAGCATAAGCTGGCTTCCATCAACAGTAACTTCGTTCACTCATGCTGCCTTCACTTCAATTTCATAGTGGATCCCGCTAAAGCCACCCAGATATTCCTGTACCAGATGGTCCGCATCAGGGGATGGCAGAAGTGAGTCCTCTGTATACCTGCTGCCTCCTCTTGTGGCCCAACTCATCCGATTTGTTGCATCGCCTATAGCATGGACCCCGGTGTGCTCGCACAGCAGGTTCAGCGCCGTGGAACGTGAGTTGGACGCTAGACATCTTCACGTTACACTCCGTATGGAGCAGCAATGGCTGACATCTTCTTCTTCAGTGCTGCGCGTTACCAGCAGTGGGTTTCTGCGGCTCGCAATCTTTGCCAGTTCGGCGAGGGAGATAATGGAGGAAACAGTGGAGGATATAATGGAGGCAACAATGGAGGATATAATGGAGGATATAATGGAGGAAACAACTACAACTACTAGAAGGCGTAATGGCGGTGGAGGATGCCACGACAACTGTAAGCCGTGACCCTCAAGATATACTTCGACTTATCGAGCGCTGACCCCCCCTCCCCTTCTCAGACTGTCAACGCGACCTTCGCATCCAGCGCGAGAAAGCTTTGTATAGACGCTGCTCTCATGTTGCTGAGGCGCCTCTTCCTGCGCAGTCTACAGTTCCAACTGGATCTGCCACGCTGCGACCTTTTATCGGCCTCATCAACTCACTGGACTCTGGCTTCAATGAATTGCACCCATTCTTGAGGTGCAGATATTTTCCCCTCCACTTGTGTTACCGTTTGTGTCTTCCCTCCCTTTCACAACCACTTCTCGAATCCATCATGAGGCGGTGTTCAGTTGCGGGCGCGCTCACCTTGAAAAATGAGCGCGCGCTCTGTTTTTTTTTTGGGCCGACACCCAAGCGCGCACATGTTCAGTTCCCGGTTTTCAGAGCCGGGGGCTCAAAAATTTCAGAGCGCGGCGTTGGGCCGACCTATTTCGGTCGGCCCACCTCTTCGAGCGCGCGCTCTGGCTCCCGTTCGATTACAGAAGCATCACGTGACTTTTGTATTGATCACAAAATCAATACAAACCACAAAATGAGAAAGCAGAGGCCGAGCCGGAGAAAGCAGAGCGCACTTCCTGACGCAAGCGTTGTTCAGTTGCGGGCGCGCGCCTGAGAAGCAGATTTTCAGAGCGCGGCGCGAGGGGCCTCGCGCTCTGTGTCTTGAGCGCCATTTTGGAGCGCGCGCCCGCAACTGAACACCGCCTGATCACGGGCGCATCACGATCCAGAGCTGCTGCGGTGAGAACTGAGAATCCGGCCGTTTCAAGGAGTGAGTGAGGTGAAGGGCGTCGCCGCCAGGGAAAGACCGTGCATGGAGAGCCAGCCTTGATTCCTGTGCCGTGCACACCAGTGACCAGGCGGGGCATGCTGCGGAGCGGTGAGCGGGCCGCCGAGATGGAGGTGGGGGACGAGCTTTCCCCGGCCACCGCGTCACACAAAATGGCCTGGATTTGCGTCATTCTCCACTCTACTCCAGCTCCTCCGAACCTTCCTCCTTAACTCCTTCCACCAGTCCACCTCCACTCACTCCAAATGGTGCGAAGGCCGTGCAATGATCCGTGCGCGCCTGCCCACCCAGCGTGTCACGATGTCTTTGACTCTCCAAGGAACGGGTATAAAGAAGCGGCTTGGTGGTGTATCAAACTGACATCTCTGCACCAATTCTTGCCCCAGCTAATACAGGTACAAGTCAAAACAGCTCACCATGTCTAGCCCTCAGTTTACCCTCTATTCGCACAAGGTGGGTCCTGTTCTTCGTTGATGGCGCAGAGGTTTATGTCTCTCGGACTGAATTCTGACCTCTATGCATTCTTTTCTCCTCTCGCAGGGCCCTGGCCCGAACCCTCCCAAGGTTGCCCTCCTGCTCGAGGTGAGCTTGTTTTGCCTGAGATCGAAAAAGGGTCGAGCTGACCCATCAATTTGATGTCTCTAGTGGCTCAACCTGTCATACGAGATCGTGCCCCGCGTCTTCGGGGACGGCCCGAACGGAGTCAAGGCCCCTGACTTCCTCGCCCTCAACCCGAACGGCAGAGTGCCCGCCTTGGTCGACCACGGTAACAACGACTTCACGGTGTGGGAGAGCGGAGCCTGCTTGATCTACCTTGCTGACAAGTATGACCAGGAGGGACGCTTCTACGGTACGTACAAGGATCGAAGGCTTATTGTTATCGAGATGCTGACGTGCTATCGTACCCGCCCCCTCTTCCAACGCCAACTTGCTGGACCGTCTTTGATCTCATAGGCAAGACCGCCGAGGAGCGAGCCCTGACGGCGCAGTGGCTCACATACCAGCTCAGCGGTCTCGGCCCATCTCAAGGCCAGGTGAACTGGTTGATTCACTACGTGAGTACATCTGACGCTGAAATTAACTACAACCCGAAATGGGACGGGTTCAAAGATGCTGATCGACATATTAACACCTCGTTCAACAGTTTGAGAGCGCGTCAGGCGTCAAGGCCCAGCCTGAGATGCTTAAGCGATTCCGTGACGAGACCGATCGGCTCTACAAGATTCTCGATGGCCAGCTTGCCGTGAGTACCAGCTTCCGTTCGGCAGAAGACGTCTGACAGTCATAACGAAGAGTCTCGAGTTGACGACGTCTACTCTTCCATTCTGTACAACTCCTGTAGAGGCAAGCCAAGGCTGGCTCGCAGTACATCGTGCACGATCGTATCACGATTGCGGACTTCGCTTTCTACGGTTGGGGTGAGCATTGGCGGAAATATTCGCCTTACCTAATTTATATGTCACTAACTCACAAATATCACCTCTTCTCCTTCAGTACGTATCATCCACATGGCCAAGTTCGAGTTGTCCGACTACCCCAACGTGCAGAAGTGGGCAGACAACCTCGCGAACGATGAGCGTACGAAGAAGGCGTACGCGAAGTTGGAGTAGGACGGGTTCTTCCCTCTTTTCACCTAGTTCCAACGGGTCAGCCTCATCCGAATTCAAAGATATTATCTGCTCTTGATACAGATATCTGTAGGCTGAAGTTGCATAGCAGAGATGCCATGCCTTCAGACTACTACTTGCACTGATATTGCATCAGTAGTGTTTTCTGTTTTGATGAGATTTGCCCGCGAAATTGGAGCGCGTGGTTCAGAAGAAAACGCGTCGCACCACGCCTTACGCGACGAGACGCGTTTGGGAGGGGAGTGTTTTGGTCAGTGCATTCATCCGATTTGTCGATTTGACGATCCACCACCTCCTCCTTGCCATCGACTTATACACGCTCAAGGCTCAGCACATTCTTGGCATTTTGCTAAGAGCAGTCAAGTAGATCCCTGCTAAACGCATTTGGATCGCTGAGCAGCCCCCCTCACCACACAAGGAACCTCACGACACCCGTCGGTACGATCTCCAACCATGGCAGCCCCCATCTTGCCAGTCATCAACATTCCCGTCGATTACGCGGAGGAGAAAGGTGAGATGAGACGATGTCGTTGGCTGTTATGCATATCTTCCGCGCTCCAGGCTGAACATGACGACGCGTCTTTTTCCCTGCCATCTTTTGACGTTGTGCGCAGAAAAAATTACCGACTTCCTGCGTCACTTCAAAGGAGCCGTCCCAGCACTGCCCAAGCCAAGCTCAAGCACAGGGTCAAGCAACGCCATCAATGGAAACCGCAGCGCCGCTCACACTGACGACGATGATGAGGACGACCTCGACGCTGAGTTTGATCTTGAATTCGAAGATGACGGTATGGACGATGTCGTCCAGGGCGTGGACCGAATGGCCGCAGGTGTTCAGACTCGGGGCGCGGCGCGCAATAAGCTTAAGTACATGGAGCAAATGGTAAGCGCGCCACACCACCGTTAAAACATCTCACATACAGCATGTAGACTGATGCTGTTGTCATCTGCCTTTGTCCCTTCCAGCAACGCATCGCAAACAGAGAACAAGACCTCCTCGTTATCGACCTCAAAGACGTCTCTAAGCACCGCAACACCGTCAATAACGAGTCTTACGCACCTTTCGTCGCCGCCATAAGCGCCAATGCCCGCCGCTATGTTGACCTCTTTTACGAGTGCATCGACGCCGAGATGCCGGACCCGACCAGGGACATCAGTCACAAGGACGATGTATTGGATGTTATTATGCATCAACGTCGAGAGCGGAATGCTCGAGCCGCTGCCGACGCTGGTGGTGGGGCGCAGGGTGATGGCGCTGAGGGAGCAGCAGGCGGGCAAGATGAAGAAGCGCCCTTCCCTCCCATGCTTCTGAGAAGATAGTGAGTTCGAGTTGGATTGAATGCGCAAGATTTCCTCACTGAGGACCACAAATGCTGAGCGATGTTTTCTTCTCGTTCCTGCAGTACACTTTACATTAAGCCTAACACAACCAAGGCGGATGCTCCGCTAGCCGTCCGAACCGTTCGAGGCGGCCATCTGGGCAAGCTCATTACTGTCCGCGGCATCGTCACCCGTGTCTCCGAAGTGAAGCCCTTCCTGCTCGTTGACGCATACGCATGCGACTCCTGCGGTGCCGAAATCTTCCAGGAGGTCACCAGTCGGAGCTACATGCCCTTGACGCAGTGCAGCAGTCTGCGGTGCAAGACGAATCAGACGAAGGGACAACTGTTCAGCCAGACCCGGGCGAGCAAGTTTGTACCCTTCCAGGAGGTCAAGGTACAAGAGATGGTGCGTATTCATTTCACATCCAGATTCGATGTGTTGAGCTGTTCTAAGATGACTTACGATGTTTTCAATTCTTACAGGCTGATCAAGTCCCAATCGGTCACATTCCGCGTTCTATGACTGTTCACGTATACGGTCCCCTCGTGCGCTCGATGAGCCCGGGCGACATTGCCCATCTGGGCGGCATCTTCCTTCCGATGCCTTACTCCGGCTTCCGAGCCATCCGAGCAGGGCTGCTGACCGACACCTACCTGGAGGTTCAGCACGTCCACCAGGTCAAGAAGCAGTACATCGACATGGAGCTCACTCCCGAGATCGAGGAGCGCATAGCCCATCTGAAGTCCGATCCGGCTCTTTACGCTAAACTGGCCGCATCGATTGCTCCCGAGATTTACGGCCACGAGGACGTGAAAAAGGTGCTCTTACTTCTGCTCGTCGGCGGAGTAACTAAAGTAATGGGTGACGGCATGAGGATCCGCGGTGACCTCAATGTGTGCCTGATGGGTGACCCAGGTGTGGCCAAGTCGCAGTTGCTCAAGTACATCTCCAAGGTCGCACCCCGCGGTGTTTACACGACGGGCCGCGGTTCCTCCGGTGTCGGTCTGACGGCTGCCGTCATGCGAGACCCGGTAACGGAGGAGATGGTGTTGGAAGGAGGAGCACTGGTGCTGGCGGACAACGGCATTGCGTGCATCGACGAGTTTGACAAGATGGAGGAAGGCGACCGTACGGCGATTCACGAAGTGATGGAGCAGCAGACAATCAGTATCAGCAAGGCCGGGATCACGACGACGCTCAATGCGCGGACATCCATCTTGGCAGCTGCGAACCCGCTATACGGACGCTACAACCCCCGAATCTCGCCCGTGGACAACATCAACCTGCCCGCTGCCCTGTTGAGTCGATTCGACATTCTTTTCCTCATCCTCGACACGCCCTCGCGGCTGGACGACGAGCGTCTGGCTCAGCACGTCACGTATGTGCACATGCACAATGCCCACCCGCCTCTGCAGGGCGACGGGGAGGACACGCTGGACCCGACCCTGATGCGACACTACATTGCGCTCGCTCGGCAAAAGCGGCCGACAGTACCCAAGGCGGTATCGGACTACGTCGTGGGTGCGTACGTGCAGCTGCGAGCACAGCACAAGGAGGACGAGGCGCGCGATATGGGTTACACGTACATGTCCGCTCGTGCGCTCTTGGCGATCCTGCGTCTGTCGCAAGCGCTTGCTCGGCTGCGATTTGCGGACATGGTGGAAGTGCCGGATGTTGACGAGGCACTGCGGCTGATGGACGTGTCCAAGGCGTCGCTCCACGCGGACAACCGTGCTGGTGGAAGGGATCAGCAACATGGCGGAGTGGGCATCGGGGATCAGAGCTTCGTCAGTAAAATTTATCGGATCGTTCGGGAGATGGCGATGGCTGCGGGAGCGGCTCGGGACGAGGCACGTCGGCATCGACGAGCTGGTGGCGCTGGCTCGAGTCGCCTGGGCCGCGGACCGGAGGGCGAGCGTGGTGGGAATGCGATGGAGGTCGACGAGGACGTTGACGACGGACTTTTGGATGCCGAGGGCGAAGACGAGGACGAGACTGTGGGCCGGCCTGCGGAACTGCCGCTTCGGGAGGTGCGCGATCGAATCATTGCGAGTGGATGGGTAGAAGACCAGCTTCAGGACTGTCTCAACGCATACGAGGAACTCGGGGTCTGGCAGATCTCGGAGACGGGGGCTCGGCTGGTCTTCCTGTGAAGGACGCTCCGTTCCTTTCGTTCACGACGCTTCCACATATTACTGTTACCCAATTCTTTTTCTGCAGAAGTGCTTTCTTCCCTTTGGATGCGAAATTTCATACTCCCTTTCGGAGCTACCCCTTCAGGCCTTTGCTTGTGTCTTAATGGACTGCGTTTGACATTCAGGGCGCACGCCAGTGGACGGAGAAGAAAACAACATCGCCCATCGCCCGTCGGCAGCCAAGGCCAAGCCCGACGTTCGAGTGTCGAGATAACCCATCGCGCGCGCTGTGGGAGCCGGGAGGTAAGAGAGGGGGGGGAAAAAGGTCGAAAAAAGAAAGAAAACTGTAGCAAAAATATTTTCCCTGTCCGGGAATCGAACCCGGGTCTTGTCGGGTCACTCCGCATCAGATGATGAGAGCGACATATCTTAGCCACTAGACGAACAAGGATTGTTTCATGACTGTCACTCCAAGGTAATTGCTAATATACCACTTGACGGCTCTTCTGCTCCAATAGGCCACAACCTCTGCATCCCTATCCTGCATCCCTATTCCCTCCCCCAGTCAGCTTTGTGCTATCTTACAATGGCCCCAAAGCCCCGCTGCGATAACGAAAGGTCATGTACGAAGTGATCATGTTCCTTTCTTGTGGGTCCTGATGCGAATAGCGCTGCTATGTATTGCTGATATCGTCCCACCACATACCACCGTTCAAAAGGCTGGCGCCTGGAACGTTCCATCTGAGCAGGATAGGATGAGGCACTGATGCTATCAATCCGTCGGCTTTCGATACTTTGATCAGAAGAGTCGTAGTACCGTTCATGAGCTTCTTGATATGTGCATGCCTAGGTCGTGCACGAGCTCGTCCAGAAGCGGTCTGTCACGCAGGTCGTTAGCCCTGTATCGTTGAGCGAGCTCGCGGATGAGCGTCTCCCAACCGCGGATGGGTGCACCACCGAAAAGTCCTGATCGAGATCGTCCGGATCGACCCAGGAAAGCTCATGCTGCACTTCAGGAGTTGAGATAGCATGCAGCCGATGTTGAAAACGATCGTACGCTCGCGGGTTTCGGGTAAGTGGGCCCGGTCGCGGTGGATGGTGCGCTTGAGGGAGATGAGGTCGTCATCCTGGTGACGGGTGTGCTCCATCTTTCCATCGGCACCTAGAGCAACGGACCAGTTGCCGTGGACCTCGGGTGCTGTGGGGCCATCCTTCTTGTCCTAGCTCTCGATGGGCTCGAGGTCGATGACGATCAGGTCCTATCGCAGCGAAGGACGTTGTCAAGGCTCGAATTGGTATGTGTGGTGTTGTGCCGGGCGAGATGCTGGAACTCCGCAGCAAAGCTCGTGTGCAAGCCGTATACGACGCTGAAGCGCACCCGCTTTGTCTGTCGAGTCAGTGGCTGCGTCCAGGCTCCAGGAGACGACACCGATGTCTTTTGGCTGGCACTGAAATTAGTAAAATATCTGGGAGGTTAGAAGGAGTGGATGTGATTCACTGGCTTACCTATTGCAGCGAGCTGTGGCAGATACCCATAGGGGTACCAAGCGAAGGTAACAGGCGCGACGGACATGACATGAGCTGTAAATCTGGGTGACGGGTTGAAGAAGAGAGAGAGAGAGAGCTGCAATACGGAGGGAACAAGATGGTAGGGGAGCAACAAGGAAGTTAGTTGGAGGCAGAGAGTCAGAGAGAAGAAGGAAGTCAGAAGGTTCAGAGCGAGATCTCCTCTGACGAGTCAGAACGACGCGAAGGGAAGGCGCATACACTATCGTGTATCAGCGAACGAAGGGAGCCAGCATTTCTTCATCACGGTCACGGTCACGGCCACGGTCCCTTTGCCTTGGCAAAGATCTGCCGGCTGTTGTTGTGTCCTCGGCCGAACGCGTCTGGTCGTACAGCGTATCGTCGCGTTGGATCAAGAGTGTTTGCAGCGTGGTGCTCGTCGAAGCGTTCCCGCGGACGACCGACCGTCGAACAATCCTGAACATGTGGATCACCCTGCATTCGCGATGGCCATTTCGTAGTGTTTCTTGGGACGGAGATATCTTGTAAGCAACGGGCGGGAAATCACGAGGGAAGCATACATTGGAAGGGACCGAACAGCTGGAGACTTTTTGGTTTTGGTTCCCTTGACGTTACAGATCGTGTCTAAGCGAATGGAAGGGGGAAGCGGCGTCGATTGATGATTGATGCCGAACGTACCCCGTGAGAAAAGTAGGACGCATTGAGGTTAAGGTTCGATAGGCAAGGCTACTGCGTAGGTGCAGGTGACGGTACGGCACTGGATTCGAGGCGGCAAAGCACAAGTGGAGTCAGAGGTCAGCCCTTTGTCGACCTTATCAAATCTCCATAAGTAAAGGGGAACAGAACTCACACGACAACATGCCCCGCCTTCTCCTGCTTCTCCGCCTGCAGCGCCCCCAACGCCGCGCCTACTCCACTCCCATCCTTTGCCATACTGATCACGACCTTCTTCTCCGTCTCTTCGCCCACGATGTCGATCAACCCTTGCCGGAGCATCAAGACGAAATCAGGATAGTGCTCTACCACACTCCCGTCCATGCCGATGTGGACTTCGCCTTTTGGACCGACGGTGACGCCGCCGCCTTGTGGAGGCCAGCCGGCGCGTTCGCAGCGAAGGGCGGAAGGGATCTTGGGCGAGTCTGCGAACCCTGTGTGGAGGAGGACCGCTATGATCATATAAAGCAAGGAGGTCAGCGCCGCGTCAAGGGGAGGAAAATGGAGGGACCGACGCGTCAAGGGGAGGAAAATGGAGGGACCGACGCGTCAAGGTACCACTGCACAATGTAGCCGCATCCATATGCCCGACCGAACACTCACAAGCGACAGCTACCGAGCTCAACCTCGCCGCCCGCCTTCCAACAGCCGTACATACTCTCCTCACCGCCAATACGTCCTCCTCCTGCACGTACTGATCCGAGATGCCCATCGTCTCAACGATGACTTTCCGCGTCGCGCAGTCGCGTTCGAACGGGTCGGCCTTGTCGGCCACGACTGTGGACATGTACTCTGTGTCGAAGCCGTACTGGGTGTTCATCTTTGGGGAGGAAAAGCCTTGGAACAGGACGAAGTTGTCGATCAGGTAGAGGAAGACGGCTCGGCAGATTTCTCCCAGATCTGGTCAAAAGGAAAGTTCAAAAGGTTTGAGCGAAAGTTGTCCACGCGCGTGATCATCACAGGAGGGGTAAGCCGTTTCGGAGGGGAAAGCGGAACGTACACATTCCGCTGATCATCTTCTCGAACCTGTGATGCCGTTGTCGGATCGCTAGCCGATCTACAAAGTTATCGAACATGGTAGAAGGTAGTGACGATCCCTGTTTCACGCAACCAGCGTCCGGACCGAGGAAGATGAGGATGCATCAGAGCCGATAAGTCCAAAAAGCTCCATGGGAAAAAGCAAGTACACACCTTCTGGTCAAATGCGCCCCACTCGGTATTGATGAGCATATGTGTTGGATGATCCTTGCCAACTCCTCCGACCTTCCCATCCTTCCCGATCGAGATTTTACCAACCCGCTCAATCTCACTGACAATCGCCGCATTCGTGCCTGTCCCAAATATGGCACCCATAAGCGTCTTACCGCCCGTCTGGTAGGACGAGGTGAGGAGCGCGCCGACGGTGTCGTTCACCAGGGCTCGGACGCGGACACGCCTTTTTTGCGAGTCGAGGGAGTTTTGGAGGAGTTTGACGACGTCGTGGCCGACGGCGTCTGGGCAGGAGAAGCCCTTGGTCCACTGAAGGAGCGTTCCGGAGTCGAGCGAGCTTTGTTGGACGGGCTGTAAGAGCATGAATATCAAAGGAAGCGCGCATCGACGCGGGTTAAGCTTGTCAGATCTTCAACAGAGCGATGACGTTTCGCGGGAAAGTGGACACGTACGAATGAGAATGTGAAGCCCATAGAGAGAGGCTCGTCGCTCTGCCCCGGCAAAGCACCCGTGCTCTTGAGGAAGACGCCCACCGATTCGGCCATGTAACCAAACAGATCGGCCACAGGGCCCGTCTTGAGCTCATTCGATCTGGGAAGAGGCCAACAAAATCCAAGGTCAGCGCATGGAACCCAGCGCATCGGACTGACACGCATGAATGCTCCGCTTCAGAGACTCACACTTTGAACTTCTGCTGATCAAGCTCAAACTTGCCGTCGCCGAGCAGCTCTATCTTACAGACGCGACTGGAACGAGCAAAATCGGATCGATCGAAGGCAAAGGAGGTCAGCAATCGCAGTCACTACCAGCAGGGAGAAACACACGCATGTAGCAGGCGCGCGCCGCTTGCGCCGGGTCGCTATCGCTCGCAACATGGGACACTGTACTCACAGGTTGGTCCCGCCCAGATCGAGCGCGAGATAGGTCCCCTTCTCCGAGCCATTCGGCAGGCCAGTAACTGCAGCAGATTGCCAGAGCAGCGCATGATTCGAATCACAAAAAGGTGGGAAAGAAAGATAGACATCGGTTCAGTCTATCAGGTCCAAGCTATAGGGCCAGCAGCAGCGATAGGAGAGGAAGAACTGACCGAAGGAAGGGATCATGGCCATATCCGCATTGTCATAGTTGAGCCCGTAGTCGAAAAGCTGGTGGAACTTGCGCACGATGGCATACAGGTCTTCCTTCTCCAGATCGAACTCGGACTCGATCAGGTCGAGGGCTGCATCGAGCCCTTTGACGGCTGGCATCGACATGATGGGGGAAGTACTGGTCGGAGGTCGAGGTTGGGTGAGATCAGACAGCCTTTGCACGACGACACCGCACGGGAAGGAAAGGAAGGGAGGGAGGGAGATGAGATGAGATGATGGTGGGACAGAACCAACAAGTTCACACGCACGGCCAGCTTCCAGCTTCCCAAGCCAAGAATCAATGAGATCGAGTAGGCGGAAGGGAAGCTTTCTCTCCCAGCGCATCTCCCAAAGTCCCAAGTCCCAACGCATCGGCCTCTCTCCGTCCTTTCTCTCCGTTCGTTGGCCAGTGCGCGCGTCATCGGGTCCAACTTCGGCGATACGAAATCCTTGCCTTTCCGCTTTCTCTCGTCCCGAATCAATCCCAACCGCTGCTCACAACGGACGCGAACGATCGAATCAATGGGTCCGTGTGGACAAGAACCAGGGATAGATTGGGGACTGGTAAAGACAACAAGAAGGAGTATGGTAGTGGAAACAGGGGTGAGGGAAGTCCAGGTCGTCACTTTTAAGTCGTTAGTCGGACGTTATGTGCATTTTCCGTTCAGAGCTTGCTGGGGTAAAGGTAGTCGGTGAACGACTTGCTCTTGACCTTCTCGAAGTCATCGGCTGTGGACGCAGGGGAAGGAGGGCGGGGTCAGTGTGAAGCAACAAGCAGGAGTGAGAGGGTACCGAGCAATGTGAAGGGGCAAACTCACAAGTAATCGTCTTGCACTCAAACCCAGCATTGTATCCCAAGCGCGCCTTGAACCCGCCCGGCTTGCCATTGTAGAAGTCGGCCCGCTTCAGGATCGTGACCACGCAGCTGCCGCCCAGGCCAATGTTGTGCGTCAGGCCGTACTTGACGTTGTCGACCTGCATCGGACCTGCCTCGCCGCGGAGCTGGGACACGATGTAGAAGATCATGCCGAGGCCTGTCGCGCCGAGCGGGTGACCCTTGCTCTCGAGTCCACCGGAGACGTTGACCACCCACTTGCCGCCGAACTGTGTATTGGAATCGCAAGAGATGAGTCAGTCAAGTGTGGCACTCGAAAATTGACGGGATAGAGGGTACTCACAGTGTTGTCACCACGCTCGACAATCTTGTGCGCCTCGTTCTCCGCACACATGCCCAAAGCTGGGTAGGTAACAAGCTCATTCGCCGCAAAGCAGTCATGCAACTCAATCACCTGCACATCCTTCGCTCCAATGCCCGCCTGCTTGTACGCCTTGGCCGCCGCCTTGCGCGTCATATCCGCACCCGCCAGCTCAATCCGGCTGTCCTTGGCATGCAGCGCAGGCGTGTCAGTCGAGATACCTAGTCCGGCCAACTCGATCGCCCGGTCTTCCAGCTTGTGCGCCTTGACGAACTCCTCCGAGGCGATGATCGCGCACGCCGCGCCGTCGCTCGTAGGACTGCACATCGGCAACGTCATCTCGCGCGTGATCTTGCGGGCCTTGGCAACCTCGGCTGCGCTGGGTGTGATCCGGAACTGGGCGTAGGGGTTGTTCTTCGAGTGACGGTGGTTCTTGGACGAGATCTCGTGGATGTGTTCCGGCTTGGCGCCGTACTTCTCGCAGTACTCCAGTCCGGCCGCGCCAAAGATGCGCGCCGCGAAAGGTCCATACTCGGCCTCTTCGTATTCGCGCTCCGACTCGAGCTCGAACAGGTGGCTGATGGTGCCCTCCATTGGGTTGGCGCGGTCGTTAAAAGTAGAGCCCAGCGAGCCGGACGCCATCTTCTCGAAGCCGATCGCCATCGCGCATTCGACGCGACCGCACTCCACCGCCTGCGCAGCCAGAGCGAACGCAGACGAACCGGTGCTGCAGTTGTTGTTCACATTGTTGATCTCGATGCCCGTCTGGCCGAGCTGGTAGAGCACGCGTTGGCCCGAGGTGGAGTCGCCGTACACGTACCCAGCGGCCGCGCTCTGGATGTCGTCGTACGTGAGACCAGCGTCGAGCAGGGCCTTCACAGCGGCTTCCAGACCCAAGTCCGGGTAGTCAGCCTCTCCGGGCTTGCTGAACTTGGTCGAGCCGACGCCGACGATGTACACCTTGCGAGGTTGGTAAGGCATGGTCTAGAGGTAAGGTTGGGGGTTAGATTTGGGGAAGAGTGAGGGATACGTGGAAAGAAGGTTAACTTCAGAAGGTGGTATGGGGAAGAGGGGGAAGAAAGTCAGCTTCAAGACACCAAGAAAGGCGCGTCTTATGTAGACGTTGGAAGTCAGAAGGCTCAAGCGCGCAAGTGGGCCAGAGCCAGACCGGGAACCATCTGGACCAATCCACGCGCATGTTCCCCCCGGAAGTCACTCACCTGCGGAGTAGCCGAACGAGCGAGGAGTATATGTAATGGAGTCTTACAACGAACAGTAAGGCAGCGCGACGTCCGTGGTCCGCGCTTCGGTCGCAAGTCTTCTTGTCCTAGACGGTGAGTCAACCGCTGAGCGCTGAGCGGGAGGCGGCTCGTTCTCGCAAGGTTCAAAACTCTCCGCACTCGGCTTCCGGTTTGGAAACTGATACCGACGTTGCCGAGCAGCCGTGTGGGGTTCTGTCCAAGAGAACACCACCTTCGATCCTGTCAGATTTCGGTCTGAAGACTTATGCTTTTCTTGCTAGCAGATATGCGTGCAACACCTACTCAATCAGCCCTGGGTACGTTGTACTTGAGGGATAACAGTGAGTGTGGGATTGACGATGATTGTTCTACGTCTACAGGCACACGAGCCAAAGGAGGGTAAAGGGAAGGTTCTGCTGATGATCACTCTCGATCAGTGACAGGACTTCCATGTGGAACGCGGCACGATTCTGACACTCCCTCCTGACGCGTTCAACTCTTGAACTGCACTCCCTCCCGAATAGATCCTACTTTTCCCAGCTTGATGATCCCGCTCAAGCTTCCAAGCTTTTCCCGTGCAACTGCCTTCGTCAGCATGTCTGCAGGGTTGGAGTCCGTGTGGACCCGTCCAATGCAGACCTCCTTGCGCTCCTGCATCTTCCGCACGAGATGGTGATGCGTCTCGATGTGCTTGGTCTTGGAATGATCCGCCGGATCGCGCGCAATCGCTTCCGCTCCCTTTGAATCGGTAAGGATGTCCGTGGCGCGGCTGAGCTTGATGCTGAGCTCTCCCAGCACTGACCGGAGCCACTTGGCCTCCCGGGCAGCTTCCGACAATGCCACGTACTCCGCTTCGGTCGAAGACACCGCCACTGTGTCCTGGAGTCGCGAGCGCCACGAGACGGTGTTGCCGTACACCTGGAAGAAGTAGCCAGACACACTCCGTCGCGTGGAAGGGTCAGTTCCGTGATCGGAATCGGACCACCCTGCGATCGGGACTTGGCTGTTGCCTGAGTAGCTGAGACCATAATCACGAGTGCCGCTCAGGTAGCGAAGTATCCTCTTTGCCGCGAGGAAGTGCGCCGGACCCGGGTTGCTCATGAACCGAGCAAGATGACCGACAGCGAAGGCGATGTCTCCTCTTGTTCCTTGTGAGCCCCACAGAAAGCTTCCAATCATGGCTGCAAAGTCGTGCACGGCGGACCGACTCGCCTGGCCTGCCAGATTAGGCCCTAGATGCCGTGATGCTTCCGTCATTGGCGTTGGCACTGGATCCTCCTTCTCCATGCCATACTTGCGAAGTAGCCCGTCGATGTATGCACCCTGGCTGAGGTGAGCCGTGCGGCGAACGGGATCGTAGTCAATCTTGACGCCGAGGATGAAGGAGAGATCCCCGTTGTCTGTGATCTTGTACCAAGAGGCGAATTCTGCCTTGACCTTAGCGACTCCCTCCGCTCCACGTGCAGCGATGACGATATCGTCCACATACACGGCGAGGATTACTGGTCCGCCGGTACCGAACCGAACGAACAGGCAGGGCTCACTTTGCACCTGTGAGAACCCCACAGAGATCAGCTTCCCCTTGAGGGTGTCGAACCAGGCGCGTCCAGCTTGTCGTAGACCATAGATAGCGCGGCGGAGTAGGCAAACGCGACCCGTTCCATCATCATACTCTGGCGGTTGCTGCATGTACACCTCCTCGTGCAGTTTGCCGTTCAGGTAGGCAGTCTTGATATCGATCGATCCAAGGTGCAGCCCGAGAGCGAGCGCCACAGAGATCACAAGTCGTACTGTGACAAGCCGGGCGACCGGAGCGAAGGTCTCCTTGAAGTCGATCCCTTCCCGCTGCGTGAAGCCCTGAGCCACTAGGCGCGCCTTGTACCGCGCCGCATTACCGTCGCGATCCAGCTTGAGCTTGTATACCCAGCGAGAGCCGACGATGTTGTGTCCCGATCGAGGCTCAACCAATACCCATGTGCCCATCTCAGTCAGTGACGCAACCTCCTCGTCCATCGCCTGTTTCCATTGAGCCCATTCGACAGACGGTCGGTTCTTTGCCTGCTTGAGATTGACAGGCTCAAGAGGTGATCCGTCTGCACTAGTCCCATGAGCTGCGGCGGTGCAAGCCCAATGCAAAGCCATACCGAGCACGGACATGGCGGACCTTGCATGAACCAACTGGGTCACCGCCACCCGCTCGTCGTCTGCCGCCTCGTCTCGATCGAATGTCTCCGAGAGTCCATGCGCCATGCGTGCCCCCGCACGGATGCGCGAGCTCCGGCGAAGCTGCTTTGATGGCGGAGGTGTGGATGCGCGCGGAGGTCCCTGTTCCTGTTCATCCAGCAGGGCACCCAGATCATCGAGACTCATGATCGTAGACGGCGTGGCCGAGTCTCCCTCCCACACGCGCTCCAATTGACGAATGCGCGTGGCAAGGTCGATTTCGGACTGTGGTCCGCTCGGATCCGTCCCAAACGGCTCCCACAGCGAAAGGATCCCATCTGCCGCATTGGGGACACGACCGGGGTCGAGCTCATAGACGTGCTCTTCGATTTCCGGTCGTGGGAGCACAGAACTGGGAGGTTCGAGGGTTTGAGTCTCGCCCGCCAATTTATACTCCTGCAGCTGTAAATCCTCATCGCTGGGGGTTCCAGTAGGTAGCACGGCATCTGAGGGCTGCGACGATGGTACCTGCCGTGTACCGCGTTGACGCTGCTTTGGAGGTATGAGCTGCATCTCCACATGGTCGTCATTTCGGGGCTGTACCGGCTTGGGTTCCTCTAGCGCCAATGACTGATCATACGTCCGACTCTCATCAAATACAACGGAGCGTGACCATCGAAGCGAGTTGCTTGGAGATGCCGGGCAAAAGATCAACCAAGCGCGCCGCTCTTCACCTACTCCTAAGAAGATCCCGCGAAGGCCCCGCGCCGAGAGCTTCCCTTCTTGGCGCTGCTCTGGATAAATGAGCGTTCAGCAGAGGCACCCGAAAGTCCGAAGTGCCGTGATGTCGACGGGCTTGCCGGACCAGAGCGCCTGTGGGATTCGACCTTCTAGAGTGGTGCTGGGGGTGCGATTGATCACATACGCCGCGTACTGGACTGCGTAAGGCCAGAACCCGAAAGGGAGGCGTGCACCACGGAGCATTGCGCGCATCCGTTCCTCGAGGAGACCGTTGCGCCTCTCCGCTACCCCATTCTGCGACGAGGAGTAGGGAGCCGTCCACGTCCATGTCGTACCACGCTCCTTTGCCCATGCTTGAAGCTCGTCCGACACAAACTCCTTCCCGTTGTCGGTCTTCATGGTCACGACCGGCTGGCTGATGGTGACCTCGACTTGCTGTGCCCAGGCGTCGAGCGTTGCCGTGAGAGTCTCGGCAGAACGGTCTGGTAGACAGAATGCCCAAGTCTTGCGCGTACAGTCATCGACGAGTGTCAGGATCCACGCAAAGCTGGGGTGGCCGGTGAACGGGCCCATGTAATCGCAATGCACAAGCTTGCCCGGTGTATCGGCTCTGGACGGTGCACGATCTGGGTACGGCGCGTGTTTCTGGTTTGCCGTGACACATACGTCGCAGACTCGACCGCCCTTGAGGTAATGACCGATGCTAGCCATGGTTGGTGCATCTTTGCCGACTAGGAGGCCGAGCTCCACCCACTTCTTCAACTTAGCCCATCCTGCATGGCCAGTCCGCCTATGCCAAAGCTCCGCCCTTGGGTCCACAATTGCCTTATCAGGCACACCGTCTCCTGACTTCTGCGAGACACTTGCCGTGTTCGCATGTACCTCCTCTGAACCTTGGAAGTGGTTAGGCTGGATGAGGAAGTACGCTGCCCGCGTGGAGGGGTCAATCTGCGCCTGAATGACGAGACCGGACGGCGAGACAAGCACGGTGCTGTGGCGGAGGATGATGGTGATGAACCCTTGTCGTGCGAGCTGGTGGGTGGACAACAGGTTGGCGTCGAGGCTGGGGACGAGCAGAACGTTGTGTAGAAGGGCGACGCAGTGCTGAGCTCGATCCTGGCCTCGGAGGACGGCGGACACGTCTGCTACATGCGTAGCCGGAACGCTCTTTCCATCCGCAACCCGCACCATGACCCCAGCGGCGGACCTCGTAGTGCCACGCATGAATGACGCCGAAGCAGTCATATGATGCGTTGCGCCACTGTCGAGAATCCACCGCTCTCCCACCGTGGGTTCCCTCTCTTGAATGCTGTGCTGCTGTGCTTGGAGCACGGCGCCTGCAACAAACAGAGCGGAGTCATTATCGTGACAAACAACGGGTGGATGAGGTGGACTCACCCCGATAGTAGCGCGGCCCTGTCCGGTTTCCCGGCCAACGTGCTCTGCGTTGCTGGAGCCAGCAGCGAGGGACGCGCTAGCGTTGCAGTACCCGGGGTGACGCAGATGGCATGAGAGCAGCCCATCACATTTGCACGTCACGCCGCCTTTTTGTAGTATTTCTGGTGGCAATGTTGGATGACTCTGAGAGATATCCATCACTGCCGCGAATTCCTATTCCAGATTACCCGAGAGAACTTGCCCAACCCTGGCTTCAACCTTACTGTCACTCCCATAGGTTTGAGGAAATAGCTGCGCGAGGCGAGCGTCAACCTCCTCCATGACGTCCTCGCCGGAAACAGCACGAGCGGCCGGCTTGACATCTTTGTCGTACTTGGAGCCGGGTCCGGCGCCGTCGAGAAGACGTGCGCGCATGCGGCATCGCGCTTCGCGGTGCCCGGGGTTTAGGCAGAAGTTACATTCCCCCGCGAACCAATCGGCCTCTTGTGGATGACCGGATGGAGGGCTGGATCGGGTACCGAATCCAGGGCGCGAACCGGGACGGAACTTGCTGTTGAAGTGGGCGACGAAGGCGTGTGCCTCTTCCTCGGTGAGATGCTCGAGCTGGAGAGTGTTCGGGGCTTCTTCATCCACATCCACAGCAGCTTGACGCGCTCCGAATCGGGGGAGGACCTGAGGAGGCGCGGTCATGGTGCCCAAGGTGCGCTTCTCCTCCATCGTCATCATGAAATTGACCGTCTCGTTGAGCGTGAGCGCTCGTCCGGAGGTGAATTGCGAAGTGTAGAGGGCCTCCTTGAGGCCGGAGAACCCCGGGGTGAGCCCTTTGAGGAAGGCCTCGACCTTCTCGGGCTCGTTGAGCGTGTCGTCGATGTTGCCGAGCTGGGCGAAGAGAGTCCGGTGCCGTTCGGCGTACTCCTGGATGCCTTCGGCCGACTTCTGAACCGTAGCGAGCATCTTCTGTCGAAGGAGACTGCGGCGCGACACGCTGTCCCGATTGACATCGGCCTTGAGCTGCGCGAAGATGACCGTGCCACGAGTCTCCCCTTGCTTGCGCAGAACGGTGATCGTCGTCTTCTTGTAGTAGTTGTCGACCGTGAGGCCGAGCAGACCTCCGAGCTCGTCGTCAAGGCGACGATCGTAACCGAGACTGCAGTTGTTGAAGATCATCGCGCGTGCCTTGGGGTTGGAGCTGAGGTAACTCCAAAGGTCGTCCGACCATGCCTCGTAGGTGTCCTCAGCCAGCTGTGTGATGCGCTGGAGGCCGGAGAGACTGATGAGCCAATCATCCTTGTCGCTGCCCGCGCCGAACTTGCGTGGGGGTGGCGGAGCCGTGGCCGCGAACTTGAGGGACTGTTCGTCGACCATGGCCTTGGCGAGACGGAAGCGCTCCGCTCGATTGACGCCCGGGTTGTCGCGACGGACAATCTCGTAGGCTGCGCGCCAAAGCGCGTTGTTCTCGACCTTGCGGCCGCCACGAGCAGCCTGCTCCTCGAAATCCTCCTCGAGGATGCGCATTCGGTCGCTGTCGGGAACACCGGGGTCGATGAGCCGCTGGGACAGACTCTGGTCGGCGAAGCTGTCTTCGGCAATCGGCTGCAGCACCGACGTGATGTGCGGCGGCAGAACGCGGGCGATCGGTGCTGGAAGCTGTCGGTCGGCGACGAACTCCGTGCTGGACTCGACCTGATCGCGACGAACGGTGTCCGGGCTCGGTGCGCGCTGGTCGCGGCTGCGCTCGACGGTCGAGATCCTCGACGTCAATCCCGCGATGCGCGCGTCAGCGGCGGCCTGTGTCTCTTGGAGACCGTCGACCTTGAGCTCCATGCGTTCGAGCATGAGTGCCAGATCGGACATCGTCGGCTGGGTCGAGGCGCGCGTGGGGGGGAGCCGGACGCGGCTGCGCCGGTAATGGGTTCTCCCTCGGTGGTTTGCTTGGGGGGGCATCTTGAGGATCTGTGGTGAGTGCACGGAAGGCGGAGCTACCATGTCAGATTTCGGTCTGAAGACTTATGCTTTTTCTTGCTAGCAGATATGCGTGCAACACCTACTCAATCAGCCCTGGGTACGTTGTACTTGAGGGATAACAGTGAGTGTGGGATTGACGATGATTGTTCTACGTCTACAGGCACACGAGCCAAAGGAGGGTAAAGGGAAGGTTCTGCTGATGATCACTCTCGATCAGTGACAGGACTTCCATGTGGAACGCGGCACGATTCTGACAGATCCCAGGTCGACGAGCTCGACACGTTTGAAGACGCGCCTGACGCTCTTCCTTTGGGATGCGATTGATTCTTTGTGAGTTCCAAGAAGAACAATAGCGAGGCCGGGAATAGAAGCGGAACAGGGAGAAAAACATGACCCAGAAGGTTTGACCAGATCTACGGTGACGGTGACACGCTCTTCACATCAGTACTGCTGGTAGTTACCGCCCCCGCCCCCGTATCCCTGGTTCTGCGGCGGGTTCCACCCCTGCTGCTGCTGCCCAGGGTACTGGCCTTGCTGCTGCTGCTGCTGCTGGCCCGGGTACATCGACTGGTTGTTACCACCGTCGTACGAATTGCCGCCTCCAAAGCTGGGAGCTGAAATGAACAAGGATGAAGACATACCATCAAACCACAGCTACTGGCTAGTCGGTCCATCGTGACAGGGAGACAAAAACTCACCAGGGAAATCAGGAGGGCCCTGTTGCTGTTGTCCGCCATATCCACCAGCATCAGGATATCCGCCATCGTTGCCACCACCACCACCACCACCAAGGTAGTGCCTCTCATTCGGCATCGAAGGGGGAGCACCGTACCCACCCCCACCTCCGCCAGAGCCATACTGAGGCTCCGACTCTTGAGGACGGTACCCTCCATCCCCACCACCGCCATATCGCTGAGGCTCCGGCTGCTGAGGACGGTATCCGCCCTCATTTCCACCGTATCCTCCGCCTCCCCCACTGCCCTGCGCGCGATGACCTCCGTACCCCTCCGACTCGTTCCGACCATAGTCCCCGCCGCCACCAACACCACTACCACTCTGACCATGTCCACGACCCTCGCCTCCATCTCCACCCCCACCACCATAGTAGCTCGCACTCTCTCCTCCACCCTCACCAGCCTCTCTCGACCCAAACTGCTGCGGCATCATGCCCTGCACCTTGTTCCCCATGTAATTCGAGAACGCTCCCGCAGCTTGGGCGCCAAATTTACCGCCCACTCCACCAGGGACCTGATTGTTGTTGTTCCCGCCGCCGCCGTGGCCATGCGAGTGCTCCTCGGCCTTGCCGGTGCGCGTGTCGGTGTGGTTCCGGCAGTTCTGGCGATCCAGACGGCGGATCTCGTTGTGGTGGGTGCGCGACCAGCTTTCGATGTACTCGAGCATCTCGCGCTGGACGATCGCCTGAGGGTGGTGCCAGTAGGGCTGGGGTGCAAGACGACGCGAAGAGGTCTTCAGTAACCTCGTATTTACGACCAGCTGAATTCTTGATCAAACTCACATGGAACATGCACGCAAGACTCTCATCCACAATCTGGTCGACACTCGCACGCTGATCATCCCATGCCTTGACGACATTGTTCACAGTGTGCTTGACGATAATCTTGGCAACATTGCCCGCGACCTCGTTCAGGATCTTGGCAAAGTGATCCTTCGCCAGCATACTGTGCGTAGGGTCGGACGCGTTTGGGTCGTTGAAAACCTCGAATTGGTCTGTGGAGAAGAGCAGTGGAACTAGGTCAGAAACAGAGGGAGGCCAAGCGAAGATGAAGAACAGCGAGTAGCTACACACCTTCCTTCTTGATGACCTGGGCCGAACCCGTCGAGAGTCCGGTCATCGCCTGAGTGACGAGCGGCTTCAGGTACGGCTCGAGCGTGGTGAAGATGAAGACACTGATCGCGTTGCTGACAGACTCGAGCAAGGAGCCCAGGCCCGGAATCTTCTCAATCGTCTGCTCAATGCTCTTCATGATCCGGTCGCGAAGGGACAGAATGCGCCAAAGGTTCTGCAGATAGAAAAGAGAGAAGAGTCAGCATACAACATGCCGTCTACGGTGATTACAACAGGAGAAACGCACCTGGTACATCTCCTCGGGGCTCATGTTTTCCACACCACCAGCAGGCGCCCGACTAAGATCCTCGATATCCCGACTGACAGAGCCATCGGGACCTCCAGGAACGCTGTTGAGCAGTCCCATGAGGTTGCTGAAAGCACTACCCGAGCCGCCTTCTCCGATACCGCGGCTGCCACCCTGCTGGGAGCGGGCTCCCTCGACGGCCTTGGAAAGGTCCGAAACGGAAGCTTCGCTCAAATGATCTTGAGCCTCTCCAAGAAGGGAGTGCATGCTGCAAGAGGCGGGGCGAGGACGGGATCATTAGCCTTACATCTCACGATACGACAAAGTGCATTATGCCAACTCACAAATCAGCACTTCCAAACGTGCCCGTAACAAGCGGAGGAACCCTCTCCCCGCCCGGCGCCTGAACGCGCACATTGTCGCCCACATGACAGAACACGTCACGGAAGCCCAGCTTGAGCAAGGCGAGCTCGCACCAGTTGGAGTGCGCGGGCAAGTCCTCGAGCGTGTGCAAGGCTTGGCCGAGGAGACGGTAGGCTTCGTAGAGGTCTTCGACGCGGCCGGTGGAGCGGGCTCGGCGGCCCATTTCGATGCATTGGGTTAGGGTGCGGCGGACGAGGGCGGAGGAGGTGTCCCAGTTACCGGCTGTGGATACAAAAAAGAGACAGAATGAGCAAATACGCGCTAGGATCATGCTTGGAGTGGGAGAATCTTCACTTACACTCATTGGCAATGTAGTTCTTCATTCCTGAGCGCGGGTCAATTTCCAGCTCACGGGGGTCGACGGGTCCGCCTGTGATAAGAGAGCAAAGCAGAATTCAGCCAGTGAGTAAATAAGCTTTGTGAAAAAAAGACTGAGAGAGGTACGTACGAAGACGACGGTCGTACTCGCGCGCGTCCTTGTTATCGGCGTAGCCCTTTGGGTTGTCAATGTGCTCAGTGGGAAGGTAGACTCCCAGACGCTCGTCGGTGACCTGGAATTCTTCGGTGACGTCTGTTCAACAGAAGCAAGGAAGTGTGAGAGGAAAATGAGGAAAAAAGGAGTGCATGGTTACCACTCGCGAGCTTGCGCGTATGGGTCACTCACAGCCGTGCGCCATGAAGCCGAGGACCATGACGATGCTAAGGATAGAGACTGGCTTGAGCTTTTGGAGCGCGGCGACGTCCATAGCCTGACTATCTACAGCGCATCCAAAGCAAAAGAAAACTTCAGCCAAACGTCCATCGATCCAAAGATAAGAAGAGGTGAAACTCACAATCCCTCAGCCAGTTACCAAAGTAGACGCGCTTGACATCCAATCCGCTGAACTTGGAACCGCGCGAAAGCAGTCCTCCACCCGTCTTCTTGAGGAGATCGACGAGTATGTCCTCGAGGTCACCATGGCGGAAACTGGAGCCCTCTGAGAAGGACCAGTTGGGGACGTTTCCTGCTCCGAACGCGGATACGGCGGGCAGGGAGGCGAGCACCAGGACGGCGAGGAAGAGGTAGAGCCGCGGGTCGGAGAGGAGAGTGCTGCGTGTCATTGTGTGTTTGTGTTTCTGGTTCGATGTCGAAGGGAATTCGAATGGTCGTGTGCAGGGAAAGAAAAGGATGAGGACAGGAAAGCATGGTCAGTGCACACGACACCGCCTCTGTGACGATCAAAAGCGCTTTCCAGAAGCGCTTTTGCATTCAAAAACAGCCTTCCCTTCCCCGAACCTCATCGAGTGGCAAAACAGGCAAAGGTTCCCATATACTAATTCATCGCATCCAGTTCAGGGAAACAGGGAAAGGGAGAAGGAAGAAATGGCAAGTAGCAATGCGAAGAACACGAACAGCCGCCTCTGCGCGCGCTGCCAGACCGCCCGCGCCGTGCTAAAGCGTCCCAAAACAGGCGACACCGTCTGCCAGCCCTGCTTCTACCACATCTTCGAAACCGAGATCCACAACACAATCACCTCCTCCCGTCTCTTCACACCCGGAGAACGAGTGGCCATCGGAGCCAGCGGTGGCAAAGATTCCACTGTACTCGCGTACGTGCTCAAGCTGCTCAACGAACGGTACGGCTATGGACTCGATTTGTTCCTTTTGAGCATCGATGAGGGGATTACTGGCTATCGGGATGACTCGCTCGAGACGGTTAAGAGGAATCAGATGCAGTATGGGCTGCCGCTCAAGATCTTGGGGTATGATGAGCTCTATGGATGGAGCATGGATGATATTGTCCGGCAGGTGGGCCGTAAGAACAATTGTACGTTTTTCTCTCCCTTTCTCCCAAGGCTTGTGGCAAGGCCATCGTTTGCTTACATCCCCTTGATGCTTCTTACAGGCACGTACTGCGGTGTCTTCCGACGACAGGCCCTCGACCGAGGAGCAGCCACGCTCGGTATCGACCATATCGTCACCGGCCACAACGCAGACGACATCGCCGAAACCGTCCTGATGAACAGTGAGCTCTCCCTCTCTCCCTCCTCTCCTTCCGACCCACATTTCTATAGAATCAGCAAAATTAACCTGAATGCTTTACTCAAGTCCTCCGCGGAGACATCGCCCGCCTCGAGCGCTGCACCGAAATCATCACCAAAGGCCCAGACACCGAAAGCGACATCCCCGACTCCACCAACCCCTGTTCCGCCGGCAGCGGCGGTGGGCTCGACCACATCCGCCGCAGCAAGCCCTTCAAGTACGCCTACGAGAAGGAGATCGTCATGTACGCCTACTTCAAGAAGCTCGACTACTTCTCGACGGAGTGCATCTACTCGCCGAATGCGTATCGCGGGTATGCGCGGGCGTTCTTGAAGGATTTGGAGGCGATTCGGCCTAGTGCTATCATTGACATTATTCATTCGGGGGAGAGCTTGAAGGTGAAGGGGGAGGTGAAGAGGGCGGTGCAGAGTGAGTTTCTTGGTCTTACTTTGACTGTCCATAGGGGAATGCTCACAAACTCCCTTTATCGCCTGCAGGAACGTGCTCTCGCTGCGGATACATCTCGTCGAACGAACTATGCAAAGCCTGTGGTGAGTTCTCACTTAGCATTCCAAACGCCCCGGAAAGCGTTACATTTGATCTAACACCTTTGGATCTTACAGTCCTTCTCGAAGGCCTGAACCGCGGCAATCCAGCCATAGGCATCCGCTCCGAGCGCTCTCGAGCGGTCAAGGACGCCCTCTCACAGGAAGCCCCACCTTCTCAAGCTCCAGCTCCCAGCTCCATCATCGACAGAATACAGAGCGCACGAGAGGCCGCTGCAGCCTTCGCCCAATAGTGAATCTGTATGGGCGCTCTCTCTTCAACAGATCTGTGTATGCGAGGACATTTGTATTTCTTGTTTTTGAATTGGGACGCAGAAGCAGATTTTCGGAGGCACCGACTGAATGCGGCCGATATGTGGGAAAGTCGAGCTGGGTAGTAGATCCTTGAGTTCCTATTGTCACATTTTTCTTGCTTGCGTTTGCGTCTAGAACTTGTATCTGTGGATAAGGTAGGAGAAAGAGTTGTCAGTCCCACACGAATGGAGAAGCGACGCGACCTCTGTGTTATGGATCACTACTTACACTTGGTCAGGCGAGTAGCCGAGGTCCGCGAGAATACCTGTGTGGGAAGTAGAGAAAACGAAATCGTACAGTAAGTTTCTAGAAACTGGCGGCTCGACCAGGGCCAGGTGATTTGCGACGCGTCATGCTTTTCCTTACCCTTGAGTTCTCTGTGCGACAGCAAGGTTTTAGGAAAGAAGTAATGAGCGCCGGCTCTTCTAATTATCGTAATCAACGAGCTAAAAGGAGTCCTGACTCACCCTTGCGAGCCCTTGGGACCCTTGCCGCCGGAAACAACCTCACTGAGGGTAGGAAACGCGTTCATAATAGATAGTCAGCACTTATTCACACACGTGTACGCACGCGCCAAACACTTACACTTGACCGGGCGGTCCGCACACAAATAGCTTGATCTTGTCCGCCTTACCGGGCAAAGGCAGGTTCGCCCTCAGGACCTCGTTGCTCAAGTACCCCTTGAAGCCCCCCTTGGGCGCCTCTCCCTGGTCGATACCGTAGACAACCTTGAAGCGGTCAGGCTTCTGTTGTGCCCAGCGGTCAAACTCTTCCCTCAACAGAATGTCATCCTGGCTCTTGTTGGCGTAGATGAGGGTGATCTTGGTCTTGTCCTCGGGGTCGTTGAGCAGCTTGTGGATGAGTTGCCAGTGCGGGGTGATGCCGGTGCCGCCAGCGATTAGGCCGACCTCCTCGAAGATGTTCGGTCGGTCGAACTGGAACTTCTCGATGGGACCCTTGATGGCGAGCTTGTCTCCTGGCTTGAGGTTGTGGATGTGCTTGCTCATGGTGCCCTTCTCGTAGTTCTTGACGAGGAAGTCGATGTGCCCGGAGGTTTCAGGGCTGGTGATGGGAGTGTATGGCCGGATGACGGGCTTGCCTTTGTCATCCTTGAGACCGTCACCGGCGGCCTTGACGACGACGGCTGAGCAGGTGGTCAGACCTGAGCTCTTGTCGCCGGGCAGCTCGAACACGAAGCTGCAGGGAGCAGATGGGATTAGCTCACTCAGACTGCGCAAAGAAAACGCGTCTCTGGGAGGACAGAACTCACGTGGAAGAGTCGTGGTTGTAAGGCTTGACCTCCTTGAGGACAAAGTCAACAAAGGCGTCCTTGGACAAGGCAGCCTCCTTCGCCTGTCCGACAGCGGACTGTACCTTGTCGACAGCGGCCTGTGCCTTCTCCTTGTTGGCGGGACCAAAGCCTCCGAGCCCGTACCATGCTCCGAGACCGGCGAGGCCTCCTGCGGCGAGGTAGAGTGGGACGCTGCTGTTGCTGCCTGAGGAAGGTGGGGCGGACGCGTAGGTGCGCTTGAGGGCGTGCTGCTGCTGCTGCTGCTGCTGAGCCTGCATTCGGCTGCCGCATCGAGCGGCGTGTTGGAAGGTAGTGCGCAACATGATTACTAGCAAACCAGAGAGCGAGCGAGTGGGAGATGGTGGTCGTCGAACAGAAGGTGGTCAGCATGTGAAGTGATGAGAAGCAAAGCGCGTGCTTCGACTTCACCTTCGCGTTGACGTAAGGCCCTGTTCATCAATCGGGCGGCTCTCACGCCAAAATTTCGGCGTGAATTTTTTTTGGCGTCAGTTCACGCCTGTTCTGTTCACTTGACACTTCTCACGCCGCTTGAGTTCACGCCAGTCGTGAGCTCACGCCGCTGCTACTTAATAGAAAATGGCGTGGGCCAAATCCAGCATTTTGGCCGGATTTCATTCACGCCATTGCTGGCGCGGAGCCGAAACCACAACACAGACCCAGTTTTGCGGCGTCTCAGTGAGAGTTTTTCAGTTTTTTCCATCAGTTTTCACCTCAACTGCTCGCTGCTCAGCTCTGTGAGCACTGCGCTACTAACCTATGTTTCTCGCTGATGTCTCTGGGCATTGTGCCTGCTAAACGCTCAAAGCTCGACGTCGAGGTACGAGGGATATGTGGGACTTGCTGCTCGCGAGAGAAGAGGATATATGTACGAGTATGTGTCCAGGGTGATCAGCAGATCAGGTAACCAGGGGGGGAATTTTTCACCTCATTTCATGTCGAGAGCCAGACGACGTGTGACACCCATACTGACTGACGTGTCGCGTCTCATTTCTGACTGCGCTCACTCAATCCGTTCATTTCAAGCCAAACCCGTTCAATTGATAGATGGCGTGAAGTCCCGCGCGCAAGTTCACGCCAATTTGCCTCACGCCGTTGACATTTTGCAGTGTGAATTGAGGCCAAAATTGAACGCCATTCTGACCAGTGAACACCACCTAAGGCGGTGATCAGTTGCGAGCGCGCTCACCTTGAAAAATGAGCGCGCGCTCTGTTTTTTTTTTGGGCCGACATGAAAGCGCACGCATGTTCAGTTCCGCGTTTTCAGAGCCGGGGGCCCAAAAATTTCAGAGCGCCCTCACTCAGTTCTGAGCGCGGCGCTGGGCCGACCTATTTCGATCGGCCCACCTCTTCGAGCGCGCGCTCTGGCTCCCGCTCGATTACAGAAGCATCACGTGACGTTTGTATTGATCACAAAATCAATACAAACCACAAAATGAGAAAGCAGAGGCCGAGCCGGAGAAAGCAGAGCGCACTTTCCGGCGCAAGCGTTGTTCAGTTGTGGGCGCGCGCTCTGAGAAGCAGATTTTCAGAGCGCGGCGCGAGGGGCCTCGCGCTCTGTGTTTGAGCGCCCTTTTTGAGCGCGCGCCCGCAACTGATCACCGCCTAAAGGTCGATCGGAGTTTGGCGCGCCATACTTCTCGGCCGTAAGCAGCAGCCACGTGGCGTGAACCGATCGCGCCCGAAGTTCTCAAAATCTCAAATCTCGAAGTTGAGATCTTCTTGACTGAACAACGACAGCGGCGGCAGTGAAGATGGCATCGAGCTCAGCAACAACACACCTCACAAGGAGAATAGCAGCGGGAGCAGGAACGACGGCGCGCGGGGTGCATCGCTCGTTTGCCTCCTCATCGCGCTCAGCAGACAGCGAACCAAGACGAGCTCCACCAAGGATACTCCCGCCCCTGCTCTCGCCCTCGACCTCAAGATTATCAGGCTCAGGCTCAGGATCAGGATCAGGCGGAGGAGGATTAGCAGAAAGATCTTCACTGCTGGCATCGCCACCTCCACCAACAACAGCATCGCGCTACGTCCTCATCTCCAACTTACCCATCAACTCAAGACCATCAGACATCTACCGTCTCACCGACCCGAGCTCCCTCCACCGCCTGCGCGACCTCCACTCCCTCACCTTCCTCCGCACGCCGACCCTCAATCCGACAGGAGAGGCCATCGCAGACTTCATAACCGATACATCGGCACGCCGATTCCAGCGCGGCATCGACGGTAGCCGACTCAGTGGACTTCATGTTCGCGCCACGCAGCTGGCTCCACAAAAGGCCAAGCAGATGCTCACCTCTCATCTATCGGCCAACCTCTCCATTCAGCTGATACATCTGCTTCTCATAAGCCAGACCTCAGGATTCACCGTCCTCCTCCGCGGCTTACCACCCTCCCTCTACGTCTCCCGTCTGCACGAGGTCCTCCACAAGGGATACTCTCTCGCTCCGCCTACCAACATCAGACAGAGTCGCAAAACGATTCATCTCCGCTCCCTTTTCGACACAAGCTCGATCATCACCCAGCGCACAAAAGCTGTCTTGTCAAAACGGAACGACGAGCTCTATCGCGTCTTGGTCCGCAAGCGCAAAATTGGTGTGAATGCTCTGCGCGCGTCCTTGGAAGAAGAGGCACAAGAACGAGCCGGCAACATTGCCAACAATAATTCAAACAATCACCACCGCGAGTCAGACGAAGCTGACAACGCAGCTCTTCAGCATGAAGAACAAGAGCCATCGGACACAGACAACGACCTAGAGTCCTACCGCCCTGCCTACTCCTCCCCCTTCGGCCCTTCCCAAATCGACGGCATCGAAGGACCCGACCTCCGTCTCGACTACCCACACGAGGACGCCGAAAACCCATATGCATACACCAGCTTCGGCAAGGCGTACTGGGACGTCATCTGGCAAGCCGCCAAGACGGGCTACTCGATCCAGCGTCTCAAAGATCTCCAACAGCCGCATGCCCAAGAGCAGATGCAGGGCATGACTCTCGGCGATCATGATGATGATGACGATGGCGATCATAGCAGCAGTAGTCTGGCTTCGGCACCGGGCTTTGTGCCCTTTTTGCCTGTCACCAAGCTGCCGTACCCGTCTGCGCGGGGAGACCATAACCAGACCCGGGCATGGTTCCTCGTCCGCATGACTGATGCTGCTGATGCCCACAGGCTTGTTCGTAGGTGGCATAACATGTATTATGCTGAGAGCATATTTGGACAGCGCTATCATGTCGAGGCGCAGGTGTTGCATTGAATCTTAATACCCAAACGTTCTCAACGCAAGGTCGAGCATCGTCTCTCTCAGGGAAATATTGCCCTTGTGGGGAGAGATGTAACTCGCGTTGTCCACATCGTTCCCCTCCAACGCTATCCCTTGCCGCGCCGCCCACTCTTGCCCCCGCGACTCTGCAGTTCAGATTGCAACCGAAGTCCCCTCTCCAATCGCACTGCCCTCTTCGTCGTCGCGCGGGCATGTTTACTGACCATCCTCTCCCCTGCTTATTCACTCACCTTTCCTCTCTCAACTCATTTCCTCCGTGGTCCGCCAGTAGTTGATTCGAAAGGACACCACAGGTCTCTGCCCCTCTTGACATCTCAACCAGCCGTCTCACTTAAACTTTCACAGGTCTTCTCTCCCTCGCCCCTCGCCCCTCGCCCCTTCGAAATTAAGCAACTTTTTTGTCCCTCTTCGACAGCCCCTCCTACCTTCTCACGGCGTGTATCATGCTCGCAAGGGACCCGCCGCGACGCTTCTGACCTCACTTCTGCTTCTCCCTGTGCACTGACAGATGGACGGAGAGGCCTCAACATGGCCCTGTCCGCTCAATCGTTGGGCAGGTTAGGGTCATGGAGCGCCGAGAAGCATCCTCCTCACTCAGACAGGTCCCGCATCAAGGCCCCGCACAGGCATCCACCAGCGGCAGAGACGATTTGCCATTCTCCTCGATATACGGCCCGCGTCTCGTACCAGATCCGCCTTGCGGGTCAATTCCCGAAACGGTGCGGGACACCTCCCAGCCGAGCGAGTCTTGAGGCAATCCCCTTCTCAACACTGCCGCCCACGAGCTCGCTGTGGCGACACTGTTTCCACGGAACGCTGCGGAGGGAGAGAGGAGCACCCGACGTTCGGAGTGGAGGCGAAGGTATAAAAACGGACAGCTCGAACTGCTTTTCTGGAGCTCGATCCATCACATCATCGCCACTCACTCCTCACTCACCTACTCACAGGACCGCTCTTACTCACATTCTCACTCACCCTCTCACTCACAACCCACCCGTTCCATCAACATGCAGCTCAACTCCAAGCTCTCCCTCGTCCTCTGCGCCCTCCTGGTCGCCCAGCCCATCGCGTCCGCTGCCATTACTGGCGACACCAACGCAGTCGAGCTCCGCCCCCGCTCTGACGACGGTGGCAAGAAGGGATTCGACCTCGGCGATGTCCTTCGTGCCGGCGGTGTCTTCGGAGGAGACAACAAGGACTTCGGCCAGGGTTCTGGTGGTGGCCACTTCGGCAACGACAAGAGCAACAAGGACAATGACGACAAGAAGGGTGGAGACAAGGGTGGCGACGATGATGACAAGGACAAGGGCAAGGGCCACGGCGGCGGACCCAAAAAGAGCTTCCGCGAGAAGAAGCTCAAGGCTCTCAAAGCCGCTGCGAACGAGGACAAGCACAAGGACGCTGCGGCTGTCAAAGCAGCCGCCAAGTTCAACGCTGCGGCTGCCAAGGAGGAATCTCACCACAAGGAGGCGGACTTGAAGAAGTTCAAGAAGGAGAAGAAGCAGGACTCCGGCAAGGACGACTTTGGCTTCGATCGCCGTGATGGCTTTGGGATCGGCGGTGGACTCGACTTCGGAGGCGACAAGGGCAAGGGCCACGGAGGTGACGACAAGGGTGGCAAGGACAAGGGCAAGGGCAAGGGTTTCGGCGGTGGATCCAACAAGAACAAGAAGGAGAAGGTCGAGAAGATCTCGAAGCACCTCGACAAGTCCGACAAGCACAAGGCTGCGGCCAAGGTCAATGCGGCCGCCAAGTTCAAGGCTGCGGCTGCTAAGGAGGATTTCAAGCATAACAAGGCCATCGCGAAGAAGCTCGCGAAGGAGAAGAAGAAGAGCGGCTTTGGCAAGGGCTTCTTCTAGATCTTTTCTCAGCGCTCTTCCACATCCAAAATGCAACTCGTTTACCCCCTTTGCACCCCCATGAGATGAGCGTGTTGCGCGAGTTGCCAGTGGTAGAGAAGAGCAGGAAGAATCGAGCATGGTCTGCAGAGTGTAACTACCTCGAGAACGGCGGCTGAAAGAAGTAAAGCTTCAAAGTGGCGGCAGGTACAATAAAAGCTCAGATACATAGATCTTGGGCTTAAGAGGGCTACCAGGGGCATGAGCGTCTCTGTCTTCACAATGAGGCTCCTGTAGATTATGTCCAAGTCCAAGGAAGTAGTTCTCCACGACCGGTTAGAGTATCAATGCGGCGTGGAGCTTTCAGGAAGGCAGGAGTCAGTAGGTGCATCTCCTGCCTGAGCGTGAATTTGCGAAAGCCGGCATTGGTCGAACAGAGGAAGAGGAAAGGAGAGGAAGGGAGGAATAAGGTCCAGCGATGCCCGATGCCCAACCGTGGGAAAGTAGCACCCGCACGATCGGATGATCATGACTCCAACCGCCACCGCATCCTCAGCTACTCAACCTCTTTCTCGCTCATCCATCACCATCAGCACGCGGCCGAAGCAGATGGAACGTGTTCTGCAACCGCGTGATTTTTCTGGACCTCCTCATGCTAATTGCATGTCAAGTTGATTGACAGTCGGCTGAGATTGCCAGTGAGTGAGCGGAGGAATTGTGAAGACAGTGAGTGGACTCAGACGGAATTGAATCTGAAACACAGCGAGCGGGTGCGGGTGTCAGGATTTCTTACCAACTTCATCTCTCTGGACAGCGCACGCTGACGGCGCGAGCTGGTAGGAAATAAACCACTGAGTCGAGTCGAGGTGCGTTCTGTTCTGTCTGTGTCTTGTGAGGTGTGGTTGTGGTCCTTGAGCTGGAGGCATGGTCAGTGTGTAATGCTTACGGTCGCCCGACAATTGACACGATCCAATGATCATGCAAAGAGCTGACTCGTGCTCCTGCGCTCCTCCCTCCCTCCCACAGTTCGCCCCTCCCGCCATCCCTCTCGTTTGACACTGAATCGACGACGGGCGACCCGGTATGCTTCTCTTCCTTTTCATGCCCCACTGAGTGCACGGTCCGCTTCGACTGACAGATTTTCGAGGGAGCACCGCGCTCCACTGTGAACGCGAAAGGGATGATCGGCCCTGCAGCCTGCAACCAGCAGACCTTTCACCAACTGCATGTTCACGGTCTCTTTCCCACATTCAATCATCCCGCAGTGCAAGATGCGAGGCGACTCGCGAATTGCGGAGCGGCCCCTCGCTCTGCCTTCCCCAACTGACCTTCACACTCCAGCTCTTGTAGCATTCAGCTCGACATCGAGGTGAGATTGCGGGCCATCACTGCTGAGGCTCCCCTCCTACAGTAAAGTCATCGAACCAGACGGGGCCTGCCCAGTAAGGCACACGTATCTGGGCGTGAAGGGGTACTGAAGACCTCTTGACTATGTAGGCATGTAGACGAAGGTATAAAAGGGCCGCTTCAACCCGTTGTCTTGTGCTCGTCCATCCATCACTCATCCTCCACTCATCACACAGGACAGATCTCGCTCTCTCTCACTCTCTCACTCTCGCCACTCTCGCCCATACAGTCACATCCATACCCACCGTACAGTCAAAAATGCAGCTCAACTCCAAGCTTTCCCTCGTCCTCTGCGCCCTGCTGGTGGCCCAGCCCATCACGTCCACTCCCGTCGCCAGCAACAACAACGCCGCCCAGCTGACTCCTCGCTCTGGCACCATCGGTTCTGGCGAGAACAAGGGCGTCGACGTTGGCAAGGTGTTTGGCAACTTCTTCGAGGACAACAAGAAGGGAGGCAACGACCACGGCGATGACCACGGCAAAGGCCACGGCGGAAACCACAAGCTTGCCGAGAAGAAGCTCAAAGCGCTCAAGGCCGCCAAGAAGGAGGACAAGCACAAGGCTGCTGTGGCTGTCAAGGCAGCTACCCACTTCGATGCTGCCGCCTTTAAGGAGAACTCTCAGCACAAGAAGGCCGACCTGAAGAAGTTCAAGAAGGAGAAGAAGCAAGGCTCCGGCAAGGACGAATTCGGTGGCTTCGACCGTCGTGACGGCTTCGGTTTCCGTGAGGGACTCGACTTTGAAGACCTTGGCACTGGCCCCGGTGGCTTTGAGGGCGGCCGCTACGGTGGATTTGAAGGCAGCGTCGGCACCTTCAGTGGCAGCAGCAGCACGTCCGGCTTCCAAGGCGGTAGCTTCCTCGGTGCTCGCAGCTTCGACGGCGGAAAGGGCGGGAAGGGCGGCTCTCGCCACAAGAAGGAGAAGGTCGAGAAGATCGAAGCGCATCTCAAGAAAGACAAGAAGCACAAGGCTGCGGCGGAGGTCAATGTGGCCGCCAAGTTCAAGGCTGCTGCTGCTAAGGAGGATTTCAAGCACAACAAGGCCATCGCGAAGAAGCTCGCGGAGAAGAAGAAGAAGAACGGCTTCGGAGTGGGCTTCATCTAGATCTGTCTTCCCTCCTCTCGTCTCTGTCCTCTTTCCCGTTCCTCAATGAAGTTCCCATCGTCACTCCTGCAACGCAATTGTCTGGAGGTCAGCTGAAAACGAGTGGACGTGTTGAGAATGAAGAAAGAGCGATGTATGTGGCAATTCGCAAGCATGATTCACTGGCTGAGACAGGCATTGTGTACTCCCGCGCGTGAGTCACTCAAGAACGTCCTCGTTTCTCATTTCGTTCACCAATACTGGTATTCTCTCCCTCTCGCATTCCAGTTCACAGTCCTGACGGAGCCACGCCGTCCAGAATATATGTCTTTCTTCATTGAGCGCAATCCCAGCACGGAATCCCTTCATCGGTGCCAGGCACCCTGCTGATCCAAACACTTTCTCCAGAACGTTTTTACGGATGTCTGAGCTCAGGACCTGGAAGATTATCCTTGACCGGTCGACCTGGGTCACAGTTATTCTCACCGCAACACAGTATGTCGCACTGGGCTGTACCGGTGCACCTCTTGCTCGCTATTCACTACATTACTTACGTGGATAGATGTTATTCTCACTCGGCAGAATGCATATGTGCGGCTCTTCGTAAACTAAACATTGCTGCTCTTGCATCGCTGATGGAATGATGCATCTGGGTCTAAACGTGGACTTGAAGGAGATGCTGTAATGGCGCAGAGACTTTGAATCTTGGCGCGTTGCTACTCCACGAGGCACGACGTACTTGTCCGCCGTTAGTGTTCTGTACGATCGAAGAAAAGCGAGATCAGTCATCCGCGCGATAGTGATTCGTTCCGCTTGGACTTACGAAATAGAGTGCCTGGAGCTGAGTAGTTCTGTCACTCGTCATCTTCGTCGTCGTCTTCGTCGTCGTCTTCGTCGTCTTGCTCGTCGTCTTGCTCGCCCTCCTCCTCGTCGTTCTCTCCGTCGTCGTCCTCGTCGTTTTCTTCTCGTGCTTGTGCGTCTGCTTCTGCTTCTGCTTCTGCTTCTGCTTTCGCTTCCGCTTCTGCTTCCGCTTCTGCTTCCGCTTCTGCTTCAGCTTCGTCCAGACGTATACAGCGAAGGCAGAGATTATGATTCACTGTTTCTGTGTCATAATCGGTGATGAGCTCGCAATCTGGATCGTTGCAGTAGTTGTAGGAAACGCGGATGGGGTCCAAGTTTCCTCTGCACCTTTTGCAGAGATGTCGGTCGAAAAGCTTCTCGCACATCGATGTCGATTCGGCTAAGTTTCCTTCCAATCTGCAAGGGAGAGGCCTTGATCAGCTGCGTTTCTGTATTGTGGGAGGTGATTGGGCGAATGGAAGGACGCAGAGAGGAGAAGTTTTGGGGCAATTGAGAGCTGCGACTTACTTATAGGCGGCAGCAGCATGGGTGTACACATGATAGTATGGCCCAGAAGAGCTCTGTGATTGATGCTTGATGGAGAAGGAATGGACGACCTCGGTTGGAGCTGACCGATTCAATTACCCTTGACAAAGGGATCCGATTGGGTGGTGATGTACCGCAGCAAGTGGTCAGTTCCCTTTGTCCATGACGCTCACGCTCAATCCTCAACGAAGATACGCACTCGCAACACAGAGGACCGACCATGTTCTCGCCATTGTTGACTATTGGACTCCCCGCATGAGCATTGAGGAGACTGCTGGGCTTAGCAAAAGGAAGAAGGAGAGCAGAAGGTGCATTTGACGCCGGCCTATGGGTTTCCCTGTATTAAGATATCCGGAGTTCAGTCAGGCCCACGACAAAGTCCTTCCTGCCCTTGCCTGTTCTCTCACATTTATGCTATCTCTGCATCCCATTCAAAGCAACGGGGATTTGTTCCTGGGACAATTCGGTTGTTCGAAGAGAAGCGTTAGAGTTGTGTTCTTGACACAACAACGCAGCGGCTTGGGACGGGTACGTTCTCCGGACGCAAAAATTGGGAGGAACGAAGTAAGATAAGCGTTAGTAGGGCTGGTTGTTCCTTCTACTCACTCTTGTTTTCCTTGTCACAGTTGTAGCACGCCTCGACGTCCTTGACTGCGGTCGTCCGATCTATGGTATCTTCGCAGCCCTCATCTTAACATTCGTACAGTGTATTGTCCTCAGGAATATTGGTACAGGTGAGACAGAAGGGAGGGTGTACCTTGACGATAATGTTAGCGCACATGCTCAGTATGAAAAGGCGATTCTTGCAGAGTTATGAGAGAGAAAGGTGAATGTACTTGGTGGTGAGACGTATCTGGGTCAAAGAGTGAGTGGTGCAGAGTAAGGTCAGTCCTCTCCCAAATTCTGTCGTTAGTGAACCAAAGTGCAGAACGCATTGATTGCACGTCAGCTCCTCCTAGTCATTGTATAATCATCCGTGCTGGTGTCAAGAAACAACGCAACTTTCCATGTTTCGCTGCAGATTCCAGAGACTCATCCTCTGTACGACTGCACAAAGCAGGAAGTTGACGACTTCCCGTCAAGAATGGCACGCAAAAGCCTGAGGTTGAGAACGGAGGGATACAAGGTCAATGAATGTGGCAGAGTTGAACAGCGCTCAGGTAAGCATCGAGTCCGAGCTGGGTGACTGGTGTGCACAGCTTTGAGCGCTCACCTGTTGAACAGGAAGTACTTTAGTGGGGACAGCGACCCTTGTTACCTGCGTGTCGGATATGCGAGGACAGCAGAACGAATCAGTGTTGAATATCGGTTGTAGCTGCGTCATGCCTGGTTTCACGTGTGACCAGGACGCAAAGGAGAAAAGGCTGGGGTTGAAGCTGTTCTGTGTCGGCTGTTGTGTGTGCGCGTGTGTGTGGGTGGCCGTGGCAGCGGAGCGTCCTCCAAATCTTTAGAATAGCTGGCATGGAAAAGTACGGGAGGCAGATGAAAGGGCATACGGATATATCAGTACAGCGGGAGCCAGGATGCTATGGACGTAACAGTGTATTTACTGTGAGAAGTGTGCGTATCAAGCGGTATTGCAGAAGTGAAGGCGAGAGTGGCGATGGATGGCGGAAGGTTGAAGTAGGAGTTGGAGAAGTTCGTAGTCTTATCAGTGTGCCGTCTTGAACGAGGGGAAGAATTGGAAAGGAAGACTCACGCTGTCCTACACCAGGGTAGATAGTGTCACCGGATAGAGTGGTCTTGGCTGCACGAATGGTCAGATTGCGCTCGAAGAGGGTCGTAAAGGTCGCGTCGAGGCTGCCGAACCATGCTACAAAGCGTGGGTCCCTGCTCGCGTGTGTCTTGATTCTATTCGTGGCAGGGTATTTGGATATCTCCAGAGCGATCTCACCGTGAGAACGAAGAACGCAATCAGCGCCATCCCGTGCTGTAAATTGAGCAATACCGGTCACTCATACTCAGCTCGACCACTCGGCTAGAATAGGTCGAAGAAGTGAGATTGTGGGCGATGTCGGGTCCTCCTGCACAGTCCTCAACAGTGTCTGGCTTGTTGTTGAAATGGAGGCCGGGAAAGATCGGCGATGGCGGTGGCTTTTTGGTCTCCTTGGAGCACTGGGAGGTTCAGCGAGAGAGGATGATCCATTGTCTGGCCTATTGAAGAGCAGGACGTCACCATTCCCAATTCCCATGAAGAAGACTTTCGTAACAAGAAGATAATGCACGATGCTCACCTGTGTTAGACGGCAGACTAATAATGATGAAACAAATAGTAACGGAGAACGAGCCCTCCAGCTGGCGGAAAGTTGACGAGCCTCGGTGACGATGGCCTGCTGGACATATACTAGCTGCTGATGCCAATCTTGCCGAGCTGGAGATGCTGCTCGGCGACCAGTCGATGAGTTCGCACACCGAGAACTTTTGCTTCATTCGCCCACGGATAGTTTTTATATTCTGTTCGAGATAGAGAGGACCTCGTCTCAGCAAAACTGTCATCAGAGGATGGAAACCAAAAAAGAGAGGGAGCAGAGAGGGAAGGATGAGAAGAAAGGATTGAGGAGAGAGCGGTTATTAGCGATCATGTGTCAGGTGCCTCCGAGACGGGCGACAATTCGAAAGGTGTCAAGTGAAGGAGACCAGGCAAGGTCCCTTCTGACTGCCACAATTCGGTCCTGGAGGTTACATCGGACAACACAATTTACGCCAATGGACACTTGACGTCGTGGGCCGGCCTGTAATCGTGTGATCAAATCAAGGCCAAACAGACATCCGGAGTACAGAGACCGGACAGTGAGTGGGTCGAAATTCGCACATTTTTGCCGTTGCACACCTCCGAGCTCGACACACAATACATAAACACCCTGCCTTCCAAAGAAATGAATTGTAGCTATCATAGATAGCAAGTACCTCCCGCTTGATTGAGGGTCATTGATAGCCGGGTCGTTGAGAACGGTGGTGCTGAAGAAATGTACAGTTCAGAAATTTTTGGACAGTGTGTGGGTCAATTTTTCAATCCATTGTATCGGGCGATCGATCGCGAAGCTCTTCTGAGTGAAGTTTGTCTCATCCAAAAGCGCTCATGGCGGATCGAACATCGACCCCCCCCCCACTCGCCAACCACCCCTGCACTCCAGACCACCCAGCTCCTCAACCAGTGGACCAATTCACCTCAATACACCTGCTACGTTTTCTTCTTAGATAGTACTCCAAACTCTTTCTCTGTTCTGACACTGCTTATTCAGGTGGATTTGGTGTCATTGGTGTTCAAAGTCGTTGTACATCAATGAATCTCGAAATCTCAGATCGACCTCGACCTGCTCGCAGCACCATAGCTCAGCCGTTAGCAAGGAAAGTACGTCTCAAATTTGCATGGCGGGGTCGCTGTGGGCTAAGGAATACAGCACATGTGTCTGCGACTACTTTTTGTTGTGTTGTGTGGTAGTTATGATGACCGACCCACTCACTGTCCGACGACCCACTCACTGTCCGGTCTCTGTACCGGGGGGGTCCGTGACAGGATCATTTGCCAGAGAGAGAGCGTCTCGAGAGTTTCTGGTGTTTTTAGGCCGAGGCTGCAGGCAGACGTGCATTTTGGAGATGTGTGCCATGGCATCAGTCCAGAAGATGGAACTGGGACAAAGGCATGCAGGCCGCTGTGACCTCCTCGTCGGGGCCTTGTCCTTTGCGACGTACCGAGCGATGGCAGGGGAAGGCAAAACGATGAGATGCATCAAGCATCAAGTTAGGTGCGGTACGTAGCTTGGGGAAAAGAGGGTTGGTCCTCGAGCATTCTCATCCGCCCCGAAGCAAACCTGGACCGACCTGTCCACCACGACGCATTGTCTGCCATCCACCACAACTCGCCGCTGAAAGCACTGGAGTCTATCCCTTACCTTTAAAGCTGTAACGGTGGCAAATCGTCATACCGTTTTACTATGAGCGCTCCTTCCTCGCCTCACCACTGCTCACCACACAACTCTGAGAGCCTCAACTTCTGCCTATCGCTGCTCCATAGACCTATCCTCATTCCTACCAAGTCTCAAGTTGACAGAATGCTTCCTCTCTGTGCTATGGTGATTCGCGTCCGTCGGAGCCTTTCCCACGTGTTCTGCCTGCTTCCCGCGCTCCAACGCCCAAGTCTGTCCACGTGTATGTAATTTAGAGTTGGTTTCGTCCAGTCGCCTCAACACAACATCCGGGTTCTACACCGCCAACGAAGTCTCAGTCTCAATAGGACTTGGGGAGAGACTTGACAGATTCTTGGGAAACATAAGACCCGAAAGGCGCAACAAAGTCTAGCGCCCCTTTTCTCTGAGTCTTTTCAAGATGAAATAAAATGGTTGTCGCAGTCTTTCACGAAGATCTTCGATCGGCATAGGTCACAATTCTTGGACAAGTCTGGGAGGCCATTCTTGGACAAGTTTGGGAGGCCATACTTGACCAGATACTCGCTATACTCCTGGTGAAGTTCCCAGATCATATCTGCCTGGAGACCTTCAAGCAAGCCTAGGCCCATCCACATGATAGAGTCTGGACAAGATCTCATCACAAATCTCATATCGATTGCTACCCTAGTCTCATTCATCTCTCATGCCTACTCTGCTGTATGACTTTCTAGAAGTCTGCTCTGAGGCACAAAGCCTATAACGGGACTGCAAATCAGGGATGAGAGCGGGTATGGCCGCACTGCTGCAGTGTATTTCCTAATACGGACGTGATATGAATACGTGGGTCGGATACCCCACGGCCCACGCCTCCAGCCCCCAGGCCCCAGGCCCCAGCTGCCAGCATCGGTCATCGTGAAGATGGCTGAAGGAGGTTGGCCGTTGGAATGGGATCTGAGGGAGAAGAGGCAAGAGGGTGAGAAAGAACAGGGGGGTTGTGGACTGTGGTAATCAAAAAGGTGAGGGACAGGACCAAAGGGGTGAGCTGACGCCTTTAGATCTGTTTCTGCTTGACCATAGAGATTGGGTTGAACGGATGAGGGATGAAGGGATGAGCAAGCCGGGAATCGGGAGTGAGAAAAAAAAGGTCAGCGGTCAGCTTAGATGTTAGCGCAAAGGGAGAGTCGGCCGTCAGAATCCTGGTGGGTAGCAATAATCAAAGAGAATAGAGAGATGAGCTGCATGGAGATGAAACTTTTATGTTGGCAGTCAGTTGGAAGTTGGAACTTAAAAGCCCTACAAGGCTTTGCCGGTGCTAAACATCTTCATGAATCTTTGCTCTTCCTCGGATTGGCGAGGGACGTTGATGAAGGTGCACCTTCCGAACTTCGACTGGCACTTGCTGAGTGCCGACTCCAGCGACCTGTGCAAATGCAATTGGAGGTCGGAGAAGGTCAGGTTGTCAGTAGGTGACTGGCATTGGAAAGAGATTGAAATAGAGTGTGGACTTGCCTTGTTGACGTTGCGATCTCTTCTTCCGTGCCAGAGGCTTGATCCACCACTTCCGCGACCGCCGGGTCCAGCTCGGCCCAGAAGTCGCGGTTCCAACGACCCTTGGTGTCCTTAATGTCGACTTTGAGAGCAAGGGCTCGCTGTCCGATGAAAGAGAAGGGGAGGGTAAGCAGACAATACAAGAGATGTAGAAGAACTATGAGTAAATGGCATGAGAATACTCACAAGCAAAGCCACCCGATAAATCAGACCCCAGGTGAGCTTGAGCTGAGAGCAGCTTAGAAGAACATCTTCAACAAAATCCTTCAGATTCATCTTGTCAATTCCTCTTCCTCCGCCAGCTGCGTCGTAGATCTGCTCAACATTATGTATGAAGATTGAAGATTGAAGTGAGATTGATCAGTCAGAACTCAGAATGTCTCGTAAGTTTCTTTGAGAAATGAGAGGGTCGTATCTCACCTTCTGCTTCCAAGCAAAGCGCATGCTATCCATGCATGCCCTGATGACGCTGAGGACTGCATCATGGCCGTCGGCATTGTCGATGTCCATGAGCTGTCCTCCGTTCGTACCCAGCATCTCAGGTTTCTTCTCTGTCATACGCTGTCAGAAATGTTAAATAGGTTAGAGTGCAAGTAGGGAACGTTAGCCATGGCCCATGCGTGGGTGCTGAGATTCTCACGACGACAAGCTCCTCGATGGCGCGGCAGTGATGAGAGTAGCCGGGGCAGTTGGGGTTCCACCAGGCCTTCTTTACGGCTGCTTCGATATTGGCCTGTAAAAGTTAGAAGGGTAGAGACGCAGAGTGCTGAGTCAGAGATCTTCGTAATGGACAGCATCAAGTCGCTTGGATGAGCTTGAATCTCGAGTGACCTCCAAAACACTCACTCTCCCTTCCTCTCGAACTGTGTTGCTGACTTCCAACAGCGGGAGGAGTGTCGGCAACTTGCTGTTGATTACCTCCACCTCCTTCCGCAAGAGCTTCACCTCCTTCAGCAGCTCCACGATCATGTCTGTCGTGGACAAGGCCTGAGCACGCCCGTCCACTTCCATCTCGATGCGATCTTCGAGATGGCCATCCTGTGGACAGGTAGGCGGGCAAACAGAAGCTATGTGAGCTCATCGACGAGTGTAGAAGGTGCGAGCTGAGTCACTGACGAGCCTCCTTTCATACTCACTTCAGCCTCGAAAGCATCGACCATCATCTTTGCTGCCGTGTTCAAGCCATGAACAGCGGCATTCGAGAGCTTGTAGCGTTTGGCGGCGGGCAAGACGCTCGCGTGCTCGGCTTCGGCGCTAGTGAGGAGATCTGGAGCATCCGGGACGGGGGTGCGCATGCGGCGCCCCTGCTGGGTTACGCCATTCTCATCCGTATCCGTATCTTCGGGCGCGGGGGGGACAAGGTTATCACGGAGAAGGTCGTTCCGGAAGACCTGGTTGTTCGAGCCATTGTGGGGCTTCTGGCGGAGCAGCACGGTCGTTGGTGTTGCTGGGTTGGCGTTCCTGGGTGATCTGGTCACTGGTGAGTAGTAGTGTCAACTGGGTGGCGGTGTCGGGAGGCGGAGCTGCAGAAGAGGTGAAAACCGAGACTTGTGGCGCTGACAAAAGTGCACGTGTCGGCGCGCGTGACGCGTGTGCGTCGCGGCACGATGCTGTTTACTCCCTCTCTCCATCTGAGCTCAACAGTCTGTCCCTCTCGCCTTGCATCAGTCGGTGTCGGAACACAAAGCGCGATACTCGGACTCGAGCCGATGTCTGATCTACCGGAGGGTGAGTCACGCAGCGCTTGCTTGCTGCAGCCGGCAGGAGCTCCCAGGATTTGGGGGATTGGTGACAAGTGACGGAGCAAGCCATTGTCAGACAAGCACCAGCGGCTGATCTATTTCCTGATTCCCTCCTCTTGTGTACGCATTTAGAATTTGAGGAGCTTCCCGCCTCGTCCAAAGCTCGCTGCAAGATCTGTCCTGGTCCACGGGTTCTGAAAAGAAGCAAGGTCCTGGACCACGCTCGTTCCTCTGGTCACCAGCACCGTTTGCGACTCCCCCCTTGTGCTCTTCCCTCCACCAGTACCCGCCGGCAACTTCAAGATCTCGGCGCGGCAGTGTCTGCTGCAGAAGACGAAGGACCTCCGTGCGATGACGACGTGCAGCATGATCTCGACGGAGTCGAGTACTTCAGTCATTGGACGTTTGCGCCAGACGTCAACGAGCAGCATGCATCTGCCCCCAACATCGATGCAGCGCTGCCAACTGGCTATCGATCTACCTACGAAGGACTGCTGCATCAGCAGCCCTCGGAGGACGACATTCCTGCAGGCAACAACAGTCTTGGTCGAGATGTCCCAGAGGACGGGAACAATGAGAACAGTTCGGAAAGGGCAATCGATGCGTTCTTGCAGGCCTTTAAGCTGATCGGCCAATCTGACGTGCGAGACTGGGCACCATTTCCGGACAGAGAGGTATGTAGGTTTGTCAAGTGTGTCATGTGTATGATTGATTATCGTCCTAGTCATCATCATTTTCCACTAACTGCCCAAAACACAACTTCTCCTCATTTACAGACCTTCCTTGTGGCGGTCGCCTCGCTCAATCCACGTTCTCCCCTGAGCGTCTCTGAGATCAAGACGATGCTATCCTTCGCCCACGCGGTAGGAGGCGAACGAGTGCCAAGCTACGACACGTACTTGAAAGCACTGAAGTCTTTGCGTCAACTGTCCTCGGGTCTCGAGCAGCGTAAAGGATCGTCCGGAAATCTCTTTTTACATCACACCTCTACACGACATCATCTCTCGTCAATTCTCCAACCCTCAGACGAGAGCAAAGCTCCACTTCCTCTCACGTCGCTGTGAGACAGTTCGCGAGCTGCGGGACGGCGAAGAATTCGGAAAGCAGCCTGGACTCGGCAAGGCTCAACCTATGGTCACTCTGCGGGACGGCACAAGCGCTTATATTGGGGTTCCGATAGCTATCGTTGGTCAAGATAGGGCCATTCTTCCGCTGGAATGGTATGAGGGGCCCGCCCAAAATACCTTTGCTAGAGCCTATAAACTGACAGTCGATACTTCGTCCCGGAAGCTTACGTCCACCAGTCAAGTTTGCGATGTGGCTGTTGACACGCTCACAACTTCGTCCAGTTTTGCTCGGGGTATCCGCCATTACCGCCTCGGTGAGTTCGCTGGTATAATCCCACTCCCCATCGCTCTCCTCATTCCATCCTCAGGTTGTGGTTCAGTGTTGAGTCGTCGCTCTTTGATCTTTCGTATGAGTGGCCATGCTATCCGGTTCCACACACAGGGACTGCTTGTTGATGACTTTTGCCTTTCGTACGCTCGGCAGCCACGGACCTTCCCGGCTATGAGTTCGTCAAGAGCCTCAGGAGGCGATTCCCGGGCAAGATGGTGTATTCCCTACCCATCATTACAGCGATCGATGATTGGGGCGGAGGAAAATCACGCAAGTGGGATCCTCACCATAGCCTCCTCCTCATGCTTGCTGGCCTCGACCGAAAAGAACTCGATAAAGAGCAGAGCATTCATTTGTTTGCCGCCTCGAACCACGCCAATCCCTCGGAGCTGATGGAAGCGTTTGTTGCGGAGCTGAGGTGAGTGACTTGTACTCCCATCCGTCTCCCACTCGTCTACAGTCACTCGCTTTGCAACACTTCAGGGGTGCCAGTATAGCCTTCCGTCTGAAGTGGATCATCAGATCAGGCCTAAGCCTACACCTACACACTTTGAAGCTAAGGAAAGTGATCTAACTTCGTCCTTTTTGCTCTCAGCCACGGTCCGCTCGACGTATGGGACTGCCAGTCTCAGAACAATGTCATAGTCGTCCCGTACCTTCTGGCTGTGTGCGCGGACAACCCCATGGCTGCAGAGTTGTCGGCATCTTCCGGTATGCAGGCCAATTTTCCCTGCCGCATCTGTTCCTGGGGAGGAAAATTCGTTGAAAAGGCAACAGAAGATGGGGTACGCCAAATGATTGAAGTGAGTCGAAGTTCTTGCCTCCCGTCACCCCTGACTCGCGCTAGGGTGGAACTCAACTTCGTCTGTTGAAACGTTTTGTTCTCTCCTCTTGTCTTCAGGGTGGCAGTCTGCGCTCTCCTGAAAAGACGGTCAAAGAATTAGGCAAACAGCTGCGATTGGCCTCCACGAATTGCACCGAGCAGACACTGCGTGAGCGCTGGACGAAGACTGGAGTGAAGGATCGTTCTACAACCGAGTGCTGCACCATATTGTTTCAGCTCCACCACGAGCTCTCAGGCAAAGCAACAAAGTCGCCTTACAACCGCAGCCAACCGCTCGATCCACTTGAGCTCGCCACTCGAATGAAATCAGAGCGGCGGAAGTTAAAGCAAGCACCCTGGAAGTCATCCCTACTTTCTCCTGACTGTGAGTAGACTAGTATCGACGATTGAGATTTGAGATGGATCTTAAGGTCAATTAATTTACAATGGGCTTATGCAGTACCACTCGCCTTCGACGTTCACGCCCAAACTCCCCCCGAATGTCTTCACACACTTACCCTCGGTCCTCTCAAGTATCTGGCAGCAATAACCGGTTCCACATTGAACGATGATGCTCGCGATCATCTTCTGCTTGCCCTGGAGGACTGCGCCACCGAGGGCATCGACTGCGGCAAGACGTTTCGAGCCTCGTATCATCTGCAACATCTCAATTCACTGGTGGGACGGGAGCTTAAGGTGCTGAGCCAGGTGATGGTCGCGTCTATGGCTCCCTTGGTCAAGAAGGAACTGGTTTCTGTGGACCTACAGGAGGCGTGGTTACGTGCAGCGGAGCTGTCCAAGCTGTTGTGGGTGGACGAGATTCCCAGGAACGAATTGCAGGAATACACGGTGAGCAAGGTTGACATACAGATTTCAGAGTTCGATGAAATGTTTACACTTCAGATTCAATTGTACTGTCATAAGGACCGATTAGGACATGCCACGAGGGCGTTGATGGCTGCCGTTGCAAAGATAGCACCTAAGTCAATCGTCTCTCGACCGAAGTACCACCTCCTCACCCACGTCCCTGCAGCCATCAGGTCCTTCGGAGTGGCCGCTAACTTTGCCACGGAGCGAACGGAACGGTTCGTCGCCGTGCAACGTACAGCGGTAGCCCACTCCAACCGCATGGCGAATTCGAGAGATGTGGCCCAGCGACTGCTGGACCAACAGCTTTTGCGTCACCTGATGACGGGCGGATACCGCCTGAATCATCAGCAAGCAAGGGTCGAACAACCCTGCCACAGCATGGTAGAGATCATCTCTCACCGCAAGAATCGAATCTTCCGGGAGAAATGGGGATTGACTAGCATGGATAACGTGATTGGTATGTTTCTTACAAGCTCCCAATAATAACAACCCCATAATTGGCGTGTTTCTGACAACATACTTTCCATCACAGCTCCCACTCTTTTTCAAGTCTCAGGGTCGTATTCATCACATTCGCTCGAAGGGAGAAGAAAACTGTGCTGTGGGTAACTTCGTCTACTACGATGGGGATCCCGATGCGAGAGCCCAGGTGAGTAGATTCCCAGCTAGACGTCTCCATCATAACCCAGAACCGCTTTCCCCACTGACACATTGATCTGCCTTGACTCTTGTAGCTAGAGGTCGGGCGTATATCGGGATTCCGACTTTCCGATGAGGATGAATGCCTCGTCACGGTGGAACGATACTCACTCCATGCCATCAATCCCAACTACGGCATGCGAAGCATTCGATCAACCGGCATCTCTATCACGGTGGCTGTCGACGTGAGTTCCGATCTGTCATGATTCATGTTGTGCTGGGACTTGTGAATTTGGCGCTTGGCAGAGAGAGAGATGGACATTAGTCCCTTCAAAATTGTTCTGATGTGCATAGTGCAACTATCCTCTGTTTCCCAACTCAGGCGATAATCCAGCTTCTCAACGCTCCTCACGATTGCGTGCACGCTCAATGCGGCGTGGATCATGAGGGTCATGATGTCAGGCAAGAGCGGATTCTGACAGGCATCACCAGACCTGCGATCCGACACCGGCAACAGGGACGGCATCAACGGTATCTTCTCAACCACACGATGCTCTGCCACCCACTTCCCTTGTTCAGGAGCCGAATCAGCCAGCAATTCAGCGTCTCCACCATCGACGACGTCACGACAGCGTTTCAGACCGGGATGGAGAACCACGTTCAGCAGGAGCAAAAGAAACGACGGAAGCGCAATGATGGAGCTGCTTCAACATTCGACCAAACACAACATGAAGACGACGAATTCTCTGAGGACAACGACGATGTTTAGCAGCTCATAGCTGGGCCCTCGTTTGTAAAACAAATACCTTCAGCTTGGATATCCAGACCATTCTCCTTAACCCATCCCAGCTCACGTCGTCTTTTTCATGCTTCACTCATCAATCACAGACCCCTTTCCTTCTGTTTTTTTCTTCTGTCTTCTCCTCTTCCCCTTCTTTCTCCTCTTCTTCATGACCTTCTTCCTCACCACCACCACCGCCAACCAGCCTCATAAGCGCACCATCTTCCTTTCTCCTCGCATCGACATCTCCCAAGGTGGGTATTTGCTCTAACCCTCCCGCTGCTGACTGTTTATCTTCGCTCTCCCCGGTCTGAAGCGCCTAGGATCTCCTCTTCCTCCGGAGAGCCTCTTTCCCTCCGAGAGTCCGAGCTGTCCCCTCGTCTGCTGATCTCCTCTCTTCTTCCCTCTCTTCCTTCCTCCCTATCATTCTTACTTTTTTGAAGCAGCTCATAAGCGACTTGGTACTTCCCTGGATGCGCCGTGTCTTCTCTCCGAGTTCCGACGCGCCTCGGTCCTCGTCCTCCCCTCTTCATCCAAGACAGCGCTGGACAGCTGTCCAGCTGTCCCGTCCAGATTGATCCCTTCCTCCCTTCTGATGCAGCTCCTGATACACATCCTTTTTCTTTGCCTTCCAGTCCTGATGCAGTTCATTCCCTCATCCCCTTCCCTCTGAGTTTCTGACCCGACTGACTTGCGATGCTGATTCTTTTCTCTCTCTCCTCTCATCTCCTCTCATTATTCCCCATCCCATCAGCTGTCTGTTGCCTGTGGCCCCTTTCCCCCATTTTTTCCTCCATTCCGCCCACCCTTTAGGGTGAGTTCGCGGAATCACGTCTTAGCTCGTGGACACCCCCCGCCCTCGCTCTTCGAATCCGCACTCGAAGGCCTCGAAGGCCGAGCTGCTGAGATGCTTCAGGCTTGGGAATCGTCTGTATATTATCATCCCTTCCTCTCGTAATACAGTAGCATTCAATATTCAATCACTGAGATGATATTGATTCTGTGTGTCCGAAGAGGGTGTCTACCCAGATCCTTCCCGATAGCTACAGTCTTCGTGAACATGGATGTGAAGGTTTGAGCGAGTTGGAGCGAGAATTGAGCGAGTAATGTCAGTTTTCAGTCCGCGAGAACATCGGCTCTGCTCGAGTACCATATCTCGCCACAACTCGACAGCGACGCTGCTCGCGGGCGTGACGCTTCATACACTACTCAACCATACCACTGCGCATCTTTCTGTACTAGTAACCATGTCTGAGAAATGCAATCTTCCTTACCTAGTAGCCTCGGACAGCTCTGATCGATTCCTCCGCCCGACCACGACCATGATGTCCGAATTTAGGGGAAGCTATGTCATTTTTTTTAATCAATGCATGGGAATGATAGCTACAGTGTCCCTGATTATGGATGCCAAGGTTTGGGAGAGATTGAGGAAGAATTGAGCGAGACTGATAAGTCCAAACTCGGCGTGTACTTTAGTACCCCTGTGCGCGCGCCACATATCCGGCCATTACTCAACGACGACACTTCCCACGCCCGCCACGCTTCACACACAGCTCAACCACACGCTCATGTATAGTTCTGCATTAGCAATGCTGTCTGAGAAATTGAATCTACCTTACTTAGTGGCATCGGACAGCTCCGATCGCTTCCTCCGCCCGACCACGACCATGATGTCCCATGCACGGGGGAACCCATGCCATTTTTTTGTTTAAATCAGTGAAAATGATAGCTACAGTGTCCCCGATTATGACAGTGAAGGTCTGAAAGAGAACGGATGGGAATTGAGCGAGTACTGTCAGTGACAAGCTGGCGGAAACTCGGGTGAGAGAGTGCGCGACCCATTTCACACATCCAGCCACCATAACTTCAACAACGGCACTGCTCGCGAGCTTCACACTGCACAGATCTCCTATAACGCCCTCAGCGCCCTCAGGCATCTTATGTATTCAGAAATCAGAAGGAACAGGCGAAGCAGCGAGCGGTGACACCGTCGTGAGGGCTGTTATGCGCATAAGCCTCATAGAAGTATTGTGACTCGACTCCATAAAGATTCAACCCTCAGTCTGACGAGGATTTGTGTTGATGCCTGCCAGAAGGCTGCCTTCGCAGCCTCCCACAAGCCTTTGTCCTTCCAGTCTCGATGGAGCCTCTCGCGATCAGCCTAGTTCAAATCACTCTTCACATCCTGCCTCAGGATTTTTATACAATCTTTAACCAGCCAAAGGCCTCCTAGTCTCATATCAGCCTGGAGTTTCGTTGATGGTGTAGCGGCTGGCGTCGCTGGCGTCCTCATCACCTCCCGCTGGGGGCGTTCCCCCCCCAGACCCCCCCTCCCCTTCTGTCTATGCATTCTACGTGTCGTATTCCTAGAGTTCCATTGCCCAGCATCGATTTCTTCCACGTGAAAACGTTGACTGTCCAGCACATCAAGCTCACCTTTTCCACGTGTCTTCGCAATTCTCTTTCATATGGCTAGCGCTCCCTCTCTGCCACCGTGTGACATGGGCCATGGCTAGCGTTCCTTCCTCGCCGCCGTTCGGCTGGGGGGCGTTCCCCCCAGACCCCCCTTCCCGGTGTGCAATCTACTTCCTTCTCCTAAGTGTCCTTCCAAATCCAAACGGTATATAATCTACTTATTTCTTCTAAGTGTCCTTCCAAATGTTCTCGCATGTCCAAACGATGCATAATCTACAAACTTCCTTCTGCTCAGTGTCCTTCCAAATGTTACTTTCCTTCTGCTCAGTGTCCTTCCAAATTTCACTTCCTTCTTTTTAAGTGTCCTTCTCTTGAATATCCTTACAAACGTCACTTCCTTCTGCTCAGTGTCCTTCCAAATTTCGCTTCCTTCTTTTTACGTGTTCTTCCAATGTCCTTTCAAGTCCAAACAGCAAACTCCAAAGTCCATTTCTTTCTTCTAAGGGTCCTTCCAAATGTCCTTGCAAGTTCGACCAGTGTACAAACTACTTCCTCCCAAGTGTTCTCGCCATTTTTGTATCGATTCCTGTTGAACATATAGCATCCTGCGGCCTGCCGCGGGCCGCCTGCGCTCGCGCTTCGCAAGTGATGTCCTGCTGGGGGCGTAAATTCCCTCCCTCTGCGCTCCGCGTGCTGGCGCCTTCTAACTGTCCTTGCAAGTGCAAACGATGTATGTAAATACCCACCTATACTTTCCCCTTCCAAGCGTCCTCGCAAATAATATCGATACGTGTTCTTTAACATATGGAACCGCGTCCAGCACCCCTCCTTCGCTCGCGCTTTGCAAGTGCTATTCGGCTGGGGGCGTTCCCCCCACCCCTCTTCTCTTCCATCTCCCTTCCTGGACCCTACCTGGAGGCTTCACCATGTCCAAAAAGCGGTACATAGACGCATAGAGTCATTTTGATCCCGTACCTAGCCCGTTCACACCAATTTCCTATGTGCTCTTTAACGCTCAACATCGGAACCCATTATTGAGAGGAGTGGAGAACTTCACACATGATTTCCATCAGTCACCAAGGGTAGTACATATGTTCCAATACCAGCGACCAGTGTCGTGGTACAGAAAAAGAATCACAATCCACAAGGTCGTTTTCGTCGTTGCTCCTGTGTACATTTAAAGATTAACACTGAGATTTTTCGACCTGGCCACAGCCGTAACTTTGCGTCTGAAGTCTTCTTTCTTCCGAGATTTCGCACAAGTCAATTTGAGAGCATTCGTTTCAACTGAACAGTGATGAATGGCGAACGTATATTGTAATTTGTATGTACTTGGAAGCCTCAAAGCGTACGCGCAGTGGTTTTTCTGTCAAACTTCTTCAAGTGTCCTTTCGAAGTGAAGTCTGGCCGAGGGTTTCAAGTGTTTTTCGACTCAACGTCAAGAACCGTGTTTTTGAGATAAAACACCGCGCTTTGCATACCGCTTTCTCAGCAACCACATAGCTAAACAACACATAGAAAGGCGCTTCGGTTTCTTTGATATTATTCCCATATTGTTATCGAGACTTGGATATGTGTTGTTTGAAATGTTAGTGATGGTGCCTCGCAACGACGGCTGATGTGGCTATTACCCATCAAGAACGGCTGCGCCAAAATGAGTTCGGTCGTCTACACATGACAGACTTGCCTCTTCTTGACAGCACGACTGGCTTACGATTCTCTCTCACAACAAACATATGATTTGGATGACTGACTCTCCCTCTACATGACTGATATCTCGACTTTATACTGGCGAAAGCCCTGACTGTATTTCTACTTGGTGGTGAGTGGGTCTTTACATATGTAGCAACCCACTTTTTGCGGACGGTGTTGCGAATTTGTTCACTGGCCAATTTTTCTCATTCTACACGGCCACCGCCCGCAGGGCGTCTCCACTTATACTTGTATAAGATTAAGGATCTACATACACTCATCCGCGAACCAAGCTCTCACCGAACCTCATAACGAGCTACCACATCTAACCTGGGATAGATCGTTCCTGACGCTCACGACCCACGCCAAGCTCTCCAAAGAACTTTCCAGCCTCGACTCATCAGCTCACCCTCTCTCTCCGTTCTGCTTCTGTTTTTCACTTCTTCACAGCTTCTGTCACTCTCGCGCTCGAACCGCCGCGCTCGCTTTGTCCGTCGGGTACTAGCTTTAGGGAAAGGTACACAGGGGCTATGGGGTCTGGACCTTGGGGATCTGAGTCGAGGAGATCCTCATGTACATAGCGCGGACAGCAGGCCGAAGCAAGCAAGCGCAGCATCTACGTGCAACTGACACGCCTTCTCTCTCGTCTTGACCTATCCTATTTGCAGATTGCATAAAAGGGCGAACTGTTCTTGGATTCTTCCCCCTCTTCTGCAGCTCTCTACTTCCATCCGCTTCCTCCCCTCTGACCCTGCCCACAAGATGCGATTCTCCTCCCTCATTGTCCTTTTGCCCGCTCTTGCTAGTGCCTTTGCACTCGACTCGGCCACAAAAGCCAAAGTCACCCCTGAGAAGTTCGTCAAGATCACCGGCAAACCTATCCCCGGCCACGACTCGGCCACAGAAGCCAACACCACCCCTGAGAGTTCGTCAAGACCACCGACAGCCCTACCACCGGCACCACCATGAGGGTCCAGCTCACCGAGGCCCAAGAGAGGAACACCAGAACCATCACCCAGACCGCGTTGAACTACAACACCAACGCGCCTTACCAGGCTTGTCTTGCTGCAATGACCGCCGCAATTACTGAGACGGAAATCTACATCTACGCCAATAGCAGGGTGCCGGCCTCGATGAACTACCATTACGACGGGGTTACAACCGAGCAAGACTATGTCGGTATATTCCAGTATCCAGCCAGCAGGTTCAGGAACATCGGGGCCGATAGTGAGTTCCAGAGCATAAGCTGGCTTCCATCAACAGTAACTTCGTCCACTTATGCTGCCTTCACATCAATTTCATAGTGGATCCCGCTTATGCCACCCAGATATTCTTGTACCAGATGGTCCGCATCAGCGGATGGCAGAAGTGAGTCCTCTGTATAACCTGCTGCCTCCTCTCGTGGCTGAACTCATCCGATTTGTTGCATCGCCTGTAGCATGGACCCCGGTACGCTCGCGCAGCAGGTCCAGCACCGTGGATAGTGAGTTGGACGCGAGACGTCTTCACGTTACACTCCGTATGGACCAGCGATGGCTGACCTCTTCTTCAGTCCTGAACGTTACCAACAACGGGTTGTTTCGGCTCGCAATCTTTGCTCGTGGGGCAAGGAAATAAATGGAGGGGGAGGATACTACCGTAAGGCGTAGTGGCGGTGGAGAATGCTACGACAGCTGTAAGCATCAACCATCATGCTCAAGATATGATTGGAATTACCAACAAGGGCTGACCCAGTCTCTCTTTCTCAGATTGACGGAGCAATCTTTCGCATCCATCGCAAGGGAGCCTAATGGACGGTGGCTGGCTGCTGGGGCGCCTTTTTGATGTGCAATCCGCAGCTCAAACTGGGTCCGCCACGATGCGATCTTTTTTCTGCTTCATCTAAATCACTGGACTCTGTCTTCTACTTTCATTCTTGAAGTTGAAGATCTTCATCCCTTCATTTGTGTACCGTTCTCAGCTTCCCTCTCTTTCACAACGACTTCTCGAATTCATCCACCATGGTCCAGAGTCAAAGCGGCAAAAAGCGCCCGTGTCATGGAGGTGAAGGGCGTCACGACTCGAACGCGTAGTACTAGGACAACGTACACGTTCCAGGAACACATGTTCGTCGTTTGGACTGTGAGAGAGATAACGCAAAGCCTGTGAGAGTATAGACAATGACAGCAAGGACATTGTCGCAGGCCTGACTGCTGACTGAATTCTGGATCTTTTGATATATACAGGGAAAACCATAGGTCCGCATCAAATACATCTTCTGCTCCCCTTCTTCCCTTTTCTATATCCACAGTGCTCATCAATCTTAATGGGGCCCATTCAGCGATCAACAATGGCAAGAACGTGATCGGTCCTGTCCTCCGTGCGGTGGATACATATCGGCATATCTTCGGTGAGGAATGAGCTGTGAGCGTCATGGACAAAGGGTGCTGACAACTTGCTACTGTACATCAGCGCCCAATCTGACCCCTTTGTACAGGGAATGTGATTCGGCCAGCTCCAACCTGGTTCGTCAATCGATGTCTCATCGCTCGTCAATCACAGAGACCTCCAGGATCAGACTGGCATGCTTCATCAACCAATCCCGCCGTCGACTATAAGTAAGGGCTTCTCTCGGGGGTACCTACACATTTGTTCTCTGCGTCCATCCTTCTCCCCTCCCTCGCTCGCTCCCTCGCACACGCAAACGTATACGCAAAACAGCTGCGCAAGTACTGTTCTACACAGATCAAAACGGAACTTCACCGAATCGACATCGATGTGCTTGAGAATCTACGTCGCACTTTACTGCTCCGCGTGCGGAGAGGAAGCAGCGCAATCACCAACACTATTTGAACGCGAGTGTAGCAATCCGGATTGCGACGAGATCAGAGAGGAGGACCGGGAAAAAACCAGCCTACTTGCATGCGACGACTGCATCAGGCGCTGGGCAGAAGCAAAAGCAGAAGCAGAAGCAGAAACACAATCAGAAGCAGAAGGAGACGAGGAAGACGAGGAAGAAGAAGAAGACGACAATGACGACGAAAAAGAAGACGACGGAGACGACGACGATGACGATGAAGATGACGAATGACAGAACTGCGCAGCTTTAGTCACTCGAAATCGTGAGTGCTAGCACAAACGAATCACTCTCCCGCGGATCACTGATCTCGCTTTGGTTTGATTATAGAGGACATCACTGGCTTACAGGAACTTCGTGCCTCGCGGAGTGGAAACGTGCCAAGGGTCAGAGTCTCTGCGCTGTTCCAGCATCTCTTGAAGTCCAAGTTCAGACTCAGATACATCATTCTGTCAGCAATACAACAGCAACAATGCTTAGGGCGCTGAGAGCCGCACGTATGCTTCCTACAGAGAACGGATGACATCTATGTAAGAAATATAGTGAATAGCGAGCAAGAGGTGCACCGGTACAGCCCAGTGCGACATACTGTGTTGCGGTGAGAATAACTGTGACCCAGGTCGACCGGTCAACGATGATCTTCCAGGTTCTGAGTTTAGACATCCGTAAAAAAGTCCTGAAGAAACTGTTTGGATCATCAAGGTGACTGGCGCTGACGGAGGGACTGGGTGCTGAGATCGAGCCCAATGAAGAGAGACATATATTCTGACCGGCGTGGTTCCATCAGGTCTGTGAACCGGAATGACAGAAGGAGAGAGGGAGAGTAAAGCGTGGGTAATTCGACACAGTATCCATCGTATCGAATCAGTAAGAAAAAACTCACGCTCGTTGAGAGGCTTGAGCTGCCTTTGTGGTCGACTCGGCGAGGTCGAGTAGCGTTCAAGAGCTGACGGGGGACGAACAAGTGAAGAGATCGGTCGACTCGGCACGAATGAGCGGTATTCCGAACTCGGCGAAGATGAGCACGCCAGGATGAGCTGGCTGCGGATGTGGTGATCGGTGTAAGAGAGTTTAGTCCCTCTTGATTCACGTTTGCATGACCAGCGTGCTTGACCGTCACGTCAAGTCTCAGATCTGACTTCGTCAGAAAGAGATCAACAGAAGGAAGGAAAGCATTGACATTCGTCAACGCAGGTCGATCACAGCCACCATGTTCTCCCCGCCTTCTCTGTTATCCCACCTCAGCTTTATGGTCAAGAGAGGTCAATTCTTCGAGATAGAACTGCAGCATATCGATACGGTACCCCCGGTGAGCTTGAACTATTTTGTAGACTTGGGGAAAAGAAGAAGAGATAGCCAGTAAATACATATCAGCTCGTTTCTGTCCCGCACAAGTACCAATTGGATGCACTCTCCTTTGAGATTTGAGGCATACGGCCTGAAGTGCTGATGGACCTCTTGCACTGTCCTTGGGCAGTCCGGAAAGCATCAAGGCCTCGTCGGAATCGGTCCATCTTTGTTCGCAGCAGCGGCGTCATTATGGCAGCCGTATGTATCAAACATAACCGAGTGTGGGAAGCGATGGAGAGTCCAAGCCGTTCGCGAAGCGCACATTACAGCTATGGCCGCCAGGTTTCCCGACTTCGTCACGATCGCCGTCTGGCCCTTCAACAGACTTAGCGTTCAAAGTGCGACTCTCCAGCCTTACCCACTATCCTCTGAATGTTGCACAGGAGGTCTTGGATCAATCTGAACGGGTGACGGGCATTCAAAGCGAGGGCCGGGATGTTCAGGCTCATGTGCGAGTCCATAGATAGGTGATCTCGTGTGCTAGCGGTATCTTCCCACGCCTCCTGTCGAGTTTTCCCTTTGTTCAACGCAACGCAACGCAACGCAACGCAAACGTGTAAAACCCAACACAGCCGAGATACTGAGCCTCACATTACATAGATGACCGCATTGCTTTAGGATCACAGTCCTTCCTTGCCTTTACTTCCCACCCAGCGCCGGCACTACTCGGTCCTAGCAACGGCACAGTTCCCAACCGGGACGTCGATTCCCTTTGTTTCCTTGCACTCGGCGCCGATCGTGAATCAATCGCGCCCAATATCGGCACGTGAACCACTACCAGCGAGCATCTACCGGGGGGGGGGGGGGCTTTGTTCTAAAAAGAATCCATGACGGCAAATGAGGGATAGGGCATGCTAGTTCGAGGCAGGCTGCCAGGTGTGGCTGCGGGCTCGGGGCGTCGAATTCGGAGAACAAAGGAAAAAGGCAACTGTGAGTAACGCCAATTTGGAACCTCTCCGAGGCTTTGAAGCATGTGATATGTGAGGATTGATTGACACACTCGTGCATGTTGACAGGTCCTTTGTTCGGTGCGGCAAGTAAGGTTGACGTTCCACGTACCAAGAACAAAGGCGGCAAGCTCAGCCCTCTTCTTAGCCCACATCATAACAAAGGGAGTCTCGGCAGGGGCTGAAGCGCAGACAAGGGAAGTTATGCGTCACTGACAGCCTCAAGTCTCACCTTCGCAGGATGACTGACTTTGTGGTATTGACCAGCGATGAGGGACAGGAGGATGTCAAACAGACGGTATGTCCGTACCTGCGACACCCGCGCAGGGATGGATAGCAATCAGACGATATATAAAGGATCCAGATTGGACAAGGATGACTCTTGTTCCACATCACACCGCCCTCTTTAAATCCCTTCTCACACTTATTCTCTTCTCCTCCTCCTTCCGCTACATTGACAACACCTTCATCATTGTCTCACCACCCTCTTAAAGCTCCTCAGCCCGCTTTACTTGTCAAGAACGATGTGCAAGACCGACATCATCCACATCATTTGTCCGCACTGCTTCGAGCCCACCAACAAGGAGCATCGCAGCTTCACCGCCTGTAACTGTGATGACTGCGACGATGACGAAGAGTACAACAGCACCAAGGTTGGCTGCAACCCTTGCTGGGACTGCCGTCAAGAATAGCAAGCAACTCTGGCCCTAGGCCCTCCTTTCTCCAACGTGAGTTCGGACTGTTTCCTTGTTGGACTCCGGGTGTAAGTGCTCACTCGTCTCATTCCGACTCCCACCAGGCTCCAGCAATCCTCGTCAATACTTCCCGTCTCTCCTCTCCGGCTCTGGTTCAACTTTGTCACCGACCCTCGCATCAACTTTCGCATTCTTACCCAACAGCAAGCTTTCGCATTCGCAATTTATTGGTCACCAGTCCTCCAGCCTTCAGTTCTTCCAGTGTAAACGTCACCTCAAGGCTCAAGGTATCGCATCGAACAAGTCATCAAATTCTCTCATGATTTCATCCAAACCCCCCCCCACCGCGGGCGTCGCTACTGGGGCTACTGGAGCTGCAGGCAGCCGAGATACCGAGACCGAACCCTTTCTCAGTGTGATCCCTTCCCGTGATGGGGCCAAGCTACCTTTCGTAACTGATGATGGCGTTCTCATCTCTCTCAGCCACAGCGCATCGCTCAATCGATCCACAGCCCTGATGTACCCCCTTTCCCTCTCTGCTGGTCAGTCTGGATCCCCCTCGATCTTAGCGTGGATGTCTTCACCAAGGTTGTAGGTCGAGCACTCCTGTCGTAGCAATCAGCATCGTCAATCATAATTTCAGAATCGTTCTTGGTATTCTTATGAGCTATGAGCTATGAATGTCTGCGAGGAAAGCAACAGAAGAAACGTAGCCACCGTGGAGAAAAGCGCAGGTGAGCCCAGGATCCTGCTCACCTCATGTGCTTGTCAAAGGAAACGCGATCATGAGCGACAGCCCATGGGGTGCACGGTGGGTACACCTTTCTGTCCAATGCGATGCAAAGGCTGTGGAGGAGGCAAGGGCTTCTTTCAGACCTCTTTTCAGCACCCACATCCAAATGCAACTCTTTTACCCCCTTTGCACCCCCTGAGATGAGCGGGATGCGCGAGTTGCCATTGACAGAGAAGAACAAAGAGCAGCGTGAGTTGCCAGTGACAGAGAAGAGCAGGAAGAATTGAGCATGGTCTGCAGAGAGTGACTGCATCGAGAACGCGGCTGAGAGATGTAAATAAGCTATCAAAGTGCCGAAAGGTGGATTAGGAGCTCAGATAGGTCTTGGCCTTAAGATAACCTAGCAGGGGCCAGGGGCGTGGGCGTCTTTATCTTTAGGAAGATGTCCTTGTGATTTATGTCCAAGACCAAGGAGGTAACTTTGTAGTACAATACTTCGACCCGGTAGAGCGTCAATGTGGCCTTGGGCTTTCAGGGCGGAAGGATTCAGTTAGTGTATCTTCTTCCTGAGCGTGGATCTGCGAAAAGACGGCATTGGTCGAACGTTGATCAGAGGAAGAGGAAAGGAGGAAGGAATGCGGTCCAGCGATGCCCGATGCCCAACCGTGGGAAAGTAGCACCCGCACGATCGGATGATCATGACTCCAACCGCCACCGCATCCTCAGCTACTCAACCTCTTTCTCACTCATCCATCACCATCAGCACGCGGCCGAAGCAGATGGAACGTTTTCTACAACCGTGTGATTTTTCTGGACCTCCCCATCCTAATTTCATGTGAAGTTGATTGACAGTCGGCTGAGATTGCCAGTGAGTGAGCGGAGGAATTGTGAAGACAGTGAGTGGACTCAGACGGAATTGAATCTGAAACACAGCGAGCGGGTGCGGGTGTCAGGATTTCTTACCAACTTCATCTCTCTGGACAGCGCACGCTGACGGCGCGAGCTGGTAGGAAATAAACCACTGAGTCGAGTCGAGGTGCGTTCTGTTCTGTCTGTGTCTTGTGAGGTGTGGTTGTGGTCCTTGAGCTGGAGGCATGGTCAGTGTGTAATGCTTACGGTCGCCCGACAATTGACACGATCCAATGATCATGCAAAGAGCTGACTCGTGCTCCTGCGCTCCTCCCTCCCTCCCACAGTTCGCCCCTCCCGCCATCCCTCTCGTTTGACACTGAATCGACGACGGGCGACCCGGTATGCTTCTCTTCCTTTTCATGCCCCACTGAGTGCACGGTCCGCTTCGACTGACAGATTTTCGAGGGAGCACCGCGCTCCACTGTGAACGCGAAAGGGATGATCGGCCCTGCAGCCTGCAACCAGCAGACCTTTCACCAACTGCATGTTCACGGTCTCTTTCCCACATTCAATCATCCCGCAGTGCAAGATGCGAGGCGACTCGCGAATTGCGGAGCGGCCCCTCGCTCTGCCTTCCCCAACTGACCTTCACACTCCAGCTCTTGTAGCATTCAGCTCGACATCGAGGTGAGATTGCGGGCCATCACTGCTGAGGCTCCCCTCCTACAGTAAAGTCATCGAACCAGACGGGGCCTGCCCAGTAAGGCACACGTATCTGGGCGTGAAGGGGTACTGAAGACCTCTTGACTATGTAGGCATGTAGACGAAGGTATAAAAGGGCCGCTTCAACCCGTTGTCTTGTGCTCGTCCATCCATCACTCATCCTCCACTCATCACACAGGACAGATCTCGCTCTCTCTCACTCTCTCACTCTCGCCACTCTCGCCCATACAGTCACATCCATACCCACCGTACAGTCAAAAATGCAGCTCAACTCCAAGCTTTCCCTCGTCCTCTGCGCCCTGCTGGTGGCCCAGCCCATCACGTCCACTCCCGTCGCCAGCAACAACAACGCCGCCCAGCTGACTCCTCGCTCTGGCACCATCGGTTCTGGCGAGAACAAGGGCGTCGACGTTGGCAAGGTGTTTGGCAACTTCTTCGAGGACAACAAGAAGGGAGGCAACGACCACGGCGATGACCACGGCAAAGGCCACGGCGGAAACCACAAGCTTGCCGAGAAGAAGCTCAAAGCGCTCAAGGCCGCCAAGAAGGAGGACAAGCACAAGGCTGCTGTGGCTGTCAAGGCAGCTACCCACTTCGATGCTGCCGCCTTTAAGGAGAACTCTCAGCACAAGAAGGCCGACCTGAAGAAGTTCAAGAAGGAGAAGAAGCAAGGCTCCGGCAAGGACGAATTCGGTGGCTTCGACCGTCGTGACGGCTTCGGTTTCCGTGAGGGACTCGACTTTGGAGACTTCGGCACTGGCCCCGGTGGCTTTGAGGGCGGCCGCTACGGTGGATTCGAAGGCAGCGTCGGCACTTTCAGTGGCAGCAGCAGCACGTCCGGCTTCCAAGGCGGTAGCTTCCTCGGTGCTCGCAGCTTCGACGGCGGAAAGGGCGGGAAGGGCGGCTCTCGCCACAAGAAGGAGAAGGTCGAGAAGATCGAAGCGCATCTCAAGAAAGACAAGAAGCACAAGGCTGCGGCGGAGGTCAATGCGGCCGCCAAGTTCAAGGCTGCTGCTGCTAAGGAGGATTTCAAGCACAACAAGGCCATCGCGAAGAAGCTCGCGGAGAAGAAGAAGAAGAACGGCTTCGGAGTGGGCTTCATCTAGATCTGTCTTCCCTCCTCTCGTCTCTGTCCTCTTTCCCGTCCCTCAATGAAATTCCCATCGTCACTCCTGCAACGCAATTGTCTGGAGGTCAGCTGAAAACGAGTGGACATGTTGAGAATGAAGAAAGAGCGATGTATGTGGCAATTCGCAAGCATGATTCACTGGCTGAGATGTACTCCCGCGCGCGACTCAAGTACGTTCTCATTTCGTTCACCAATAATGCTGGGCTGCACACCCGCAGTCTCCCAGGTGGCTTCAGTCTGATAGCAACCATGAAGGAACATGGGAAAGACCCACCCCAGGTGGGTGGGCGCGGGCTCGATTACGTTCGTGCCGAGTGCGATCGTGGGTCGCCCTGGGCGGGCGGGACCACTGAGCGATGCAGGACCGAATGGTAAACGTACTACAAGCCGGCGCCAGAAGAAAGGACAATGGAGAGAGTGGAGCATCGAGAAAAGCGTTGAGTGAAACGCGGAGAGGAAAGAGGAAACGTTCTGAGAAACGAAACGAGATGCGAGAACCAGAAGAGGGTGCGGAGGGTGGGGAAAGAGAAGAAAGCAACGAGACTGAAGAGAAGGCAATGAACGTTCGTACACACTCGAGAGTGAGTAGGAAAGCGACGAGCGGTGAGAGTGCAAAGGGGGGGGGAGAAGATGGTGGTCCAGTCCTGCGAGCTTCCTGCTGCGAAGGAAGGAAATTTGCAGGGCCTCGAAATGAGAATGAGGCGGAGCGTTGCTCGATGCGTGTTGCCAGCAATCACCATCGAGTCAACTGGCTCCGATATTGCACCGCCGTCGACTCTCCCCACTGTCCGACTTGGGCGCAGCCGACGGATCGTCCGTGCGTCCGAAACCGGTACATCTCTTTCTCTCTCTCATTTCAACTCGCAGTCCTGATGGAACCATGCCGGCTAGAATGTATGTCTCTCTTCATTGGGCTGAATCACAGCACGGACTACCTTCATCAGTGCCACCAGGCATCCTGCAGATCCAAATGGGTGACTTCAAGAATTGCCATTAATCATTAACATTAACATTAACAGTGGCATAGATCATTAAATCAATGCCTCACATAGGAGATCTATCCAGCCTGGATAGATTTTATTCCTCGTCGAGCCTGTCATTGATTTGAGATGCACGGTGTCGCTAAAATATCTGTCGTTAGAATTTTCCATTTTTGAAAATTTCAGCAAAATTAGTGGGCTGGAAATTTTGACTGTCAAGACTCAAGGCAGTGTCAAGCGCCTTCAGGCTGAGTGCTGACCACCACCGTCAAACTGCAGCCCCTGAACGAAGTCATGCCCAGAACGAACGGTTCTGCGCAGTACGGCAAGCTTGAGCTCAGCTGGCTCTTCCACTACGTCGAAAAACATCGTCCCCATGGCAGCAACTACTGGGAGAAGGTAGCGAAGGACTACGTCCTTCGGGCTACGAGCAAGGGAAAGCCGCCCCGGACCGCTGCCAGCCTCAAGAAGAAATTCGACAACTTGTGCAAGAGTGTCAAACCAACCGGTGAGTGTACTAGAGTTCAGATACAGGACACTTATACTCATTAGTCATTACTTACTGAGGAAGATTGCTCATTGAATTCAAACAGGCGATCCTACTTGTCCTCCTGAAGTTCGGAAAGCAAAGCGACTTAGGCGCGATATCGAGTCCGAGCACGCGGTGGAGAGTACGGAGGACGACGAAGACGACGCAGATTTGGGTGAAGATCAGCCTCAAGAAGACGACGACGAGGCCCTGGAAGATTCGGACGACGACGACCCCGACAACTTCGACGTCACGGATTCGGAGGACGACGACGAGGCCTCACCACCCGTCGTCACCGCTTCCTCGTCGTCTGCCGCCCTAAAGCCCCCCTCCACCACCACCAGCATTCCCTCCATCAGCTCGGACCCGACCATCACCACCACCACCAGCATCCCTTCCCCAACCGCCGACGCCACCACCTCTCTTGGCCCCGCCGCGTCGCTTGCTCCCTCCTCGCTTCCCGCGACCCCCAGGGCCGCGACCAGCAAGAAGCGGGCCCGGCCTGCCCTCGTCGCCCCCTCCTCATCCGCCTCCTCCACTCCCGGTCCCGCTTCGACCTCTGCCACCCCTCTCCCAGACCCCTCAGCCGCCCCTGCCCCCGTCTTCACCCCCAACCCAAAGCGCGTCAAGATCTCGGCCAAGGCGGGGGTCGGGGCGCTGAGCGCTTCCCCGGCGCCTGCGGCCTCTCAGCGCCGACTCCTGCAGTCGCTCACGAGCGCTGCGGAGTCGTTGGTGAGCTCTCCCCTTCCCCCCCCCTCCCCCACCCCCTTCTGACGCCTTCTCCTCACAGCAGCTGACCCAGTTGGCCTTCTCAGTGACCACTCTGGGCAGTCAGCTCGCTGCGCTCACCTCTCAGGTGGCGCAGCTGGAGATGCAGGTGATGCGGATGAGCTTCCAGGTGTCCAACCCTCTCCCTGTCCCTAACCCCCTCTCTGACCCTGCCCCCAGCACTGCCCTCTTTGCCTCTTCGTCCTCTTCCTCCCTCCCAAACACAGTCCCCTTCACCTTCTCTCAGTCACGCGACGCTCTGCGCTCTTCCCCCTCCCTTGGATCCTTCCTCCCTCCTCCTCCTCCTGCTCCAGCATCTTCTGCGTCTTCCATCTCGTTTTCCTCTTCCATGCCATATCATTGAAGGACTCAGTCTTATTGCATTGCTATCAATTAGGACGTGCCTGCCATTCTGGGAAATACACCTCTTTTATCTGATTCAACCCAACTATCCTCGTCCTGAAGTTGTGAAGGCGGAAGACTACGTAGAGGAGCAGCGCTCGCTTGGTCTTGTGGACGGGGAGACGGAGGTCAAGGCGGCCGAAGGCGCCTTGCAGAGCCCTCATCCCCCACTCCGCCGATTGACGTTGGCGAGTTACGGCCTCCCACAGCCGCAGCTTGCTGACGTCGGTCTCCTTGCCGACGATCTTGTCCTTGGGCCTGCTCAGGATGCGCCCGGCAATCTCCGCGGTGTAGGGAAAGGCGGAGTCGGCAAGGACGGCGAAGGATCCTGGCGTGCGGGTGGGGTTGGTAAGGAGCTTGTACAGCCCTGCCGCTATCTTTGAATCATGCCATGAGCCCGGGCAATTGAAACTGGTCCATGCTATTTCTCCATTGGGAAGGAACACTAGCACCTGACTGCAATAGGTATCCGCGAGCCAGCCGTTATAGTATGCATTTTGTTCGTCAACGTCGCCGGGCTGATATATGCGCAAGTTGAGGCCGTCCACAAATCCGAAGACGTGCTTGAGCAGCGGCTCCCGAGCTCTGACAGCTGCTGCCATGGATTTCATCGTGTCTGGGGAAGGCCACCGGATGGCCCAATAGTCTGGGTCTGCTTCCATCATGACCCGTAGCGCGCGAAGCCCAACCCAGATTGCCGGTGAGACCGCGCTCGGAACAATACCAAAGACGATTGAGATCGATTTCTGTCGTTGTGGAGTTGTGAGATAGTACAGAGTGAGAGCGAGATGTGCGCGGACTGAGAGCAGACGAGGACGACGGACTTTGAGAGGTGGGGGCGGGAAGAAAGAAGACGCTTTGGCGAGCAGGAGATCGAAGGTCTTGACGTCTAGGCCGAAGACGGAGATGTACCCGCTGTCCTTGCGCGCGTGTAGGAGATGCGCTGCAGCCGAGAGGGATGGAGAGAGAAGGGAGGCTCGAGTGAGGCAGGGCTGGCGGCGCTTTGGCCTGAGGATGACCGCAGCAGCGCCCAGAAGCAGACCCATCAACACGCGCCGTCGGTGCTGTTGCTGGTGATAATAATGCGTCATATTTATTTGCAATGTAATGATTCTATACGGCAAGGAAGATGGAGCGGGTCAACATCGAATTCACGAAGGTAACGAGGAGAGCACACTGCAATACACGGCTTACAAAAAAAAAATCGGCAAAAAAAATAATATGGAATCGGTCTTGGTGAGGGCGAGGTGAGCGAGGGGCGAAAGCAGGACCTTGATAAGGGGGGGGAAGGGCGAGAGTGAGGAGACTGGTAGCGGTAGAAGTCGGAAGTCCACAAGAAAAAAGAGCATTTGTTAATTGTCAGCATGGTTCTGACTTCTGGATGGAGAGCGACGCGTGACAGAAAAAATCGAGACGCGTCGCACTCACCTAGACGAGCCACGCGCGCCAGAAAGAGGCACCGACAGTGTCCACGATGCGAGGAATATCTGTAATGAAGAAGGAATGGAAAGGAAGTAAGACAGTGTTAGTATTCCGCTCCGTGTGTGACGCAGAGCAGGGGAAAAACTCACGAGGCGCAGGGACGAGAGCGGAGAACGGAGAGGCGGCAGCAGGAGGCCGGGGCAGAGAGAGATGGTGAGGTGGGCGGCCGGCGAGGAAGGTGGAAGACGGAGAGCCGGAGAGCGCCGAGCGAGAGGAGGACGACAGGCCGGGGGAGGAAAAGAGAGGTCGACCGTCGAGCAGGCGATGATTCCTGTGAGGGAAGAAGAGATATCATGTCAGCACAAGTTAGAGTAGTAGAGGTGACGATGAACAGGACGGCTATCACTACTCACGAGTCCTGGCGTCGGCGACGCCCACGGCCAGGGAAATCTTGAGCAGCCGAGCAGGTGAGGTGTGGAGGAGATGAGGAAAACTGGAGAGACAGAGACGGTAAGAGATGGATGGTCAGAGAAAGAAGGGAAGTGACAGAAGAGGGAGGAACATGCGACCTACCTTGACCTGGCAGAGGAGGAAGGTTTTGATCCAGGAAGTGCTGTGGAAAATCTGCGGAAAAAGGGGTGAGATCGTGGTGTGCGACGAGTCAGTCAGGCGCTGTGGTCGAGCCTGGCATTAACCCATATATCTGAAGCGCTCTCCCATTGATCCATTAATCATTAATCACGCCGGCATAAATCATTGGGATTCTTGAAGTCACCCAATATTTTCTTCAGAACGTTTTTACGGATATCAGAGCTCAGGACCTGGAAGATCATCGTTGACCGGTCGACCTGGGTCACAGTTATTCTCACCGCAACACAGTATGTCGCACTGGGCTGTACCGGTGCACCTCTTGCTCGCTATTCACTATATTTCTTACATAGATGTCATCCGTTCTCTGTAGGAAGCATACGTGCGGCTCTCAGCGCCCTAAGCATTGTTGCTGTTGTATTGCTGACAGAATGATGCATCTCAGCTTGGACTCCGACGGGATGCTGCAACAGCGCAGAGATGTTGACCCTTGGCGCGTTGCCATTCCAGGAGGTACGAGATACCCATCCGCCACTGGTGCTCTGAACGACCGAACCAAAGCGAGATCAGCAATCTGTACGAGAGTCATTCGTTTGGGCTTGCACTCACGATTTCGAGTGACTAAAGCTGCGTAGTTCTGTCACTGGTCATCTTCGTCGTTATCGCCGTCGTCTTCCTTGCCGTCTTCCTTGCCGTCGTCCTTGTCGTCCTTGTCGTCTGCTTCAGCGTCTTCTTCATCGTCGTCCTCGTCCTCGTCGTCTTCTGCTTCTGCTTGTGTTTTGATTTCGTCTTCCTCGTCATCTTCTGCTTTTGCTTCTCGCCAGAGTCTGTAGCAGTCATCGCACCTAAATAGGGCCAATGACTCTGTGTACTTCGTTCTCCACCCCTTGCAATCTGGATTGTCGCACTCGTTTTTCTCGATGCTCGGATCGCCCATGTCTTCGTTGCACGTGCCGCAGTAAGATTGGTCGTGAATTTCCTCGCACATCGATGTCGATTCGGCTAAGTTCCCTTTTGATCTGTAGAGAATAGTGACTGTGTAGCTGCTCTGTGTGTTCGTTTGCGTGTGTGAGGGGAGAAAGAAAGACGCAGAGAACAGATGTGTAGGTACCCCCGAGAGAAGCCCTTACTTATAGTCGACGGCGGGATTGGTTGATGAAGCATGCCAGTCTGATCCTGGAGGTCTCTGTGATTGACGAGCGATGAGACATCGATTGACGAACCAGGTTGGAGCTGGCCGAATCACATTCCCTGTACAAAGGGGTCAGATTGGGCGCTGATGTACAGTAGCAAGTTGTCAGCACCCTTTGTCCATGACGCTCACAGCTCATTCCTCACCGAAGATATGCCGATATGTATCCACCGCACGGAGGACAGGACCGATCACGTTCTTGCCATTGTTGATCGCTGAATGGGCCCCATTAAGATTGATGAGCACTGTGGATATAGAAAAGGGAAGAAGGGGAGCAGAAGATGTATTTGATGCGGACCTATGGTTTTCCCTGTATATATCAAAAGATCCAGAATTCAGTCAGCAGTCAGGCCTGCGACAATGTCCTTGCTGTCATTGTCTATACTCTCACAGGCTTTGCGTTATCTCTCTCACAGTCCAAACGACGAACATGTGTTCCTGGAACGTGTACGTTGTCCTAGTACTACGCGTTCGAGTCGTGACGCCCTTCACCTCCATGACACGGGCGCTTTTTGCCGCTTTGACTCTGGACCATGGTGGATGAATTCGAGAAGTCGTTGTGAAAGAGAGGGAAGCTGAGAACGGTACACAAATGAAGGGATGAAGATCTTCAACTTCAAGAATGAAAGTAGAAGACAGAGTCCAGTGATTTAGATGAAGCAGAAAAAAGATCGCATCGTGGCGGACCCAGTTTGAGCTGCGGATTGCACATCAAAAGGCGCCCCAGCAGCCAGCCACCGTCCATTAGGCTCCCTTGCGATGGATGCGAAAGATTGCTCCGTCAATCTGAGAAAGAGAGACTGGGTCAGCCCTTGTTGGTAATTCCAATCATATCTTGAGCATGATGGTTGATGCTTACAGCTGTCGTAGCATTCTCCACCGCCACTACGCCTTACGGTAGTATCCTCCCCCTCCATTTATTTCCTTGCCCCACGAGCAAAGATTGCGAGCCGAAACAACCCGTTGTTGGTAACGTTCAGGACTGAAGAAGAGGTCAGCCATCGCTGGTCCATACGGAGTGTAACGTGAAGACGTCTCGCGTCCAACTCACTATCCACGGTGCTGGACCTGCTGCGCGAGCGTACCGGGGTCCATGCTACAGGCGATGCAACAAATCGGATGAGTTCAGCCACGAGAGGAGGCAGCAGGTTATACAGAGGACTCACTTCTGCCATCCGCTGATGCGGACCATCTGGTACAAGAATATCTGGGTGGCATAAGCGGGATCCACTATGAAATTGATGTGAAGGCAGCATAAGTGGACGAAGTTACTGTTGATGGAAGCCAGCTTATGCTCTGGAACTCACTATCGGCCCCGATGTTCCTGAACCTGCTGGCTGGATACTGGAATATACCGACATAGTCTTGCTCGGTTGTAACCCCGTCGTAATGGTAGTTCATCGAGGCCGGCACCCTGCTATTGGCGTAGATGTAGATTTCCGTCTCAGTAATTGCGGCGGTCATTGCAGCAAGACAAGCCTGGTAAGGCGCGTTGGTGTTGTAGTTCAACGCGGTCTGGGTGATGGTTCTGGTGTTCCTCTCTTGGGCCTCGGTGAGCTGGACCCTCATGGTGGTGCCGGTGGTAGGGCTGTCGGTGGTCTTGACGAACTTCTCAGGGGTGGTGTTGGCTTCTGTGGCCGAGTCGTGGCCGGGGATAGGTTTGCCGGTGATCTTGACGAACTTCTCAGGGGTGACTTTGGCTTTTGTGGCCGAGTCGAGTGCAAAGGCACTAGCAAGAGCGGGCAAAAGGACAATGAGGGAGGAGAATCGCATCTTGTGGGCAGGGTCAGAGGGGAGGAAGCGGATGGAAGTAGAGAGCTGCAGAAGAGGGGGAAGAATCCAAGAACAGTTCGCCCTTTTTATGCAATCTGCAAATAGGATAGGTCAAGACGAGAGAGAAGGCGTGTCAGTTGCACGTAGATGCTGCGCTTGCTTGCTTCGGCCTGCTGTCCGCGCTATGTACATGAGGATCTCCTCGACTCAGATCCCCAAGGTCCAGACCCCATAGCCCCTGTGTACCTTTCCCTAAAGCTAGTACCCGACGGACAAAGCGAGCGCGGCGGTTCGAGCGCGAGAGTGACAGAAGCTGTGAAGAAGTGAAAACAGAAGCAGAACGGAGAGAGAGGGTGAGCTGATGAGTCGAGGCTGGAAAGTTCTTTGGAGAGCTTGGCGTGGGTCGTGAGCGTCAGGAACGATCTATCCCAGGTTAGATGTGGTAGCTCGTTATGAGGTTCGGTGAGAGCTTGGTTCGCGGATGAGTGTATGTAGATCCTTAATCTTATACAAGTATAAGTGGAGACGCCCTGCGGGCGGTGGCCGTGTAGAATGAGAAAATTGGCCAGTGAACAAATTCGCAACACCGTCCGCAAAAGTGGGTTGCTACATATGTAAAGACCCACTCACCACCAAGTAGAAATACAGTCAGGGCTTTCGCCAGTATAAAGTCGAGATATCAGTCATGTAGAGGGAGAGTCAGTCATCCAAATCATATGTTTGTTGTGAGAGAGAATCGTAAGCCAGTCGTGCTGTCAAGAAGAGGCAAGTCTGTCATGTGTAGACGACCGAACTCATTTTGGCGCAGCCGTTCTTGATGGGTAATAGCCACATCAGCCGTCGTTGCGAGGCACCATCACTAACATTTCAAACAACACATATCCAAGTCTCGATAACAATATGGGAATAATATCAAAGAAACCGAAGCGCCTTTCTATGTGTTGTTTAGCTATGTGGTTGCTGAGAAAGCGGTATGCAAAGCGCGGTGTTTTATCTCAAAACACGGTTCTTGACGTTGAGTCGAAAAACACTTGAAACCCTCGGCCAGACTTCACTTCGAAAGGACACTTGAAGAAGTTTGACAGAAAAAAACCACTGCGCGTACGCTTTGAGGCTTCCAAGTACATACAAATTACAATATACGTTCGCCATTCATCACTGTTCAGTTGAAACGAATGCTCTCAAATTGACTTGTGCGAAATCTCGGAAGAAAGAAGACTTCAGACGCAAAGTTACGGCTGTGGCCAGGTCGAAAAAAAATCTCAGTGTTAATCTTTAAATGTACACAGGAGCAACGACGAAAACGACCTTGTGGATTGTGATTCTTTTTCTGTACCACGACACTGGTCGCTGGTATTGGAACATATGTACTACCCTTGGTGACTGATGGAAATCATGTGTGAAGTTCTCCACTCCTCTCAATAATGGGTTCCGATGTTGAGCGTTAAAGAGCACATAGGAAATTGGTGTGAACGGGCTAGGTACGGGATCAAAATGACTCTATGCGTCTATGTACCGCTTTTTGGACATGGTGAAGCCTCCAGGTAGGGTCCAGGAAGGGAGATGGAAGAGAAGAGGGGTGGGGGAACGCCCCCAGCCGAATAGCACTTGCAAAGCGCGAGCGAAGGAGGGGTGCTGGACGCGGTTCCATATGTTAAAGAACACGTATCGATATTATTTGCGAGGACGCTTGGAAGGGGAAAGTATAGGTGGGTATTTACATACATCGTTTGCACTTGCAAGGACAGTTAGAAGGCGCCAGCACGCGGAGCGCAGAGGGAGGGAATTTACGCCCCCAGCAGGACATCACTTGCGAAGCGCGAGCGCAGGCGGCCCGCGGCAGGCCGCAGGATGCTATATGTTCAACAGGAATCGATACAAAATGGCGAGAACACTTGGGAGGAAGTAGTTTGTACACTGGTCGAACTTGCAAGGACATTTGGAAGGACCCTTAGAAGAAAGAAATGGACTTTGGAGTTTGCTGTTTGGACTTGAAAGGACATTGGAAGAACACGTAAAAAGAAGGAAGCGAAATTTGGAAGGACACTGAGCAGAAGGAAGTGACGTTTGTAAGGATATTCAAGAGAAGGACACTTAAAAGAAGGAAGTGAAATTTGGAAGGACACTGAGCAGAAGGAAAGTAACATTTGGAAGGACACTGAGCAGAAGGAAGTTTGTAGATTATGCATCGTTTGGACATGCGAGAACATTTGGAAGGACACTTAGAAGAAATAAGTAGATTATATACCGTTTGGATTTGGAAGGACACTTAGGAGAAGGAAGTAGATTGCACACCGGGAAGGGGGGGTCTGGGGGGGAACGCCCCCAGCCGAACGGCGGCGAGGAAGGAACGCTAGCCATGGCCCATGTCACACGGTGGCAGAGAGGGAGCGCTAGCCATATGAAAGAGAATTGCGAAGACACGTGGAAAAGGTGAGCTTGATGTGCTGGACAGTCAACGTTTTCACGTGGAAGAAATCGATGCTGGGCAATGGAACTCTAGGAATACGACACGTAGAATGCATAGACAGAAGGGGAGGGGGGGGTCTGGGGGGGGAACGCCCCCAGCGGGAGGTGATGAGGACGCCAGCGACGCCAGCCGCTAGAACCCGGATGTTGTGTTGAGGCGACTGGACGAAACCAACTCTAAATTACATACACGTGGACAGACTTGGGCGTTGGAGCGCGGGAAGCAGGCAGAACACGTGGGAAAGGCTCCGACGGACGCGAATCACCATAGCACAGAGAGGAAGCATTCTGTCAACTTGAGACTTGGTAGGAATGAGGATAGGTCTATGGAGCAGCGATAGGCAGAAGTTGAGGCTCTCAGAGTTGTGTGGTGAGCAGTGGTGAGGCGAGGAAGGAGCGCTCATAGTAAAACGGTATGACGATTTGCCACCGTTACAGCTTTAAAGGTAAGGGATAGACTCCAGTGCTTTCAGCGGCGAGTTGTGGTGGATGGCAGACAATGCGTCGTGGTGGACAGGTCGGTCCAGGTTTGCTTCGGGGCGGATGAGAATGCTCGAGGACCAACCCTCTTTTTCCCCAAGCTACGTACCGCACCTAACTTGATGCTTGATGCATCTCATCGTTTTGCCTTCCCCTGCCATCGCTCGGTACGTCGCAAAGGACAAGGCCCCGACGAGGAGGTCACAGCGGCCTGCATGCCTTTGTCCCAGTTCCATCTTCTGGACTGATGCCATGGCACACATCTCCAAAATGCACGTCTGCCTGCAGCCTCGGCCTAAAACACCAGAAACTCTCGAGACGCTCTCTCTCTGGCAAATGATCCTGTCACGGACCCCCGGTACAGAGACCGGACAGTGAGTGGGTCGTCGGACAGTGAGTGGGTCGGTCATCATAACTACCACACAACACAACAAAAGTAGTCGCAGACACATGTGCTGTATTCCTTAGCCCACAGCGACCCCGCCATGCAAATTTGAGACGTACTTTCCTTGCTAACGGCTGAGCTATGGTGCTGCGAGCAGGTCGAGGTCGATCTGAGATTTCGAGATTCATTGAAAAAAAAATGTACAACGACTTTGAACACCAATGACACCAAATCCACCTGAATAAGCAGTGTCAGAACAGAGAAAGAGTTTGGAGTACTATCTAAGAAGAAAACGTAGCAGGTGTATTGAGGTGAATTGGTCCACTGGTTGAGGAGCTGGGTGGTCTGGAGTGCAGGGGTGGTTGGCGAGTTTGGGGGGGGTCGATGTTCGATCCGCCATGAGCGCTTTTGGATGAGACAAACTTCACTCAGAAGAGCTTCGCGATCGATCGCCCGATACAATGGATTGAAAATTGACCCACACACTGTCCAAAAATTTCTGAACTGTACATTTCTTCAGCACCACCGTTCTCAACGACCCGGCTATCAATGACCCTCAATCAAGCGGGAGGTACTTGCTATCTATGATAGCTACAATTCATTTCTTTGGAAGGCAGGGTGTTTATGTATTGTGTGTCGAGCTCGGAGGTGTGCAACGGCAAAAATGTGCGAATTTCGACCCACTCACTGTCCGGTCTCTGTACTCCGGATGTCTGTTTGGCCTTGATTTGATCACACGATTACAGGCCGGCCCACGACGTCAAGTGTCCATTGGCGTAAATTGTATTGTCCGATGTAACCTCCAGGACCGAATTGTGGCAGTCAGAAGGGACCTTGCCTGGTCTCCTTCACTTGACACCTTTCGAATTGTCGCCCGTCTCGGAGGCACCTGACACATGATCGCTAATAACCGCTCTCTCCTCAATCCTTTCTTCTCATCCTTCCCTCTCTGCTCCCTCTCTTTTTTGGTTTCCATCCTCTGATGACAGTTTTGCTGAGACGAGGTCCTCTCTATCTCGAACAGAATATAAAACTATCCGTGGGCGAATGAAGCAAAAGTTCTCGGTGTGCGAACTCATCGACTGGTCGCCGAGCAGCATCTCCAGCTCGGCAAGATTGGCATCAGCAGCTAGTATATGTCCAGCAGGCCATCGTCACCGAGGCTCGTCAACTTTCCGCCAGCTGGAGGGCTCGTTCTCCGTTACTATTTGTTTCATCATTATTAGTCTGCCGTCTAACACAGGTGAGCATCGTGCATTATCTTCTTGTTACGAAAGTCTTCTTCATGGGAATTGGGAATGGTGACGTCCTGCTCTTCAATAGGCCAGACAATGGATCATCCTCTCTCGCTGAACCTCCCAGTGCTCCAAGGAGACCAAAAAGCCACCGCCATCGCCGATCTTTCCCGGCCTCCATTTCAACAACAAGCCAGACACTGTTGAGGACTGTGCAGGAGGACCCGACATCGCCCACAATCTCACTTCTTCGACCTATTCTAGCCGAGTGGTCGAGCTGAGTATGAGTGACCGGTATTGCTCAATTTACAGCACGGGATGGCGCTGATTGCGTTCTTCGTTCTCACATTGAAATCGCTCTGTAGAGACCCAAATATCCTGCCACCAGTAGACTCAAGACAAACGCGAGCAGGAACCCACGATCTGGAGCATGGTTTGGCAACCTCAACGTGATCTTCACGCCCCTCTTCGACCGCAATTTGATCGGTCGTACTGCCAAGATCATGCAACCCGCTGATACTGTCTAACCCTGGTGTAGAACAGCGTGAGTCTCCCTGTCCCATCTTTCCACTTGTTTAAGACGGCGTACTGCTCACATAGTCACATCCTTCTTTCCCTCGATTATCGCAACCAGACGTCATCAATGCTCAGTCCCTCTATTTCCTAGTTCCGCCTCGCGACCAAGCCAGCGTTACTCGCATATTCTGCTCTCCTTTACAGCTCTACCACAGGAGCCGCGTCATAGCTCTCATGAACAGGGACGTCTCGAAATTTTCACCCTGCTCAACAACCACATCGTTGCTGGCCCCGAGTTCTACCAGGTCGACTGGGCACAAGTCCGAAGCCGAATTATCTCCAACTCCTGAACAAACAAATCGTCGATCTCCCAGTTCCGAGCCCACAACAAACCGCTTCAGGTCGCATTCGCTAATACCAGGCTGTTCCTATTGACGAAGATGACAGAACTCGTCGCGATGGGTGCAATATCGTTGACATTTTGGAGAAAAAGTAAGCCTTTGGTCCTACGACCTTCATTATGGATATGAAGACGTGGCTGTACAGTAATCGAGATGAGATTCGTGAGGACTCTTCTTGAGTCGGCCACATTCCACATACCTTGTTCTCTTCATCTCTGGAGTCTGGTCCGGACTCGAATGATGCAGAGAAGGAAGCTCGCAATTCATAGGACATAGACGATTGATGTGATATTGGACTTCGAACGTGGCAATGTTTATACGACAAATACAGATTCAGATTCTCTTTCTGCTTGGCAGGGTATGGCAGCGATGCGGAACACAAAGGTGTTGACTGCGCCTTGGGAGAAGACCACTACGAGGCGCAGTCGGAGCTGTGGGACCCGATTGAAGCACGAATCAGCTCACGAACATCTGCGCAGAGGCTGAGCCACAGCTACTCACCAGCCGTCTCCGTTACCGATGCAGACGCGCTGGCCTGCCTCATCGTAGTAGCGTCCGTTGACCGTGCCGCCGGGCTGGGCGCCGTTCTGAGGAGCGCCGCAGCCGTCGAGGATCTTGCCGACGATCTCCTTGAGAACCTCGGGCCGCTGATTTAGATTCGAGATGAGCGGGTGGGGTGGTCAGTAACCTCGTTGTCCGACTTGACTATGGAGTCAGAGGTAGAACTCACCCAGTTGTCGACAGTCGAGTAGACGCAGCAGTCGAGTGGACCGCCGCCCGGGCTGTCGGGCAAGCTTGCACATGAGAGGACGTCGTGCTTTGCGCCGACGCCGTAGCTGCACTGGTTCTCGGTCTATGCGAAGGAAGTAGAGAAGGAGAGGCTGAGCATCAGCTGACTGACCTGATCAAGAAGCTGGTAGCGTCAGCGAAGACAAGGACTCACGTTGATGTTGTCAAGGTCGAGGTTGCGGCACGCTGCGAGGGGGGGCGTCGCCGGTGACACCGCACTCGAGCTTGGGCTCGTCACGGGCCCGGAGAATGGCAGCGTTGGCGCTGGAGAAGGCGGCGACGAGGGTGAAGAGGGCGGCGAAGGAAGCGGAGCGCATCTTGAAAGAGTATGAATGTGAAGAGATGTGAAAAGAAGCTGAGGCAAAAGAGTAGCAAGTGAGAGATGAGTGGGTCAGAGGAAACGGAAGAGCTGCGTTGGGCTCCCTTTATATATAGCAGCTGGAAAGAGACTGTCAGCGGCTTTGGGCCTCCCTTGCAAGTCCCCCTCTTAGAAAATACGAAGTGATGGTTTCTGCGCTGCAGCCTGCGATCATCACCGCGTCATCTGCACGCATCGAGGCCAGGCGCCAGCTGCCAGGATTCAGGAACAGTGCAGAGGGCGTCGTTCCGCTCACGGAGTCATGGCCCTTCACTGACCACTACAGCCGATCGGCGCGGGCGACAGCACTGCGAACCGAGACTGCTGCTGAAGAGATCAGCGGTCACTGTCAGCGGTCAGGCGGTGGATCGTGGTGGTGAGCGGTGAGCAGGAGCAACTGAGCAGCCAAGATTCGACGCCCACAGCTGAATGAACGCACTCCGGGTGATTCTAGCGTCGGGTCGAAGATGTAATCAGTTTCGGTGGCGTGGGTAAATCTGCAATTGCGCCCCGCACTTCTGTGGCGCTTGGCAGGGTATGTAAATAACTAGATAAATCAAGTGTGCAGAACGCGCACCATGTTTCCATGCATGCTGTGGTTTTGTTCAGCATGTTCTTCGGGATGCCAAGGCCTACTATACTGCTAGCTTCCGAAAAGCTATGTACCGACGCCTTGGGCGCTTCGGCCTGCCTGTGACACGTGAAAGCGCGTATGTAGCGACTATAGCGGCCTAGCGCCGTACCTCGATGTACGCCCCGGGACACTCCCAGCCAGTCCGCCAGGGCTGCTGGTGTACCTTGCTGTAGAAAGGTTTCGAACGATATGTCCGATGCGATCGCAGCTGCCGTTCTCAGCTGGGCGCCGGGCGCTGACGCACTGATGCTGACGGCTGATGGCTGGTAGCTGATGCGCTGATGGCTGAGGAAACATACGCGCATCATGCAGACAGTCCAAGATGTGCATGTGCGTCTTTCCATGCATATCCTCAGCTGTGCAGAATGCAGATCGACGTGGGTGTGAGGCCGCCACGTTCATGAACGCGTACACTGAGGCGCTGGCCGCTCACGGGCTGAATAGTCAGCAAGGTAGACACTTCATCTCGCAGGGTCAGGCCCTCGATCTGGTCATCAGGGCTGCCATCCGACCGGTCTGCTAAGCTGGACTCAAGGTATGAAATAGTCGTATGTACAAGATGCAAGAGAGTTGTCCATGAATGTCGAACAGATGAATACCTCCAAGCAAGCGAAGGGGCGGATGACACGTTAGGAGCAGACAACATCACAACAAGGTTCTTTGTGAAAATCTTGTTCATTGATTGTACAGTAGCTTTGATCGAAATTACAGTCAAGTGCGGAAGAGTGCCGTTGCAGTATGAGAGAGCAGGGGCAGGGTAGATAGTGCTTTCAGTCAGAGAAGCAGTCACCGCAGCCAGCTCCGTCGGAGAGGCAGACCCGGCCCTGGACGCCATCCTGTTCGACGTCGATGACACCGTTGACCGAGTTCTTCTCGGCACTGCCGCATCCGAGAATGGCCTGGGCAGCCTTGCGGACGTCACCGATCTCGGCGTCGGGGTCGTCCCAGCGGGCCTGGTTCTGTGTTCAGCGTTCAGCAGCGGAGATGCGAGATGAAGTGAACAGAGTGAGTGGATGTACCGATCAGAGCGAGCTCAGCCAGGTCTGGACACTCACAGTGGTGACGTACACGCAGCAGTTGCCGAAGCACGCCGGGTTGTAGGCGGTTTGGCTCACACTGAAGGTACAGGTGCGCTCGTAGTTGCCGAAGTTGGGCCAGTTGTCGACGAGCGCCTGGCAGTCCGAGAGCGTGGCATCTGCAAGGGGTTGGGGGAAGAAGAAGGGTCAGACGAAGGCTGTCGGAGTAACAGCGCAGGAATCCAGCCGAACTCACCACCGGCGGTACCGCAGGTAGGGTTGCGGTTCTGTCGGGACGCGATCAGTGGGCTTGCATTGGTGATGGCGGCGAAGGCAAGGGCGGCGAGAGCGGCGAAAGCGAGGCGAGCCATTGTGAAGTGATGAGAGAGGACTGGAAGAGGCCAAAGAAGTGAAGAGCTGGAAAGGTATGACAAGATGCAGTGGGGACGAAGAAGGACTGATCTCACCATGGAGATCCATCAGTACTGCCTTTATAGGCTGGACGTCGGATCTTGGCTCCCAAGTCCACGCCTGACCTTCGCAGCCAGGAGGGCGAGGATGCAGATTCGAGAAGGTCGAGTCCGATGACGCGCCATGGCCGCAATTAGTCGTGAGGATCGAGGTCGTGGTCCTTGTGGTTCTCGGCGCTTCAGCCCCGGCGCGTGAACATCTTCGGGGCGTGGCAAGTTGGCGACTTGGCAATGTGGTTCCTGTCGCTCCCGAAGTACGTACTATCCCCTTGCCCAGCACTCAACAATCAGATTGTACTCAGAGCCATGCCATTGGCGATCTTCTGGATGAATGTGCGCGACTGGGTATGTAATCTGCACTCCGAACGTCGGCGCGTCAGTGGCTGTTTAGAGTTCCGTAAGTGTGTCTTATTTTTAATTGCGCCAATTCGTTCTCTGATTGCTGCCTGAATGATCAAGCGAGACACAAACTTCCCACGCCTCCCTCTTTCACGCTTACTTCTCAGTGCTCAGTGCTCAGTGCTCACCCAGCATCTGTTGCCAACAATACCGAATCGCACTTGTCACCCATCCCACGCTGTTTCAATTGCCGATTACCTTGAGATTCTACCGGTCTCATTCCGGGCTGGCATGATCGCACGTTCGTGTACAGCACCTGCAAAGAAGACTGGCAGCCTCCCACCCACCCACCCACCCCGGCCCCGAAGCTAAGAGGCATACGAGTCTTTGTCAGCCCTTGTCCGGGGCTGGTCGATCTGTGTGTCCGTCGAGGGGGAGATTCCATTTGCCAAGCGTCTCGCTAGCGGCTAGCCCGACGATGGTGTGGCTGAGCCACACGATGTGCGATGGGCTGTCGAGGTCGTCATCTTCTCAGCATCGAGCGCAGCCCTCCGAGTCGGTGGCGACAGTGAGTGCGGTGAAGCGTGGGAGATCAGCCCTCAGCTTCGAATTTCTCAGATGCTGACCTCCTTTCCACCTGCGTGATGTATGACCTTCGACGGCTATAAAGGTCGAGCCGGATCTAATCCACCATATTCTGATCTCGTCCTCTTCAGCTCTCACATCTCTTCAGCCTTCTGTTTTTCACTCTACACTTTCACAAACTCTCCCTCGTCCCTTTCTGCACCCTCCAGCTACCACCATGAAGTTCTCAGCATCTGCCATTCTGTCCCTCGCCCTCGTCGGGCTCTCCGCCGCCGCCGCCGTTCCTCAGCAGCTCGTCCAGCGTGGCACAGTCTCTGACCTCGCCGACGTCGGAGCCAAGATCGCCCAAATCATCCTCAAGGCTCAGGCTGCCGATAACGACGTCCGTGCCCGCTTCGCGCAGAACATGGTCGATGGCTTCCGCCGCGAATACGGCGATGCTACCAAGTACGTGGTTGCGCACGTGCTTACAGATATCAGAAGAGCTTCCCGTAGCTGACTCGAGCTTCTTCCTGCACCCTTCCTTCAGCATCGTTGTGATCCACACCGAGCACGACTACACATGGAACGGCGCACAGGGAGACGCCTGGGAGCACTGGCACTACGAGCTTGACGTCCAGATCGGCGGCACCATCGGCTACGAGATGTACGCCTCCAAGGTCGGCGGCTACCTCAAGCGCACCGGTGACGGCGGCTCTCTGAACTGGGCATGGTACGGCATCCTCGCCAAGGACCCTGAGGAGGATGGCTCTCGCCTCACCTTTGCCGACACGGGCGATCTTTGAATAATGTATCATCCTCATTGTGCGAGAATACATAAAAGACATACATGTTGTATATTGAACCAGAAGCCAGTAGTGATCAAGAACACGCGTTTGCTCGTGATGATACTGGAGATGAGTCGAAGTGTTGAAGCGAGATGGCTGAACGTATTTGGATCCAAACGATCATCGTAATTTCCCCGCGCTGAAGGATGATGCCGACGAAGGCGGACGAACCTGATATACGAATCTTCAGGCATGGGTCGTGCAGAGGAAGAGGAATGCACTTGATGCCCTTGAGCGATGCCCGATGCCCAACCGACCGTGGGAAATTGGTACCGCATGATCGAATGATCATGACTCCAAGCGCAACCATCTCCTACTATCCCTTCCTCAGCCATCATCATTAGCACCCAAAGGAACGTAGACATACCGTTTTCTGCGACCGTGTGATTTTTCTGGACCTCCTCATGCTAATTTCATGTCAAGTTGATTGACAGTCGGCTGAGATTGCCAGTGAGTGAGCGGAGGAATTATGAAGACAATAGACTCAGACGAAATTGTATCCGAAACACAGCGGGTGCGGGTGTCGGAATTTTTCTACCACATTTACCTCTCTGAATAGCGCACACTGACGGCGCGAGTTGGTAGGAAATATACCACTGATTCGAGTCCAGGTGCGTTCTGTTCTGTCTGTGTCTTGTGAGGTGTGCTGGTCGTCCTTGAGCTGGAGGCATGGTCAGTGTGCAGTGCTTACGGTCGCCCGACAATTGACACGATCCAATGATCATGCAAAGAGCTGACTCGTGCTCCTGCGCTCCTCCCTCCCTCCCACAGTTCGCCCCTCCCGCCATCCCTCTCGTTTGACACTGAATCGACGACGGGCGACCCGGTATGCTCCTCTTCCTTTTCATGCCCCACTGAAGTGCACGGTCCGCTTCGACTACCGAGAGCACTGTGCTCGGCTGTGAACGCGAAAGAGATGATCAGCCCTGCAGCCTGCATCGCCTGCATCCAGCAGACCATTCACCAACTTCATGTTCACGATCCCTTTCCGACACTGAACAGTCCCGCATTAGAAGATGCGATGTGACTCCCGACTCGCGGAGCGCTCCTCGCTCTGTCTTCTTCAACTGACCCTCATTATTTCAGCTCTTACAGCATCCGAGATAGAGGTGAGATTGCAGCGGGCCACCACTGCTGAGGCTCCCCTCCTACAGTAAAGTCATTGAACCAGACAGGGCCTGCCCAGTGAGACACACATGCCTGGGGCGTGAAGGGGTGCTGAAGACCTCTTGACCATGTAGGCATGAGGGCGAAGGTATAAAAGGGGCAGGTCGACCCGCTGTCTGGTGCTCGTCCATCACATCACTCACCCTCCACCCATAACACAGGACAGCTCTCGCTCTCTCTCACTCTTTCCTCTCGCACTCACACTTACGCACCCACACCCACCGTAGCGTCAAGATGCAGCTCAACTCCAAACTTTCCCTCGTCCTTTGCGCCCTCCTGGTCGCCCAGCCCATCGCGTCCGCTGCCATCACCAGCGACGCCCACGTAGTCGAACTCAGCCCTCGCTCTGACGAAGGCAACAACAAAGGATTCGATCTCAGCGACGTCCTTCGTGCCGGCGGTGTCTTTGGAGGAGACAACAAGGTCTTCGGCCAGGGTTCTGGTGGTGGCCACTTCGGCAACGACAAGAGCAACAAGGACAATGACGACAAGAAGGGTGGAGACAAGGGTGGCGACGATGATGACAAGGACAAGGGCAAGGGCCACGGCGGCGGACCCAAAAAGAGCTTCCGCGAGAAGAAGCTCAAGGCTCTCAAAGCCGCTGCGAACGAGGACAAGCACAAGGACGCTGCGGCTGTCAAAGCAGCCGCCAAGTTCAACGCTGCGGCTGCCAAGGAGGAATCTCACCACAAGGAGGCGGACTTGAAGAAGTTCAAGAAGGAGAAGAAGCAGGACTCCGGCAAGGACGACTTTGGCTTCGATCGCCGTGATGGCTTTGGGATCGGCGGTGGACTCGACTTCGGAGGCGACAAGGGCAAGGGCCACGGAGGTGACGACAAGGGTGGCAAGGACAAGGGCAAGGGCAAGGGTTTCGGCGGTGGATCCAACAAGAACAAGAAGGAGAAGGTCGAGAAGATCTCGAAGCACCTGGACAAGTCCGACAAGCACAAGGCTGCGGCCAAGGTCAATGCGGCCGCCAAGTTCAAGGCTGCGGCTGCTAAGGAGGATTTCAAGCACAATAAGGCCATCGCGAAGAAGCTCGCGGAGAAGAAGAAGAAGAGCGGCTCTGGCAAGGGCCTCTTCTAGATCTTCCTACATACATGACTCTCCTCTCGAAATAGATGCCTCAAGCTTCTCATCAGAACGTCCTTGCCACGAGTATGACTGACACAAGAAGAGCGGTGGGGGCATCTGATGGTCATTCATCAGTGAAAGACCATCGCTGAGGACGGGCTAGTAGTCAACGAGCATCCACAACTGTTGCAAACTCGCAGCTTCATAGATGGGTCGAAAATAGGTCGCAAAGGTGTAACAGATTTACACGTGCATTACCTCGTCTTTCCATATCGTGTCTCAGCCTTTCCGATGTCAATCGAGATCAGGCACTGGCCGCTTTCAGGCTGTTGGACCACGTCGCTATTGCAGAATTGGTTTCTTCGGACCATGAATGCATCGAGCGAGGCTGTCACAAAGAGGAAATAAGCTATTCTTCTACTTTGAGATGTGTTTTGCGAATGAGAAGGGTAGCTGGATGGTACAAGTAATGGGTGTTGCTGGATCAGTAGCGGGGATGAGACAGAGTACAAGGGAAGCGAAATTGTGGAGACGTATCGTTCTTTCGATGTTGTCGCGAAATGCCTGGTGAGGATCATGGATTTAGACGACTGAAAGGAAGGTGAAGGACGATCTTCGATCTCAGAAAATCTCACCTTCTGCGTGTCTTGTAGTCAGCTGAATGATCCTAGGCGTCATTGTAGACTTCGACGCGCACGCCAGGTGCGGACAGCGTGCCGATGGAGCTGAGCAGATCGTGAAAGTGAGGCTCGGCTGCGAGTTTTTCCGTTCGCAAGGAAAGGCACGCCGACGTACACGACGATATCCTCCAGTGCGGCTCCTGAAGGGATATCAGTGTCCTTGGTAGCCATGGAAGTTTGTTCCTGCGTCGTCGTGGGGTAGGAAGGCACCGCTCCAACTCGGGGCCGGTACTGTACTCGAGCACTGCCTCCGAAGGCGGCTGCAGAGCGAGAGAAGAGGGAGGGCGAGAAGGCGCGGCTGAGAGTCTGGAACATGGCTGAATCTTGTGGTGCTGACCGCCGTCGAGATTTGTACGTTTGAGGGCCTGTGGAAGGGGTGCTGGTTGACGGGAATGGAAAACGTAAGGACAGAAGAGGTGAGCAGATAGACGCAGCGATGTCATGAAGAGCGACTGGCCTTTTTGACGGATTCAGCTTCCCAGACCTTGGTGTTGCCGCGCAGACCTCAACAAACAGGTTGGGGCGTTGGGGGGAGGTCAGTCTGGTGATCCGAGCTCAGAGTCGCGTTCAACCTGCTGCACATAAATCAACCTTTGTGCGCCTTGGAACGTTTCATCTCACGCGGAGCGACTCCGTTGCCCCATGTCCATCGCCACGTCAGTGTCTTTCTCAACTTCGTCCTTGCGGCCTCGATGGAACGTTGTTTTGTTTGGGGTGAGGCGGTGAGGTCCGATTCAATGCCGGCGTCATCCAACCATTTGAGAACGAGATATGAACAAATCAACAAACCTAGTTGCAACAAGGGTCAAGAAGAAACGATAAGGTGGGCAGCCGCCAGGGGCGAGAAAGAAAGGTGAGGTATCAGGGTGATAGAAGTCTTAGAAACGCAAGAAGAAGGCTGATGCACGAAAGAGAGATAAAGGAAGGTAACCGCAAAAGGTTAAGTGAAAGTCAAGCTCGGCGGCAGACAGCTGCCAGGGACAAAGGCCTAATCAGCCTCGGAAGATCGCAGATCCTCACTCGTCTACTTGTCGTGCTTCTTGAAAGGGTTGTGGAACCGACTTCCCTTCTTCTTGGACGGTGTCCCCGTGTGCGAGGACTCAGCGAAAGACGCGTCGTCACCATCCTCGCCATTCGGACGGCCAGGCGAGGCTTGCAGCGCAGCGATGTTACTACCGCTCGCCAGAGGCATACCTGCCACAGCAGATCCGCCCAATCCGTCGGGCATAATGGCCGGCATCCCGTCGACGGAATCCGGAATCACAGGCACGGCAGGGATGTCTTCGGGCATGCCCGACGATGAGGCCTTGCGGTGTCCGCGACCGGTGACGAGTCCTACGGCGCCTTTGCCCAATCCGAAGCCAGCTTTGCCGACGGCCAATCCGCCGCCCGCGACACCAGTGACGCCCTTCACACCAAGCTTGCCAACGCCACCCGCCACGCCACCAACTTGGGTGAACGTGCGCCCGATGGAGGTACCCTTGCGTTCGCGACCACCCGTGACGAACTCGGGTCGGAACACAAGACGGACAGTCACGAAGCTCGGCTCCGTGTTGGCACCGCTTCCGGTGAGCGGAAGTGTCTTCTCGACGGACTGGAATGGTTCCAGCTCGGCGAGGTTGCATACCGCAGTGCCGAGCGGGTCCGCGGCGCCAACCTGGTCAAAGTCGTACACTTCGATGATTGACTCGGCAGCCACTCGTGATGGCACAGTGACCTCCTCGAGCTTCTCGTTCCACTCAGGATTGAGCGTCTTCTTGATGGTCTTTGTCTTACCGACCTCCTTGCCGTTAAGTCGGTACTTCACGTACGGGTCACTACAGAAGCAACCTGATGTTAGTGCTGGTTTGTTTGAGGGACGGCGGCAGAGTCGCGCTACTCACGATTTTCCGTTTCGGTCCGCTGCTCGAAGGTTCTTGGCCGACAGAATGGTGACGGTCAGGTATCCTTGGTCTGCAAGGCGGGTGGAAAAGGTGAGACAGACGAATGATATAGTTGAAAGCGGATCATGTCACTCACTGTTCACACTCTCCACGGGCTCGATATGGATATCAACAGGAATGTACTTGCACGCCATCGTGATTGTACTCTTTCCGTTTCCATTGATGTTCTGCAGAGTGAACTCCGCGGGCTTGTTCTATCCAGCCCAAAGTTCAAGGGGAATCCATAAAATTATCAGTCGAGATATTCAAACTCAAGCTTGCAAGACTGAAGGAACTCACCAACGCCCTCTCAAGCACGTCCTTCGTGTTGCCCTGGAACTCTGCAAATGCATCACTCTCCGCATCGCCACTGCCGGAACGCAGCTTCAGCCAGATGCGCGACCAGTCCAGCTCCTTAATGACCTCCTCGCCGACCTCGTCCCACGTGCAGTGCGCCGTGCGGGCGGGTTCAGTAGTGTACGTCGGCCAGTAGGCGTCGTCGAAGGCTATTTCAAGTCGAGCGTTCTTGCGTGCAAGGTTTCCGCCGAGGATGTTGAAGACGAACACGCCGGCCGCTGAAGAGGCGCAATTCGACCATGTGAAACATCAAGGTCAGTCGAGGTCATCGGGGAAGGAGGACTCGGGGACAAGAAGGAAAGAAAACTCACGCGCAGCAAGGAGCTCCTGGTTGCTCATCAAAACGCCCTCATTCTTGGAAACGGTAGCGACGGTGTCGACAGAGGCGATGGAAGCAATGCTGCCCTGGCGCCTAGCACCGTTCACCTTCTTGTCCGTCACCTCCCCATCCTGTCCCAGCTTGACCGACGCATGGCTCATCTCGCGCACATGCTTGGCCTCCTCCTCGGCCTCATCGTCCGAAGAGGGCGCATCAGGGTCTCCGCCATCGTCAGTGCCCATCATCGTCTTTTGGGCGACCTCGTTACCGGCGCCTTCAAACTCGGCGTTCTTGAGCTGGACACCGGGAAGGAATTGGCAGTCGAAGAGGAGCTCGCCCTTGTAAATTCCTCGGCCCAGGTTTAGACGAGCGCGGATAGTTTGGCGGCCGGTGCTCTCGAATGGCAACGTGGAGCCAGGCTCGCTCTTCTTGGCGAGAGTTGCAAGCTCGACCTCGATGGTTCCGATCGAGCGGTCCTTGCCAGAGTTTTGGTAGCTAGAGACAGCGAAAGAAGCCGAATATGTAAGTCATCATTTGAAGCGGATTGGGTCAAGTGAGACATGCACTTACTCCAGGACCTCGACGGTGATCTTCTCGCGAAGGTTGTGCACGGAGGCGTACAAGATTTCGTTGAAGATGGGGTTCAAGTTGTTGTTGCTGCAACATCACCACATTCACAGTCAGCACGAGATGAACATCATAAATAGACCCACAGCAAGATCAAAGTACTCACACAATGGTGGACGCAGCCATGACCTGTCCTCGCAGCTTGATCGCCACGTAGGGATCCGACTTCCCGCCCGTGAGCGCTTCAACGTTCTTGACATCGATCGCCTTGTCAAGCCAGAACTTGACAACACCGATCGCAGGCTGGTACCCGTTTCCTCCATTCTTGCTACCGGACATCTGGACGGGCTTCCACTGGGCCTGCATACGGAGACGACCTGCTTTCGACTTGGCCAGGGGGAACCAGTCTTGCTGCTTGTCCTTGGCGGCGAGCAGGTCGTCCAACTTGATGCTGATCTGGCCAACGACAGCGTCGCCGGTGAGCTCACGGTCGTCGATGATCTCGACGCCAATGACGGCGTGCTTACGGTCGGTGACGAGGAACTCCGCGTTGATGTCAAACGCAGGGTTGTGGCTCCGCTTGACTGTCTTGGAGTCTTTGATCCGTTGGCCATTGAGTCGGATACGGGCAAAGGGATTGATCTCGTTGATCAAGCCCGTGCGCTTGTCGAGCTCCTTGGCCTGGAAAAGAGAGAGGCGGACGACACCAGAAGTGGTGTTGGGCAATGGCTTCTCCTTTCCATCTTCGGCCTTTTCGGGCTTGATGACGGGGTAGTACGAGAGCGAATATTGGATCTCACCGCGGTCCTTGGCATCAAAGACGACAGGCGTACTGATGAGCTCGTGCTCGGGATCCTGCTCAAGCTCTTTGAGGTCGAAGCTGGCAACACCCAAGCGAGTGTCTGCGCGGTGCTGGTTGAAGTCGTTGAGCACGAATGTAAGCATGCCATTGAGGTTGTTGAGCAGGATGAACTTTGTCTCCTTCCACTGCGGGTTGATGCTGGTGATGTAACAGAAGCAAGGGTTAGCAGTCGTAAGAAAGCTCATCGCACCCTTCATAGTCAACAATACTCACGTGCTGTGCTTCCACTTCGTCTTCGCAAGGACATCCTTGTCATCGATGGAAATGGCGACGTAAGGGTCAGGTTGTCCACCACCAAACTTGGTGGCCTTGAGCTGACGAGCGGAGAAGACAGTAACCTGAAGAACACCGCAGGCAGTGTCGAGGGGAGTGCCAGAGAGCAACTGCTCGAGATCGATGGTGAACATGTTGGGGTAGTCTGGATACATGCAAGGAGTGTCAGAGTCGTACAATGCCCTTGGGAGCAACCAAAGTACTCACACATCATCGGTCCCAAGTTGGCGTGAACCTGCTCTCGGATGAAGTTCGACAGACCTGCAGAAGGAAACCAAGGGCATCAGCTTCCTTTTTCACCTTTCACCAGAAGGGATCGTCGCCATTTCAAACGTACCAGGAACAACTCCGACGTCGAACCCGAGCAAGTTTCCACCAATCGGCTTCAGCACATAGTCAAACTCCGGAGGCTCCATGAAACAGAAGTCGACGACTTGGACGTGAGGGTAGTTGCTGATGAGTTTCATCTTGAGCCGGATGCTGCCCTTGAACATCATATCCTCGACGAGGATGGGCAGACCAGCCCCGATTTTGCCGCGTCCGAGGCGTGCTGTCAATACGATTTTGGGGTTCGCGCGCATCGCGTTCTGACGGACTGTAAGGTCCATCACGTCCTGCATTTAACGCGCCAAAACAGCTAGAGTCAGTCAAAATCGAACGAAGGAGTGACTATATGGTACCGTCCGGACTCGCATTGGGGGTGAAAGCGAACTTCCAGTCCATTTGGACTATGTCGTCTTCGGTCTTGGAGAAGGAGCGAACGTGCTCGATGCTATTGGAAGGCGACGCGCGGTGAGCACTTGGTTTTGACGCGCGAACATTGAACCATAATGACTTACTGAGGAGCCTTAGTGCCGAGACGGAACGTGGTCCTGTCATATGATAGAAATGCTGGTCAGACGCGTGGAAGAGCTTAAAAAACAACGATCTCGGCGTAGCAATGCTCACAAGCGTATGGAGTCCAAGAAGGTTGGGCATTGCGCAACGAGGATGCCGTCGACAACCTGAATGATAGTCGCGCAAAGAATGGGCTCGTAGATGGCCCAAAAGCGGTCTAATACGACGCTGATTGTCAGCTTCTGCGAGAATTCTGAAGAGCGGGGGAACATATCTGCGTAGCTACTTACCGAGGAAGTAGTTCATCCAGTGCACACTTTCGTTCTCTGTGTCCATGTGTCGCTTCTGGAGCTCGCGGGAAATGTCGTCGCGGGCACGCTGGCGAGTGCGGCGCATCGACGCATTGTAGTACTAGAGAGGATGGCGCCATGGCGGCAAGAAAAAGGTCAGGGATCGGCTCGAAGAGCGCGGAAGGAGGGACCTTCATAGGAAGCGGGGGTATAAGCTCACCGTAGTACAGAAGGCTCCGATGACGAGCAGGCTGAAGAGTCCGCCGCCAAAGCGAGTCGCAAAGTACGTGGAGAGTATGGTGACGACCATGGCAACTCCGTTCCACCAGAAGTAGCCGATGTAGTTATCGCCGACGTACTTCTGGACCAACTTTGTCTCGTGGTCGGGCACGAGTTTCTCCTCGTCCGGACCGGGCGCGGCTGCTCCCTTCAGGATGCTGTCGCGGTGACCGGTCCATCCGACAGAGACGTCGTCTTTGAGCTGTACGCCCGCAGCTTGGGCCGCGGTGCCTTTAGCGGTGGCCTCGCCCTTCTCGAGCTCGTTGATCCGTTGAATCTCGTCGAGGTTGGTGGTCGCCTTGACGCGATGTCCTCCGATATCAGAGACCATACCCGCTCCCGACGTTTCTTCGGGCTGCTTCTTGGAGCCGCCGGGGACGTTGGAGCTTTGAGCGAGGGCGGCGCGTGCCTTCTCCTCGGGCGAAGCGTCTTCTTTGAAGGAGACGGCGTGGGAGTCGTTTGCGAGTTCGGCAGCCACGCGTTTGGGATCAGCGATGGGGACTGCGACCTGGACAGGACCACCTTGGTCGGTCTGTACGGTGGCAGACCCGAAGTCGCTGCTCTTCACGGTCGCCATATTATTGGATGTGTTGTGTTGTTGTGGGAGACGCCGATGTGGGTAGTCCGGAATTGAATGCTTCACTCACTCGTACCTGAGTATGGATGGGAAGCGGCGTTCCGCTGGCGATGCAGATGAGATACGGACGTCGGGCCTTTTCCTGCGGCGCGACACTTGGATCGTCGCTGTCGTCGCTGTCGTCGTCGCTGCTGTCGTCGGCGAGGTCGAGGTCGAGGTGGATTCCGTTTGATGTGCTGGCCAGTGCGCACGCGTTCCAGACTTCCAGGTCGCGACCCGTCGTATTCATTCCCCGATCAATTCATATGGGCGGTGTAGGAACGGTCCGGAATCAGAGTCACGTGGGCTTGCTCTCTCGGCCGAGTAGCTCTCCGCTCATTCACTTCAGCCGGCCAAAGCCAACACCTCGCCAGACATACATATGTACGGACAGCGATCACCTCGAGCACGAGAAGCACAGCTGCGCAGCATCAGCCAGGACACGCAACAGCGAAGCGCGACTGCTGAGAGCGGAGCAGGAGGAAAGACGCGCGCACAAGTCTCAAGTCTCAAGTCTCAAGTCTGCAGTCACCGAAGCAGACCAGCACCCACCATATACCCCTCTTACACCCCGAGTCGCGGTTGCCCCTAGGACTGAACGCACTCAGCAACGCACCAATACTCGACAATGAACACAATTCAGGTACGGCCCAACGCGCTTCTCTGTTAGCCAGAGTAACACGCGAGAAGAGCTGACCTACTTCCCTGCCCTTCCCGCCGCTTGGTGCAGACACACTACTGGGCGGTGCGCGACTATCTCGCTCCCGTCCTCCGAGAATCCAAATTCAAGGAGCACGGCCGTATCACACCAGGTACGTCATTCACGCGCTACAGGCTCTTGCACATGCCCCAGCTCATCACTCTCCTATCGTCTCCTCCTTGGGCTCGCATTCTGCGTGAACAGAGGAATTCGTCATCGCAGGCGACTTCCTCACCTACAAGTTCCCGACCTGGTCATGGACCGCCGGAGAAGCTTCAAAAACGCGTGATTTCTTGCCCGCAGATAGGCAGTATCTCATCAGTCGAGGCGTACCCTGTCTGCGACGCGTCTCCCAGATGGAGAGCGCGGCCATTGGCAGAGGCGCAGGAGCTGACAAGAGTGGGGATCAGATTCTGGACTTTGGAGATGGCGACGGCGGCAAAGACGATGAGGGGTGGCTCGCGACACATTTCGATTGTGAGTGCCGATGTTCTTTTTTCCGGGGTCGCCCGCTTGTCCAATACTTTCCCCTGTTCTACATATGCGCACGGACGCGTTCTGACCTCATCTTCTTCCCGCTCACCCCACACAGCGTCAAATTCAAATACCGAACAACGCGAAATTGCCGACATTCCTGACTCGGAGCCACCTGCTGCCGACAATCTTTCCGCCTCTCAAGAGGACGCGCTTGCCTCGCGCGTGGCAGGGATATCCGTAGCGGACCACAGTGCCGCTGGAGCATCAGCACCGGACGCGCGCGCGTCTTCGATTGATGACGATATTGGTGACATACCAGATATGGACGAGGACGATCTGGCTGGCATGGGAGGCGGCGTCGAAGAGGAGGAAGACGCTGCGACGGCACCACAACCTGCTGCAGCAGCTGCAACAGCCTCGTCATCGACAGCTCCTGGCACAGGCGCTGCGGGATCACAAGCAGTCACAACCACGTCCCCGTCCGACAACCTCCTCAGCGTCCGCACATACGACTGCCTGATCACCTACGACAAGTTCTACCAGACGCCACGCATGTGGCTCGTCGGATACGACGAGCACGGAGCGCCCCTCAAACCCGCTCAAATCTTCGAAGACGTCTCGTCGGACTATGCCCAGAAGACGGTCACGATTGAGCCCTTCCCGCACGCGGCCAGCATGAGCACAGCAAGCGTGCACCCCTGTCGTCACGCCAGCGTGATGAAGAAGATCATCGAACGCATGAACGGAAGTGTCGTCGAGGAGCAGAGGAAGGCAAAAGCGGCTGCAGTACCAGCAGGATCGGGTGGAGGCGAGGGCACCGCCAGTGGAGAGAAGGGAGCCAAGAAGAAGAAGACGTGGGCAAGTCTGGGCAGTGCGGTGCGGAAAGTGACCGGTGGTTCTTCCTCCAAGGACTCGAACGCGAGTGGGTCGAGCACGCCTGGATCCGCTGCTGCGGCCAATGCTGATGGAGCGGTCGGGGACGTGAGCGCCGAGGACGCGGACGAGCTCGAGGGGATCCGGGTCGACCATTACATGATCATCTTCCTCAAGTTCATGAGCTCCGTGCTACCGGCTGTGGAGCTGGACGCAACGAGCGGATGGGCCGTCACCAAGTGAACGGGACCAACCAACCAGCCTCTGCCCACGATCCGGCCGAGCTTTGACACGTCCTGGCTCTTTCGACGTCATCCCTCCGTATTTGCCGCCTCTTTCCAATTGGCATATCATACCGTTTCTCACCATTATATTCGCGCGACCTGTCCAATATATTCAGCAGGAGCCACCCCCATTGAACCCTTCTTTCGTTTTCGTCTCCGTCATGTGCGTTCCGGACGGTGCTTTACAATCGATACACACTCATTTCTTCACAGCATCGCGGCTTCACTTTCGTGCGCAACTGGGGAACAGGGGAAGGTCCGAGATGTAAGACCCGCTATGTAATCTCGCGAAGAAGGTGTGCATGTAGCTTCGAGAAAGGCCTCTGACCCTCTCCCTCTCTGACCTCCAAACGCGTACATGTAGAAGCATGGCGCCCGCGACACAGTTGGAAACCAGAGGGGTCCCATGGTCTCATCTCTAGTCTCAGTGGTCTATCGAGCACCTCTTCTTCCTCACTTCAGCTTCACTTCCTCTACATACGAGGCCGTTGTCAAAAGTATCCGGACACCACTCTCTAGTTCACATATAGCAACACACACGCTCCTTACTCAACATCACAACACCACACATTTTGCTATACATGACTTTATGAAAGTTGTTCATTGGAAGGTGTAAAAAAATAAAATGCAATTTAATACATGGTCATGCTACCACCGACGCGTCGCACCGCCGTGACTCGCTCTGTCATGGAGTCCACGCGCCTGTCGATAACATCTTGATCAATGTCGTCCCACACCTTCTGGATAACGTCCCAAAGCGCGTCTGTTGTGCGGGGCACGGGCCTCCAGCGCCGGACCCGTTGCTTTAGGATGGCCCAGATGTTTTCTATGGGGTTGAGGTCCGGGCTGTTGGCGGGATGAGATTGAGGAATAATGAACACTTCGTTTCGGACGCGACGAGAGACCGCAGCGGTGTGTACGGACGCTCCGTCTTCGACCACGCGCACGACAGGGCCCACTGCTTCGACTAGTTCGTCGCTGTAACCTCCCAGACGTTCTTTGAGTATCCAATCTGAGTATTTGACCGCAGTGATAGTTTCCGCCCTCACTCGCTCCCCGTTCACGACCCGACCAGGCGACAACGGAAAGCGAAAGAGGGGCCATTTTTTTCCGTAGGCGATAGCGCCCCACACCATGATTGATCCTGGACCGCGTCGGATCTTGGGCGCGAGATTTTCGTTCATAAATTCCTCCTTGGGCCGGCGTGTCACCCAAGGCTCGGCAACTTACCAACTTACCTAACTGCAACTGCGGGTAAGTTAACTTAATCTAGTTAAACTGTGACTAAACTGCGGGCGGCGGAGCCTCCGGAAAAATTAAGTCAACTTAAACTGTATGGGCCCGGACACGGTATCTTATAGTTACTAGAAGTTGCCGTTCGCAAGCCGAAGATTTGACCCAACTTACAGTTACTCACAGCTACTTACAGTGCGAACTTATAGCTACTTATAGTTACTTACAGTTACTTATAGTTACTTACAGTTACTTACAGTTACTTAAAGTTACTCACAGTGCGCACAGTAACCAATCACAACTGTAGTAGTCAACTATTAATAAGTGTATCCAGTAACTAACAATAACTGGAACAATTAACTATTAACAACTGTGCCCACAGTAACTAATAATAACTGTAACAAGTAACTAAAAATAACTGAAAAGTATGAGTCTTTGGAGGCAGTCAAGAGAGGAAACATGAACGAGCGAGCTCGGAGGCGGCAAAGTACGTGCCTAAAGGCAAAATGGAATGGTACCAGACATCTTGAGGTAGATACCGCGTGAATTGGGTGGCTGAGACGCGATTAAGTTACTATAAATAACTGTAAGTAACGTATAGTGACAGGCGCAAAATTAAGGTAACTGTAATGATAGTAAGTGGCTAAACTGTGACTAAACTAAACTGCGGGCGCCGGCGCCGGGTTCCAACTGCAACTAAACTTAACTGCGGACCAAAAATGGACAACTTATAATAACTGGCCGAGCCTTGGTGTCATTCAGACCCGTCCCTCTGTTTGTCCGACCTGAAAACTGCACTCGTCCGTAAAGATAACTTTGTTCCAATCGGTGTTTCTATTGCTGAGGGACCACCGCAAACGAGCTAGACGGCCTGGGCGGGTCAGGAAGGGTTTGTGACGGGCGATACGGCGATGATAGCCCAGACGAGCCAGAATTCGGCGCGTTGTGGAGCTACTGCAGCCGTACATGGCGCCCAAAGACCTCAATGACATGCGTCTATTGCGCCGCGCGACTGACAGAAGTGATCGTTGATCTCGAACAGACAAGCTGCGGGGTCGTCCCGACCGCGGAAGCGCGTATTTGCTGCCCGTCGTCTTGTAGACTTTGACGATGTCCTGAACAGATGACTTCGGAATGTCCATTTGCTCGGAGATTTTTCGAACGCTCAGACCAGACAAAGAGAGTTGAATAATGCCGCCTCGACGCGTAGGTGTGTATTGCGGACCCTTTCGTGGGCTGTTCTGACGTTCTGGAGTGTTTGGCATGATGATGGTGAGGTTAAGGTTGTCCCCGGAGTAACGCGGAGGGCTCCGCCTCCGCACTTCCAAATTCCGCCGGAATTTTGACTTTCTGAGGCGAGCTCCGCCTCCGCAGACTAAGACAGAGCGGAAAAAAACCAGCTCCGCGTTCCGACGGAATTATACAAAAAGTTGAAATCCCAGCTCCGTGCTCCGCGTTTTTTCTGTGCGTTTTCGTAATGCTCCTCCGTGCTCCGTGTATGCGGAGCTCGGAATTCCGCGGAATTCCGTCGGAGCGCAGTGGTGGTATAAGTTGCTCTCAGAATGACTCTAATACACTCAGAGCTATACATTCACCATCCGACATTGTTGCGGTATTGACTCCAGTGCTATTTTTGAAGCTCTCAACGGATGATGGTGCCTGTTTTTATTCCCTGCGGGTGTCTCGAGGATGCCTATTTTTCTCGAAATTCCGCACTTTCCGCGGAAATTTTTGCGGAATTCCGGCGGAGCGCACCCAAAATGAGGTCACGTGACCCTTATTTTCAACTATCACGTGACCTCATAGCTCCGTCGGAATTCCGCGGAAATTCCGCCGGAATTTTCACACAATTTTGACGACTCCGCGCTCCGCACTTTTGGCAAGTGGGCCCAGGATTGGGCTCCGCCTCCGCACAAATTCCGGCGGAGTCCTCCAAGCGGACTCCGTGCTTTTTTAAGATCAAAAATCTGTCAAAAGTGAGCTCCGCGCTCCGCCTCCGGCGGAGCCCTCCGTCGGAGGAGTGCGGAGTCCGCAAAACCCCAGCTCCGCGTCAACTCCGGGGACAACCTTAGGTGAGGTGTGGAAGTTGGAGGTACTAATTTACATGAGGTTCAAATGTTTGATTTTGAGGTGTCCGGATACTTTTGACAACGGCCTCGTAGTCTCATCGTATCAGACGTCCTCGCACTTGACATGTGTGCTGAGCTCTAATGTGTGTCACGTGAAATTAGATTTCCACGTGGCATTAGCCGCCTGTGGCGCCAGTGTGGGAAACGGTGACCATGCGTGGAGGTGGAGGCAGCTTGCCCACTGTACCTTTTCTTTCTCCCTGTCTTCTCCTTCCTGTCTTCTGCAATACAAGTAGTCAGTATTCACAGGTTATGAGCTCAAGACTCTAGGAGCAAGCCCAAGATGAACAACGATCAAGAACGCCGAGACGAGAAGCGCATCTGCTTGCTCGATGGCGAGAACTGGCCCGAGTGGGAGTTCCAGATCGAAGAAGTGCTGCGCGGCAAGAAGCTCTGGAAGGCGGTCGAACCCGAGACCGCACCAGCAGCAAACGCGAGCACCGAGAAGAAGGAGGAATGGGACGAGAAGTGCGACGCCGCCTTCTCTACCATGTCCCTCAACTGCGCCGCCGATATCCAAGGAGACATCGCCGGCAAGAACAAGGAGCGACGAACCGCTGGCGAACCGCGCCTGACACCGAAGGAGCTGTTCGACTGCCTTCGCGAGGAGTACGCTCCTCAGTCCCTTCAAGCCGTCCTTCGCATCCGCCGAAAGCTCGCAGCCGCCCTCGCCGAGCCCCCGGCATCCATGCGCGATCACATCTCAGCGCTGTCCGGCTTCTACACCCAGCTCGCCGAGATCGGCCGCACCACGTCCGAGGATGAGCGCTGTATTGCGCTGCTCAACAGCCTCCCGACGCCCTACCGACACTGGGTCAAGAGCCACAAGAGCATCACCAGCTGGGCGGAACTCCGAGTCGGCATCCTCGAGGAAGAAGACGACATCAAGACAGAGGACGCCAAACACGCGCCAAGCAAGAACGAGACGGTATTCTTCGTCGGACCCTCAACGACAGGGGGCACACAAGGTTCCAGCAGCAGCGGAAACAGCAACAGGGGCAGCGGACAGAGCCGAGGTGGTTCCCGCGGCCGAGGAGGCAGAGGAGGTTACAGGTTTCCCTACAGGTGCCATATCTGCAAGCAAGAGGGCCATCAGATGAACGAATGCGTCCACAAGCCCAAGCACGACCAGTTCCTGCAGTCACTGCAGTCAGGCGCCCCACACGATCGAGCAGCGGTCGCAGTAGAGCAGCCCCCCGAGCCACAAGGAGGAAACGGCAGCGTCGGCGACTTTGGCCTCGAGTTCACGTTTTTCCGTCGGATCCGAGCACCCGCACACCAGCTTCTTCATCCTCGACACTGCCAGCACCCGTCACATCGTCAAGAGCAAGGGGGACCTCACGGAATACCGATTTGCCCCGCCTGGAAGCGGCATCGAGTGCGCCAACGGGGACATGATGGCCGTGGAGGGCTATGGAACCCTCAAGGTCATCACAGAGGAAGGTAACATCATCACCCTGCAAGACGTCGCGCACTGTCCCTCCACGATAGGCAACCTCATCGGCGGCAAGAGGCTCACGAAAGCCGGGTGCCGGATCACCTTCGACGACGCGTCTGCCACGGTCGTGACTGCAGAGGGAGGCCATCCGGTCATGCGAGCAGAGGTTCGAGGCGGCAGCTGGGTCGTTCGGCTGCACACCGTTCAAGACATCGCTGCGCTCGTCAAGGGAGAGCCCGACATCGATCCCGTGGCCGTTCACGCCCACCGTTGCTTGGGACACGTCAACGAGAAGGTCCTCAAGGCGGCCGCTGCTTCCGGCCTCATCCCTGGCCTCCCCAAGACCCTGGGTGACATCGGCTTTTGTTCGGCCTGCGCGCAAGGTAAGCTGGCCAGGACTCCCCATCATCGCCTCTCTCCACTCGAGCGAGCAACACGAGCAATGGAACTGATCCATGTTGACACCTTCGGCCCCGAACGCATGCAGGACTCGAAATCGTTGGGAGGATCTAAGTACGGATCGGTATTGGTCGATGACTTCACAAAACACGTCTGGGTCAAGCTTCTCCTTCGCAAGTCCGACGCGATCAAGTCGATCAAAGCGTTCTGTCTCCAAGCGTCGACGAGACTCCCGAGTCTCCCGATCAGCCGTGTACGAACGGATGGCGCCTTGGAATTCAAAAGTGCGGATCTGCATGAATTTTGGCTGAATCGAGGTGTGACACATGAGGTGACGGCGCGGTACTCGCCGCAGAGCTACGGGGTGGCGGAGAGGAACATCAGGACTGTTGGATATATGCATCATCCATGACACTTGGGTCGAGACTGGTCTCACCTTTTAGTATAGTGGTAGAATGTTCACAACAGATTAAGAGTCTGATCGACTCTGTCGTGAGTTCGATTCCCGGTATCTCCAGATTTCTTTTCCGACCATTTTCTTGTCGGGTGCTTGTCGGGATTTCCACAGCACGTGCGCCGGGTACTCCGGGCCGAAAGAGTCTCACCCCTAGTCCTATGGGGTCTCGCGTCTCAGACCAAAGGGTCATGATGATGAGAGGGAGTGTTGGATATATGCATCATCCATGACACTTGGGTTGAGACTGGTCTCACCTTTTAGTATAGTGGTAGAATGTTCACAACAGATTAAGAGTCTGATCGACTCTGTCGTGAGTTCGATTCCCGGTATCTCGAGATTTCTTTTCCGACCATTTTTCTTGTCGGGTGCTTGTCGGGTTTTCCACAGCACGTGCTCCGGGTACTCCGGGCCGAAAGAGTCTCACCCCTAGTCCTATGGGGTCTCGCGTCTCAGACCAAAGGGTCATGATGATGAGAGGGAGTGTTGGATATATGCATCATCCATGACACTTGGGTCGAGACTGGTCTCACCTTTTAGTATAGTGGTAGAATGTTCACAACAAGGACACTCACAGAGATGACTAGGACGATGCTCATTGCGGCAAACCTGCCGACGTTCTTTTGGCCTGCGGCGGTCGAGACAGCAGCGCGGATCAAAAACCGCGTGACCGCATCAGGACTGAAATAAGGCAAGACGCCTCACGAGATGCTGTTTGGGAAGCCTCCCGCGCCGGAAGACTTCAGGCCGTTCGGATGCGTTGCTTGGGCCAAGAAGGCGAGCACAGAGCGACACGGCAAGTTCGACCCGAAGGCAAGGCCCTGCGTATACCTCGGCCCAGCATTCAGGGGTGCGTCTCGCCTTTGGGATCCTGCGACGGAGAAGGAGATCGTTGAGCACTCTGTGACATTCGATGACCATCGAGACGCCAGCGCGCTCGTGTACCCCGGACAGCAGCGGCTCACGGATGCGCCGGGCGTCACCAGCGCCTCAGCCCGTCCCGCACCAGCCCCTGCAGTACCACCAACAACAGCACCACCAGCTCCTCCCTCGGGACAGCCCGCTCTAGCCCCCGCTCCCGTTCTCATCCGTGCCATGCAGACGGTGCTCGACAAGGACATCGTGCCCGACGACGTCGTCGACTCGGCGAGGACGATCGCGGGAGGGAACCCGGTCTCGCCCCGGACCCTCTCAACCTTGACGACCCGGCTGAGGGAACGGACAAACCAGATTGCGCGGGGAGCAGCAGGGGAACAGCCTGTGAGATAGGGAGCAGGTCAGGAAGCTGAGGGAGGCGAATCTGGGGAAGGAAGGTCAGCTGGAGCACAGCGGGTGGCAGAGGGAGAAGAGAGTCGGAATCAGGAGAGAGGACGAGAGGGACATGAGCGCAGGAGCGGTCGGATTGCGGGAGAGGAGCCACAGTTTGGGATGCTGTCGGGCGGCCGGAAGCGCAAGGAACCAGGCGATGCTTGTTTCGCTGTGTTGGACCCTGAAGACGTGGGATACGACGATCCGCGGACGGTATCGGAAGCCCTGCGACGCCCGGACAGACAAGCATGGCTCGCAGCCATGAACGTGGAAATCAAATCGCACAAGGACAGAGGCACCTGGAGGATCGTGAAGCGACGAGGACAGAACCTGGTCACGTCGAAGTGGGTCCTTCGCCTCAAGAAGAATGCAGATGGCAGCATTCAGAAGTACAAGGCCCGCCTAGTCGCTCGAGGTTTCACACAAGTCGAAGGCGTCGATTTCGATGAGACTTTTGCGCCAACATCAAGACTCCAGAACATGCGACTCCTGCTCGCAACCGCCGTTGCTCTGAACTTGGACGTCCACCAGATTGATTACGAGACGGCATACCTCAACGCGAAGCTCCAGAACGAGAACTACATGGAGCCCCCCGAAGCCATGGACCTGCTCGGACACGACATAGCCCCCGACGACGCCTTGCAGCTCAATCTCGCACTATACGGCCTCAAACAATCTGGTCACGAGTGGCATAGGGTCCTACGCGAAGCGCTCAAGACTCTGGGATTCGGACAGTGCAAGGTCGACCCGACGATGTTTGTGCGAGAGGGAGACAGTCCGGCCATGCTCCTGGTTTATGTCGATGATATTCTCGTTGCGGCACCAAAGGGCGGCGGAATTGAAGGCGTCAAGAAAGAGCTCCTAAGTCTCTTCAAGGGGACGGACTTGGGCCCGGCACATCACTGTCTCGGTATTCGCATCAGTCGGAATTGGGAGAACGGGACGATCACTCTGGACCAGGAACGGTACGCCAAGGAGGTCCTCTCGCGCTTTGGCATGACGGAATGCAATCCAGCCAAAACACCAATGGATCAGAAAGCCAGTCTCCGAAAGGCAACAGACGACGAGGCTCGGGCGGACAAGAGAGAGTTCCAGGCCATCGTTGGCTGCCTGGCTTACCTAGCGCAGGGGACGCGGCCCGACCTAGCCTATGCTGTCAGCACCCTCGGCAGATTCAGCTCCGATCCCACCGAAACCCACCGCATCGCCGCCAATCGCGTCCTTCGGTACTTGAAGCGGACATCAGGCGCAAAGTTGACCTTCGGAGGACAGAAGGACGGCAACGTTAGCCTCGAAGGCTTCGTTGATTCGGATTGGGCGGCGGACCGGGACGACAGGAGGTCGACCTCCGGCTTCGTGTTTACTGTGGGCGGAGTGTTGATTTTCTCCAGCTGCGAGCGACCAGCAATGGTGCTCCAGCATATGCTGTGACTTTCCCTTTGTCCGCACACACTATGGCAGGTCACGTGACCTCCACTTCCACACTCATTCGTTACATCGGCCGATACTTTCTCCATTCTCTCCGCTCCACTTCTCGCTCTCGTTTCCCACACTCTCACCATCACGTGAACGATCACTGTCCGATGATCACTGCCCTGAGCAGAGAATCTTCACCCATTGGTGGATTTCTCCACATCACCCCTATAAATAGCCAGCCCTCTCCTGTCCCCCACCACCATCCTGTATGCTCACTACCACCATCGTCCGCACCCACAAGCAATTGAGCATCACATCACTGGCACATCATCATCGTCCGCAGACCGCATCACACATCACCGAACCGATTGGCGCCTTGTGCCCAGTCTCTTCCATCGCGCTTACCACCACCGACCGCGTCGCCATCGACATCGACACAAGCTCGTCCGCAGGGACAGCTTTACGGAACCAGCACATATCAGCGCCTTGTGCCTGGCATTCCGACATCACCGCCAACAACTACCGCAGGAGTAGTCCGGCATCGCCCTCGCGCGCGCGCCAGTGCCTTGTGCTTGGCTGCACCAAGTCCGTCCGTGGGACTCATCAGCAGCACCAGCAGCAGCAGCATCACAGGGGTACGTGGGACCGGCAACTAGCTACGATTTCAACAGATTAAGAGTCTGAATAGCTCTTCCCACACCCCTTTCACCCGTCCGCGCCACCTGTCCGTCCGTCGACACCGTCCGTAACCCCGTCGACACCGTCCGTCCGTGCCTCATCCGCACTTGTCCGTCTGCACCGTCCGTCCGTGCATCGTCCGTTTACCCCGTCCGCATCGTCCGCGCCCGCGTCGACGTCGACTCCACCGTCGTCGACCTCATCCTCCTCCCTGCCGCGCTCGTCCGTCTGCGCTTGTCCGTCCGTCCGTCCGTCCGTCCGTCCGTCCGCAGGAACAATCCATCCTTCACACACTCAGGAAGAGAAATCATAGGGCATTTAATTTTTTCACCATCAGAAAGTCCGAGTCTGATCGTCCGCAAGTCCGAGCCTGGGTTAGAGGTTGAGCACGTCCGTACGCCCCTCCTCATCACCCTCGCCATCGTCGATCCCATCTTTAGGGCTCTCGACCTCATCCACAAGTCCGTCGACCTCATCACCGATCCCTCATTTACTCGGCCGAAATTTTACCCGATCCCGGTCACGTGCCCGCCCGAAAAGCATACCACCGAAACGCCCGTCTCAAGCTCTGATTTATCATCTTGTTTTCAAGTCCGTACCTTTCGTCCTCGCCGAGAAAGAACCCTCCGAACTCATCCTTCACTTTCGGGGTCGATCAAATTCCGGTTCACCCACTAGGTCCGAGCGGTCACATTTTTCGAAACCCAAAATTTTTATTTCGGTCAATTCTCAACCGATTTCGAATCTGAAAACGGTTTTTCGGTCCGTAAAAATCCCCAGATCACGACCGCGGCCTCAAACATGGAGACCAATATCACTTCTGCAAGCATACCCGGCCTTACAGGCGTGGAGAACTTTTTCAAGTGGCGTCAAGCAATGGAGCCGATCCTGGACGGATTCCGTGCCCTTCTCATCGTCCAAGGCTACGACTGCTGTCCGACGATGCCCGTCATCCCTTCCTCGACCGACCTCAAACTCATCGAGGCTTGGAAGGATCGGGACGCCCGAGCCCGGTCACTTATACAAAGAACCATCAGCGGTCCGATGGTTGCTATGACCAGAGCCCTCAAGACTTCTTCGGAGATGTGGCTTCTCCTCCACGATCTCAACGACCTCAACACGTCCGATTACCGTGCCACAATCAATCGAAGACTCGCAAACCTCTTTCTGGAGGAGTCCGGCGACATGACCGAACATCTCAACACATACATTGAGATGGTGGCCAAAGCAGAAGCAGCAGGCTTACCCTGGGGCAAGAACGACGACGAGAAGGCTCTCTGCTTTCTCGACACCCTCGACCACGCGTTCCGTCCGATAAAGAGCGAGTGGCGTGGATTACCAAAAGAAGACCGGTCGTTTTTCGCCCTCATCAAGATCTACAAAGAAGAGGACGTTGCCCGTAAACGTTCGTCCGACCGACAGATCGAAGCGGCAGCAATGGCAGCTGTCCAAAACCCCAAGCAGTCCGTCAAGATCAAGGGGATATCACAAAACAAGAAGTCTGCCCGACCGTCAGGCAGCGACAATGGACCACTATGCTATGGCTGTGGCTCCAGGGACGGGCACGTTCGTGCCGACTGTCCCATCACCAAGCATCTTGGTCCTGGGGGGATCATATGCTGGAACTGTCACGAGAAGGGACACGCACAGACCGAGTGTCCCATCGACCATGCGAAGGCGGTGCGCACGGAGGACGAGGACATCCTCGGTGCACTAGTGGAAGAGCATACGAGGCTCGCTGGGGAGTCCGACCCCACCACCGTCGCCTTCATGGTAGACTCCGGAGCATCCCGACACATCGTCGAGCACGAATGGATGCTCAGCAATTCTCGAAACATTCCCGAGATTGCATTCAAGACCGTGGGCTGTAAGCTCAAGTCCAACAAGGCTGGCGACATCATGGGGTCCCTGCCTGACGGCCGCGGCATCACCTTCAAGGACGCCGTACATATTCCGGGAGGAGGAGTTAATCTACTGTCCGAGGAACTCCTCATGGAACGAGGCTGGAGGAAGGTCATTTGCGACAACGGTGACGCTATCCTCCAACATAACATCAAGTCCGACTGGCGGTTGCCCCTACAGAAACTTGGAAGGGCCCGCTACCTGGTGTTCAAACTCAAGTCCGTCCCACCGGTCGAGTCCGAGGCAAGCAAAAACGTCCTTGCTGCCGCTCAACCGACCGTCGACCGTATCAAGTCCGACCCTGCTTGTCCGAAAGCATGGGAACCCAGTCCGCAAGCAGAGGAGACCGATCCTCACGAAGTCATTCGTGTCGAAGACTTCCTTGAGCCCGATAACGACGACGAGCTCCCGGCTGCAGAAGGGCAGAGGGAGCAACCACGCGAGGTGGTATGCACGGGAGACCGACCCGTCCGCGAACCTCCTTGTCGTTCCGACCGCAATCAGCGTCCAGAAGGCGAACGTCAGAATTTCATCATGGTCATTCAAGAGCTCGAAGGTCACTTGCTTCCAATCAGTCCGACGGACAAGGACCCTTTCACATACGAGGAGGCTCTTGCACGACCTGATCCTGATCGAACAGAACGCGTCCATCACATGGACAGGGATTTCAATTCCCTTATCAAGACCGGCACCCTCGAAGAAGTCACCGTTCCAGAGGGAGCAAACGTTGTGCCCACAAGGCACGTATTCAAGACCGTGACCGACATCGACAAGGTCAGCCCCGTCCTCGGTATCACCGTCCGACGCATGAAGGATGCCTACTACATCAACCAGTCTGTCTACAGTGCGACCGCAGACATCCTCACCAAGCCCGTGTCCGGTTCCACACTCTGCAAGCACCGCGAGTCTATGGGACTACAGCCTCCGCCCGATTCAACATCTCATTGACCGTCTTTCGCACCACTGGCTGGTAGAGAGGGAGTGTTGATTTTTCTCCAGCTGCGAGCGACCAGCAATGGTGCTCCAGCATATGCTGTGACTTTCCCTTTGTCCGCACACACTATGGCAGGTCACGTGACCTCCACTTCCACACTCATTCGTTACATCGGCCGATACTTTCTCCATTCTCTCCGCTCCACTTCTCGCTCTCGTTTCCCACACTCTCACCATCACGTGAACGATCACTGTCCGATGATCACTGCCCTGAGCAGAGAATCTTCACCCATTGGTGGATTTCTCCACATCACCCCTATAAATAGCCAGCCCTCTCCTGTCCCCCCACCACCATCCTGTATGCTCACTACCACCATCGTCCGCACCCACAAGCAATTGAGCATCACATCACTGGCACATCATCATCGTCCGCAGACCGCATCACACATCACCGAACCGATTGGCGCCTTGTGCCCAGTCTCTTCCATCGCGCTCACCACCACCGACCGCGTCGCCATCGACATCGACACAAGCTCGTCCGCAGGGACAGCTTTACGGAACCAGCACATATCAGCGCCTTGTGCCTGGCATTCCGACATCACCGCCAACAACTACCGCAGGAGTAGTCCGGCATCGCCCTCGCGCGCGCGCCAGTGCCTTGTGCTTGGCTGCACCAAGTCCGTCCGTGGGACTCATCAGCAGCACCAGCAGCAGCAGCATCACAGGGGTACGTGGGACCGGCAACTAGCTACGATTTCAACACGGAGGAGCGGTATCGTGGGGCTCCCGGAAGCAGGGAGCAGTGGCGCTCTCGACTGCTGAGGCAGAATACGTGGCGGCAGGGGTTGCCGGGCGCGAGTCACTGATGCTCAGCGGCGTTCTCAAGGCAGCCGGTCAGGACATGGGTACCGTGACGGTCCATTGCGACAACCAAGCTGCGATTCAACTGGTCAAGAATCCCGGGTCCCATCACGACCGGAGCAAGTTTATCGACATCGCGCACCACTGGATTCGGGACAAGACGCAAGAGGGAGCCTTCGCCTTTCAGTACATTCCCACCGACATAAACCCGGCCGATGCCTTCACCAAGCCGCTAGGACAAATCAAGCATTATCAGCACGCCCAAGCAATCGGGATGGCATTGGCAACAGGAGCATGGAGGCCTGGTCTAGAGGGAGACTTGGAACAGTGAGCTGTGCTGAGAGGGAGTGTGGGAAACGGTGACCATGCGTGGAGGTGGAGGCAGCTTGCCCACTGTACCTTTTCTTTCTCCCTGTCTTTTCCTTCCTGTCTTCTGCAATACAAGTAGTCAGTATTCACAGCCAGCTCAGCTGTCCGCTAGGACGTCTGATTCCAACGCACGCGGCACGCACGAGTAGGGGAGCTTGATGCCGAAAGGCCAGAACGCCTAGTACGGGCACACACGATACCGGCTCAACATGAGCCCCTCGCGAGCAAGCAGAGCTCGCCACGACGCGCCGAACGCGCCCAAGAACGACCCATTTGGGCTACCCACGGCCAAGATTGGCTCAAGACACCACTGCCTCGACTTTTTCGAGCACACCTTTCCTGGGCGCGAAGCGCCCTCCCACAATATCCCAGCACGCATGCGAGCGTACTCACTCCCAGCAAGCCATTGCACGCGTACGGCGGCACGCATGTCGCTCACCGCCGCTCCACCTGCGACCCCTGCGCCTGCCAAGTGACGGACCATCGATTTCAACACCCATCGCGGTCCTCACGTCCTTATATCTTCACATCAAGACACAACCTTCCCGCGCAGGCCGGGTTTTCTTCGAACCGTTTGGGCGACTCGCACACGGCACCATCAGCACGAACAAGGAGCTCTCTCTCGCAGCGCTTGCTTGATCAGGAACTCCCACCCATCGAACCATACCCTTCGCACGACCACGGCCGGACGGGACCCCCTCCTAGCCGCGTCACCCCTCTTCGGCACCCACTGGCCGATCAATGCACGGCCCTGCCCGCGTTCCTCCCTTCAGCTCATGGAGTCCGAGAGCATCCGCCAGGCCTGTACCCGAGTCCGAGCCAAGCGCCCAAGCCGGTCTTCACGGACGGAAACTCCCAACACCGGTTCGAGGACCAGTGAACACGGAACTCAACCTTCGTCACTAGGGCACCCTCTCTCTCCGATAACCCCATTTACCATTTCCTAAAAAGCAACAACAGCATTGCGCGCCGCCTCGTGTGGCTCCATACCTCTCGACTCCTCATCTCTTCCTACGTCCAAGTCTCTCCAATCAGGCGACATGTGCACGGTCCTTTCGAAACAGTGGCGGTCAAGGAACCCTCTCCATATCGTTAGCGGGACGGGGCCAGACAAGAGAAGCAGGCAGCAGATGCAACAGAGGCCGATCTGACTGCTTCAAAACCACCTTCCCAACATCCCTGACGTGTCCTCCACATATTGTTAAGCTCCCACGGTGGGCGATCTTTATTTCTCGCTAGATTAGCAATTGACACCCCAAGTACAAAAAAAGAAAAAAAACTGTAAGGCTCACTTACTGGAGTGCAATTCCAGAACCGACACCAACAGAACATCGACAGAGCACCACTGAAATGCCTCCAATGGCGATGCGGGCGCGTAGTGGAGCAGTCCTGGGTGTTGGAACAGGCTCGAGCAGGACGTTTCGGCACAAATCAGGCGCATGTATTCTATCCCATAGTGAATTACTGTCCACCGAAGAGATCTCGCTGCTGCTTGAGTGAGTGGGTGTCCTCTGCGCGCGCGCGAAGAAAGCGTGGACACCGATGTCCGTGAGTCGGCGGCGTGACTTCGGTCTGTTGGGGCGATGTGAGTGAGCATGCTGAGGTCGGGATGGTCAGAATTGCAATGTCCCGGTTTCTCTATGAGTTGGAATCAGACGCCTTACGGCCAGCCAGAGACGCTCTCATACGCGGCTATGGCCACGTGGAAAATTAATTTTTATTTATTTCAACCGCGTGAATTCACCGCCGTAAATGCGTCTGATACGATGAGACTACACTTCCTCCTTGTTAACCATGTCCACGATATCGCATTCCGCTGTACTTCAGTCACTTCTAGGTACAATCTACACACTCCTTTGGCGTCGGAACTCTCTTGTCTGCAGCCCGTTCTCCCCCGTTCCGGGGAGATTCCAACTGGTTATGAGTCCAAGATCTCTTCACTGAGCATCGACGGAGCTACAAGAGCCCAAGACAAGTCTTCCGACCAAGTCACTCCTCAAGAACTCAAGTTCCCGAGCTTTCCTCGCCCCTCTCCGCTCGACGCGCATCAGCGTTCATGAGCCCACAGTCCAGACTATCGGACAAACACGGCGGCGGCGGCGGTGGGGAGGCCACAATGGACGGCAAGCTCAAGGAGGAGGACGGGGAAGCGGCAGCTCATCGGCGAGCGCCGCGCGGTACCCCATCGGATCGGCACGAAGGTCACGACGGGTCTCGTCCGCGAGCCCGCATTATTCCAGCACCTTCGGCGATCAGGACGGTCGGGTCGCTCAATCCGGACCCGACGACCATCGAGCAAGCTCCAAGAGCACATGCGGCGGCGCCGACGGCCATCGGCCCTCGCAGGCACTCAAGATGTTCGAGCATTGGCCGACAGCAGCCCCAGGATGCGATCTGGGCGCTGGCTACACAGGTCGGCAATCGAACGAGACGAGAGGTCAAGGACGCGACACTGCTCGGCCGGCAGCAAGCTTCCCTCTGTCTCGACACTCGCATCGGCACGCTCAATCCTTGCGGACAAGGAAGCGGCACTTCCCCCACAAGAAGAGCGAGTCGGATACGCAAGCGCTTGGCGAGCTAGCCACTCAAGAGGCGCACTGCGTACGGGTACGAGGTACCAGCTCTCTTGGCGGACCTCACCCTCATTCGCGCATGACGGCAACCGAACGGTCATCGGTCTTCAACACTCGAAAGGAGAACGACAGCACCAAATCGCCGGCCGCAGCGCAACCGACATAATCAATGGGATTGTCGGGAAGCCGCGTACAATCGCGCATTCAAGACCCGCACGTAGACCAGGGCACTTGCAGCGACACGAACCACCTTCGGCACCATCATCGGATGTGCAATCGTTCACTGTAAAAGGACGCATGGGCGTCAAGGTCACGACAGGGCGCTTGCAGAAGACAGCCCACCTACGTCAAAGACAGTCGGCTGCAAGGGCGACGCTGGGCGTCACGAGTCAAAGCAAAGCATTTCTCACTGCGATCGACGACCTAGACGGCGACGCATATAGGGAGAGCACGGGGCATCTCCATCACGTCTAGTGGCACATGAGGGTCGTAACCTCACCACTAACGGTCGGCTCGGAGGCCGAAGAACGACAATGGACGCGGGCTTCACAAGCCATCCGCTGGTGTACGTTCAAGGGAGATCGAGAATGGAGGCGGGCGTACGCGCAAATCACACACGCCATCGCTGGTCTCGACTCAACAGGATTCAATGGAAGCAGCGACACTCGCTGGTGGATCCGGGATCGTTGTGGAAGCGGGCCTCGAGTGCCATTCGCCCCAACGATCAACGCACGCAGGAACCTTGGGACTGAAGAGTCGGTCCCACTTCCGACCTGCGGGGCAAGCACGAGCAGCACTAGCAACACGCCCGCAACGAAGCTGCAGTCACGCAGTGCACCAAGATCTGGAGGATTGCCACCAGCAGCATCCTCCGAGGGAACACGGTCGCCATGACGCCGTGGTGGTCCCTCGACGGCGACGACAGCGAGATGGATCGGATATGTGACGACGGCCAAGCACAGCACTAGTGAGGCCGGGCGTGCATGCGGAATGAGCATCTATTGTCTCATATGCACGCTGCATCAACGGAGAATATATGCGACCCAACACTTTGGATCAATGGCGCATGACCTCCTCCACAGTCACCACCACCACCACCATCTGGCTTCGCGACGTGCCGGGTTGACGTACAGGGCGCGAGCGGCGGCCCTGGTTCAGTAGTCTTCCCGTGCCCGGTTAATGACCGGGCGCAGTCCCCACACCCTGTCTACGAGCCTCGGCTTATACCGCTTGACAGGATGGGGACATCTCCTACCGGTGCGTATACACAGCGCACCCCTAGTCAGTAGGATGTACACTGACTCCTTACCCTTCCTTCTCTCCTTTGCACGAGGTCTCTCTCATCGGACTGCATGCGGTGTCGTTCGTCGATCCGCATACGGCATGGGGGGACTGTTGGCAATGGGAGGGATTGTGATTGGTTTTGGGATGTCAGTGGACAGCGAGGGCCAGGAGAGGCAGTACGGGTGGAACCTGCTGCGGGGAAGACGTGGGCCCGAAGCCCTGGAGAAGGAACTGTTGTTGTTGCTGGACGTGCGGCTCCAATGCCGCGTCCAAAATCGAGTGCGTGGGACTGCACACCAGAACCCCAATCCCTAGCGTGGGAACGCACAGCAACCAGTACGTCGACCACCGTCAACCTTCTCCATCTCCCTTCTCTCTCCTCCCTCAGCCTCGGGACCGTTTGCGGTCGGGGCAGCTCCTCGCGCACGCCTGCGGAGAGGAGCAGTGCAGCTGCCTGCACGCAGCACGAGCGACACGCTCTCGGCAAGACATGGACGAGGAGCAGCGACTACTCCAACGCTCAAGGCTCGGCAAGCATACAGGCGTTCGAAGCCGACATGGGGCGGCGGCAGCGGCGCTATATGCGCACGGTCAGGGTCCAGGGACTAGGTCCCAGGACGTATGCCATCATCGGCATCGAACACAGACTCGAGCCGACCTCAAGACCAACCTTCCCTCACGTCGACTACACCGATCGTTCGATCAGCTTCTTGTTCGTCAGGTGCAGCTTCAGCATACGCGAACAGCCGACTCAAAACGCCGAGCGACGTCCAGAACTCCAGCAGCAGCAGCAGCACACCTACCAGCTCTCCGCGTCACAGCGAGAGCCCGCGCACCAGTCAGTCCAGCTCTGGCGACAGGACCTCACCGTCTCGCCAAGACCATCAGCATACGACTTCAACAGGACGAGCCCCAAGTCCACTCTCACCGAGCGGGGCAGGTCAGCAACACTAGTACCTGTGTGGAGGCAACGTCAAGTCCGTGCGGCTACGGCAAGCGGAACGAGCGAGACCATGAGCAACACCGACTCATGGAGCGCAACCCCGGCGCTAGCTGCCAGCAGATCAGCACTCAGCAGCGTCGGCAGCCCACCACACTTTGTAGGCACAGAGCCAAGGACGCCTGCATGCGCATCAGCAGCGTCCGCCCTCCATCGGCGACCGATTGGTTCGGCACCAGCTTCCAGCCTTCCACAGCGATCGGCTCGCAGCTCGCAGTACGCCAGCAAGTCGGAGCGGCACGGGTGAATACAATTGAGTATACTGGAGCGGTGCGTAGGATATCTGGTTTTGTGGGGTGTAATGCACAGGTTGGGATTCGGCAACGAGACAGCATGTGACTGTCGTGAGACGGCTCACCGCTCATGTCTGTCAACATCCGGGCCGATCCGTCGATAACATCGCACCAACCACCAACACCATCCACCGCCGTTTCCCGCAACCTCTGTCCTCAAGCCGGCTCAAGCATTCGTCTACACTCTACGCGAAGCAGCCGTCAAGTGCGCACAGGTATCATCCAGCGTCAGCCCTCTTCCATCGCGCAAGAGCGACAGCCGACATCGGCCCGACACATTTCACGGACCACACGCCCGGAAACGACTGCAAGGTCGCGCTCCGCACACACACACCCACGCACGGCATTCTCTTGGTTCGGCGGGTCGGAGTTGGTGGGATCGGTGGAAGCGGCAACAGGCGCCGTAGATGGGGCACTGTGCGGGTACTGGGATACACGGCAGTGCGGCAAAGACATGCCTTTGGGGCAGTCTTGTGACAAAAGGGTTGGATGAGTTTGGCACTTTGGCAGGATCGCAGATTGGCACGGGATCGCAGCAGCTCAGTCCTAGGTGGATGAGCCTGCAAGGGGTCTCGGCAAATGGTTGGGCGGCATCTCTTTGCGAGGATATGCGCGAGCGGTGGGAGCAGTGAGCTCAAAATACTGGTCTGGTATCAAGTACGGGTGGCTCGGAGCATCGGGCCGCGATCGGTATCGACGCCGGCGGCAGCACCAGCAGCGGCAGCACGCGCAATCCGCGTCCGCTCTGTCCTCTCGACCACCACATCAAGAACGACCAGCAGGAGGCGATTCCATCGCCATCGACGACGACATCTCTTCCTCGCGTTCACACGCACTCAAGGCGCGTACTAGGGTCGCATACGGCATCAGGTGAAACGGAACCTGGCCAGTGGTGCATTGCCTCTCGGATACCCCACTCCAAAGAAGCACGATACACAACGCAACTTACGTCTCCACACGTCACCAGACACTTCCACCCTTCTCCTGCTCGGCATCTGGCGCCACGAGATCACGGGCGCCGACTTATCGGCATATGCCTACAGTCTGACGGGGCAGACCAGGACCGGACGATGGGAATTTGGTATGGGATTTGGACCAGTGGGTGACTGGATTGGGCGGTTCGGCAGTGTGCGGGAGTGGAGGGAATTGGATGAGAGGGCAGTGAATATGGAGCATTTGGTCAGTGTAGGAATGGAACCGGCGGTTGTTTGGCGTGGTGGACTGTGACGGGAACATGCAGGAACGGTGGGAGCAGGCTCGGCATGAGGAACAAGCTCGAGCGGATCATTTCCCTCCCCTTTGCCGACACCCGATCATCAAGTCACACGGGAGCGCAAACACACCACGGCAGCACACACACAAAATGCTAGACGGTCGGTCATTTGGTCGTCCCTCAACAAACACCAACATCGGCAAATGCAAATAGCGACTTACGGTCAATATCGATCATCATCATCGACCATCAACATCGAACATCATCATCACCTTCGTCATCATCACCTTTCACCATCATCACCGCAACCTCATGTTCAGGATTCCGGTGGCCGTCAGGCAGGAGCACCATCATTTCAGCATCGAGCGTCAGAACAGGGATACTCGAGGTGGGAGAGTTGGAAACCAGAGGGGTCCCATGGTCTCATCTCTAGTCTCAGTGGTCTATCGAGCACCTCTTCTTCCTCACTTCAGCTTCACTTCCTCCTTGTTAACCATGTCCACGATATCGCATTCCGCTGTACTTCAGTCACTTCTAGGTACAATCTACACACTCCTTTGGCGTCGGAACTCTCTTGTCTGCAGCCCGTTCTCCCCCGTTCCGGGGAGATTCCAACTGACACGACGTGTTACAGAACACGTGATGAGGTCTGCTCAGAAACAGGACCTCAACAGCTGGGCTGGGTTGTTGTTGCCATCGACCACCAGTTGACATGCCGGCGAGGATGATGCAGAGAGGGCGCCAGCAAGCAGGTTACGTCGATTCCGGTGCGTGGCTGCAGAGCGACAGAGAGCCAACCTTGGCAGCACTCACCTCTTGCAATCGACCATGGACCATGACTGTTGGCACTTGGCACGCACTTACTCACTGATGCATCATGCCATCTCTATTCTCTTCACAGCGACACGAGGGTCAAAAGGTGGCTTTCACATGCATAGGCATCGTTGATCCATACTTCTCTTTCTGCGTCCTTTCGGCATGCTGACCTCTCTTTCCTTTCCCACTGGCCAGTTCTTTCACGTTCTTTGATCCCCTTGCATCGCAGATTCGCAGATCGCGGACGGCGAAGGCCAACGGCTGCGTTCTAAGGTCGAGATTCGAGCGACAAGTCGACAGCACTCAGCAGGAGTGTACTTTGCAGCGGATCAAGTTCGCGCTTGATGGGACATGGGAAGGGCAAGAATAAAGCCTCGTCTACGGAACCAGCATCCATCTCTCTTCCTGCCAGCCTTGAATGCTAGCATCGGCGTGCCTTCCATGTTCCATACCAACATCATTCGTCGCAGCCAGGAAACAGAACCATCGGGCGAGCAGCTTCGACTGCTTCGTTCTTTCTTCTTTCCAACAACGAGTATCGTGCTAATACGTTCTTTTCTCTCTGCTGGAGACTAGTGACTACGGTCGCATTCTTGGACGATGGCAGTCTCATGCACGGTGGATGGTATGCTGTCTGCCGCTACCTGCTGACACCTGCGAACGCTGATCCTTCCCATCTGCATCATCTTCCCTCCTAGCTCGGAATTCTAGATGGCTAATGACTTTCATTGTCGCGACGAAGGAAATGTCGCAACGGAGCGCTGCCAGGCAGGAGTCAGGAAAATAATGCAGGTGCTAGCAGAGCAGGCTGGCAAGGAACTATCACTCAGGAAGCCTTGGCAAGCGTCGCTGGCAAGATCACACAACCTGACGTGCAACTTCGACCGCCTCATTCTTTTTGACCGTGTCTCCTGCCTAGGCCCACCCGCTGTGCTTAGTGTTGTGCTCACACTCTTTTCATCGATCCACGCATCCCGAATCAGCTAACATTTCCATCGTACGAACAACTCATACATCGATAGCTCGCCAATACTGACCGCTAACCTCTTCTTTTGCAACATCATCTCCATTCCCGAGCCTCTAGGTGTCTTAGGTTCTGTTTCTCGTGATGGATTGCGACAGAGAGCTGGCAAAGAAGCGTTGGTAAGGATGCGATGAGAAGGTCAAGGAGCACTAGACACCCTGGCGGCCTGGCGTGGGAGCGCGAAAAGAGACACACACTGGACCAGATCGCCTACTAGCTGGCCCAGTGCAACGTACGACTGCACCTCGGCAGTGTCCAGCTCTGTGTTCCCTTTCCAACGCTAAACTTTGGCAGTGGCCAGCTCTATGTCCCCCTCGGCCCCTCCTACTTACTCCCTAGACGATGCAGCAGGAAATGGCCTGGCCCGAAAGGCATAAAAGCAGGCCCTCCCGACCTCCCAACTCAAGTTTTTTTCCCCTTCCTCACCACATCCATCCGTCCTCACTTCTTTATTCCATCAATCCTCACTCATCTACCTCATCTACTTTACTCCCTTCACCTATTTCGTCGACCTCACCCACCCCATCCACCTCACCGACCTCACCTACCTTATGGACTTCACCGACTTCACCTGACCTTACCCTCATCCTCTATCATCTACCTCGGCTCCCTTACTCCCTTCATCAACCTCGCCGACCGCATCCACCTCATGAAATTCACGGACCAGACCGACCTTTCCTACCTTTACTCCCCTCAGACATCGACCCGGACGACACCGGGGCTTGCACGACTGCAGTCCCGTCGGTGACGGCTAGGATGGGAGTTTGGCTCTCCGACCCGCGAACGGCCGACAGGACGACACCCGGCTGTACGACCACAGACCGGCGGCGGGACGGTGACCGGACAACACTCGGGGCTGCTCGGCCGCAGTCTCGGGCTGTCAGCTAGAATGGGAGTGTAGGCTCTTCTAACTGCGAACGGCCGACCCGGACGACAACCGGCTGTACGACCACAGACTGGCGGCGCTCGAGGATGGTCGCGGGTGTCGTAGGGAGCTCCCGCGACAACTTTACTCTTCCCAAATACCTTCCCCCCACATCGACAACATGGCCGGACACACCAGTAGTGTCGATACTCTGGTCGTGCACCCGTGCTCCCTTCACTGGGGAAGGTTGGGAAGGGTTTGGCCCTTCACATAAGGGGTAAGTCATACATGCTTTCTTCTTCCATCTCCTGCGGCTTATACTAACCGAGATCTTCCTCTTTGCCTTTCTCCCCACCGCCTTCTAACCTCATCCAACGCCATCATCATCACCACGCCACCATCGATTCGACTTCCTCGCCATCACGCCGATGCCTCGCGGGCTCATGGATCACGGGCTTCCCACCCTCCTTCCGCCTTAACCACCAACCTCGAGCAAGGTGAGTCTGGAGTCAGCTACTATCTGAGTTCTGACCCTTCCGGCTTCCCTCAACAGTACCTGTATATCATGTATGTTAGTTTCCACCATCGCAGCCTCGCCACTTCCCAAGCAATGAACACTGCATCCTCATGTACCTTCTGCTGTTCTTCATCATCGTCCCTACGCATGAAGTCGAGGTAAGGATCAAGGAAGGAGCATTGTAGTCAGTGTAGGCGGCGCACGGAGAGAAAGGCATCAAAAGAGTCGCACGGAAGTGGACGAAGACATGTCGATTGTCACGTTAGGATGTATGCCAGAACGTCTTTGGATTGTTCAATCTATGACCCATAGGTCTGAGTGGTTTGAACAGTATGTAGTCAGACAAAGTGTTCTGTCATGCGGACATACGCGGGTTTGAGAGTCTGCCGCGGGGATCTAGGATTAGAGAAGTGGAAGGAAGGGAGAGAGGCTGACGGGCGGGAGATACGTCGGTCATGAGTGGTGGCCCGAAGGAGGGAAGACAAATTCGTGCTGCCAAAGATACTATGGGGGGCCCCAACTACCAGCCACGACCACCCGGCTTACCGGCACACGTCCACGAAGAATCGCGAACGCCCGGCCTGCCGATGACCTTGTACGGCGCGAAGCCGACAGTCTGAGCGACGGTGCCCATGTTTCTAGGTCGATAGCCGTTCTGCCGGACGATCTGGAGGGCCTGGGGGATGACCCGGTTACTCGTGGTAGGGACGGTCTCGTGGTTGAGGATGATGACGTTCTGAGGCGCGTGGAGGGAGCGGTATCTTTAGGGAATGTCAATTGTGTCAGCCGACGTTTCATGCTAATACTAGATGGCGAGAGTGGCGAGCTTTGCTGTCGTGCAAGGAAAGAGTTTGCAGATGTGATGGACATGGAGATGGATGTACGCACTGGTTGATCGAGAAGTCGGCAGGAGCACCATCGGCGTCGCGGATGTAGGCGTTCCAAGTAATAACGTTAAGGTTATGCCTGTCGAAGGGAAGACCATTTGTCAGTGCTGAAGAGAAACGGAAGTGAACAAACCCTCGTGCCAAAGACATACTTCTGGTTCAGGTACTGGATTGTAGATGGGCTGGCGCTTCCGTAAGGAGGCCGGATGCAAGCAGGAACCACACCTTGGGAGTGAGAAATGGAAGAGAGGATTGCTGGTCAACTCCAAGAGCCAATGCACGGCGGGATGAATGTGGAAGGTGATGATGTATATTCTCACCCAGAATCTTGAACATGGCCTCCTCGACGAGTTGGACCTGCTGGTCGATCGCGGGGCGGCTGAGGGTCTCGATGTTTGGGTGAGACCAGGTGTGCGAGCAGATCTGATGGCCAGCGTTGTAGGAGTACCTCAGGGCCTGGACGCTGTCCTCATCGTAGATACATTTGCCCATATTGCCAACCACGAAAAACGTAGCGCGGGCGCCAATAGACGCAATCTCGTCAGCGACCTTTCGATGGTTCTGATTGTGGTGGGGGCAAGAAAAAGAGAGAAGGTCAACTCTGGAAAAGGTGTTTGTCAGTACAGCGATTGCACTCTACTCACGATGGACTGGAACAATGATCCCGATCAGGTACAAACACACATATCGAGCTTCAGTATCAGAACCTCGAACATGGCAGAAGCAGCAGGCGTTTTGCGAGAAAGGGCGAGCTCACCGGACCGTCGTCAAAGGTGAAAGCAAAGCACCCTTGAGTCCTGCACTGAGAGATTCCTCCCGAGACAACACTGCGTGCCGAGATATTGCCGCTGTGCTCCTGCTTGTGGAAGAGCTGGTATTCGTTCGGGTCCCGACGTTCCAGATCGGCGCGGACGAGGGGAGAAAGGGGCGGAAACCTGGGCTTGGGTGCGCTGGCGATCGAGGGCAACACTGATCCACCAAGGATGATAAGTACGAGGGAGAGGGCGAGAGTGCTGGACTTGGAAGCAAACATGGTACCGGAGGATGTGAAAAGAGTGGAGTTAGGGGAGAGGGAGTGGGGCGGGAGTAGAGGGGTAAGGAGGGGAAGGGAAGGGAAGGGAAGGAAGAGATAATGAAGAAAGGCGGTAAGCTTCGTCAAACGCTGCCTTTTATACGCCAGAGGAAAGTGATCAAAGGTGAGCAGGAGGCCAGACTTTGAGATAAGAGAGAGAGGCAGCGAAAAAGAGGGTCAGCGGTTTGAGCAAGTCGAACATCTCCAGCCTTACGCGTCGTCGGGGCGATCTTGGGGTGCATGACCTCCAAGAGAAGATCGTCTGAACATGTACGCCGAGTGAGATGCTCCGTTCTGACATACATCACATGAGGCGGTCGGCTCAGTGATGGTGGACCGTGGAGGAGGTCGATGAGAGCGGCTGCTGGTGAGAGGGTGTTTTCCGCTGCGGTCTCAACAAGTCTTGGCGGGGTCTTGCCTGTCCTGCGGTTCAGAACCGGTCCCTCCCTTGTGGCAGTGTCCCCCCATCCAAGGTCACACGAGGATTGAATTGAGGAAGACGTTCGCTCTCCAAGAGACATCCGTCGCATCTTCGTTCCTTGTCAATGTGGGCGCGTTCGCTTGGTCGTCTTGCTGCGGCCTCCAATCGGAGGTCGTCCGGAGTTTCTCTTTCTGGCCGTACGGACAGCGGACTGGCTCGACCTGTTCATGGTGAAGCTTCCCGTGCCGCCAACTTGGACTCGGCCACAGCTCAACCACGACGCGACTTCCACGGATCCTCGCAGTCGAGGGCTCAGGATCATGCCGGCCAACATTCCCGCGCGGGGTCGAAGTCTGGGCCTGATGGGGAAGGCAAATCGGCACCCTTTGCATTCTTCAATTCAACAGGATTCGAAACGGCCATGGGAGCCTCGGTCGGCGTACTTCTTCTAGGCTGCGGATCGCTGGTGTACATGTCCTGGTATAAGAAGCGTGTGATAAAGAAGATGATTCAGGTGAGTATCGAGAGTAGAGATGAGGTGAGACGAGCGGGGCATGTCCTTCTTGCTACTGACTCTACTGTGTAATCCACAACAGGCTTTCGATCCGGATTTTGATCCCGTCAGCTACCTGGCCCAACAAGGTGCTGAAGTAGCCAAGATTCATCCTGCTGACCGGACGGAGTACGAGGTTATCCGGAACATAATCGGCGGAAGGGAAGCTGGCGTGAGATTATTTTGGATCTGGAGCGACTGCTCTTCCCAGTGGGGAGCTGTACTGAACTCCTTCCGTGTCTGTCCAACGTCCAGCATTACTACCTGGTCCTCGGGGCCAAGGGAAGCGGCAAGACGGGTATGATCATCGACGCCATGGGAGAGATACAAGCCGATGGATGTGCCTACTTCGATGCCCACTCCGACGCAGCCATTACGGTCGACCGCTTCAGCGAGAGCATCAACTTCGCCATGAACCGCGATTACCTCGGCAACCTCCTCGGCCTCACCGATCTCAGCGGGATGAACTCGTTTCAAATGTTGGAGAGAAGTCTCCATAAGCTCGAGTCGGCCTTGATCCAGCGCAAACAGAAGCAAGGCAAACCGGCGGTCATCATCATGAACAATGCTCATCTGTTGCGCGACGAGGACGGAGAGAGATTGCTGACTGTGTTCCAACAGCGTGCTGAGAGTGAGTCAACTCACGTCGACAAAGTGAAAATTCTTATGACTCTAACACTCTTGCCAAACTTCTTACAGAATGGGCGTGAGTCGAAATCTGACGACTAAGTCGCCTCACCCTTGCTTGATGGATCTGACCTTCCCGCCAATCCCCTTTCAGCTCTGCCGGTGTCGCAACTTTTGTCTTTGTCTCCCAGGACTACTTCATATACGATATACTCAGAAGGAATTCGAATCGGATGGACACTTTGACTGTAAAGGTGAGAGCACAATTCTTCCCTGAGAAGCTTGAGCACAGCACACCTGACCCCGGCACTTGAATCCAGGACCTATCCCGGGATCAAGCTATTGAAGTCCTGCGCGGGTGCAGAAAGCACTACTTCCCGAACCAGCCTCCACTCTCCGATGACGTGCTCGAGGAGGTTTACAAAGTCGCGGGTGGACGAGTGAATCTGCTCAACAAGCTAGCACGCCGCGCCGACATCTTGAAATCGACCGATCAACTTGTTGAGGATGATATGCAATGGCTACTGAGCAAGGTATGTCTATTTTGTCGCCTGCAGAAGCGATACTCTTTCCATCTAACATCTTCTCTCGTTCTTGCAGACTGGTATCATTGTGGACCACGACGACGATGTGTGAGTGTGATTCCGAACGCACTCCTATTGTGTTCCCACCGTCGCTGACGCGCCAGACTGTCTCGCTCGAATCAATAGTATGGACGAGCAAAGTGAGTAGTGATTCAGCCTGCTGCACCTCTCTACGATGTATTGAGCGACAACACATATTCTCCTTCACAGAATGGGCTACCTGCTCATGGCTGCTCTTCACCGAGCTGGCTCAAAGACATGCGGCATTTGAAGAAGCAGCGGTTGACCTGGCTAAATCGAAGAACGTGTCGATAGAGTCCATCGAAGAGCAAGAGGAGGAGCCAGTAGAGGAAGATACGACCGACATAGTGGAAGCTTCGGCTGACCCTGCGAGGGACCTGATTCACAAGGAAGGCGAGGACATCCTCCCCGCTGTGAGCCTGACCTGGGGCGAGGCCAGACAAGTAATGACTCGTCCAGAGTAAGTCATTTAGGGATTCGGATCGCCTCTGACCGCTAAAGCTTTGTTGACTCCTATCCGATTCTTGCTCCTCCAGCTACATTCTCGAGCTGGATCGACTCAATGTAAGTGGAAGATACCATATACTGTCGGACTCAAGCCTCGTCTGACGATACTTGCCTTTCATTTGGCCCTTTTACTTACTCCCAGATGATCCACATCGATCGACACCATCGCATCTATGCCGACAACATGGCCCTTCTCCGTGCGATGCGACGTGTCACCGAAACGGAAGGCTTCGCAGAAAAGCTTGAGTCCGTGATGGACCGCGTCGCAGCCATCGAATCCCTCGGCCGCACGAGGGAACTGGTCTGGAAGGAGCAGGTCGACGGCGGCAAGTTCATGATCCGGAAAGATGGGAAAGGGCGGGAGATGGAGGGCTGGTACCTTCTAGGGGGTGACGAGCGACTGGGCCGGGAGGCGGACGAAGCTCAGGACGACTCATCTTAAGACAGCTCGGACCGACCAAGTGTGCAATTGGACCCCATTCATTCATTGATTTCTGATGCAGAGCAAGGCGCGTTGTGCTTGTGAACTTGTGAGGGCTGTGCGATGATCATGCGGTCCGGGCGGTGATCGCGTCAGGGGCGCGTTGATGAGCGAGTGGACCGAACGCGACCATAAAGCTGCGCTTGACAACCAACTCACTAGAAGCCACTGATTCCCCAACAGCACGAGAGCGAGAGCGAGAGCGAGCAGCCACAATGGAGCCCTCAGGTCGGTCAGGTTCTGCTTCCAACGGGAGCGCGGTGCCGTCCGCGTCGCCGTCGAGCCGCAACCCCTTCTCTTACCAGGCCAAGTACCTCGAGCGGTCCGCGTCCCGGAGCACGACCGCCAACTTCTCCCTCGCAGGCGCCGGCAGCGTGCCATCGTCATCTACAGGGCTCAACAATGCCATGTCCTCCTCCACAGACTCGACAGGAAGTAGCGGCGGTGGTGGCCCACCTCGGGTCGGAGTCCTTCCCACCGCGGGCGCCGGCATGGCACGCTCAGGCTCGGTGCGCAAATATCCAATGCCTCATCGGCATGCAGCCTCTCTCGACCCAGCACGCACGGCCGAGTTGCGCTCCGGCAGCCTGCGCAACGGACAGTCATCTCTGACCGGCTCGCCGACTACACCTCAAGGCTCGTTCGCGCCTCTGCCAGAAAGCTCGCCGCCTTCGAGCTCGCCGTATTCTCCGCTTGCGCCGAGAGCGGCTCATTTCTCACCAGGCTCGACATCGACGTCTTCAACAGGTCGGCCGATCTCTATGCCACCAGCGCCGCGCGACAATGGAGTGCCTGCTTCAGCAAAGCGGGCAATGTCTCCGACAAAGGGAATGTTTGAGTCCTCCTACTCGCCCAGCTCGCGGCCGATGTCGCCATTCAAGGCGGGACAGGTCCTCCCACCGGCTGGTTCCCCCACGAAAGTCGACGATTCTTGGATCAACGGCTCACCGCGCAACGCCCAGGGAAGCTTTTGGTCTTCGTCATCACCCGCCCCTGCCGCTACTCCCTCAGCGGTCCATTTAGGTGGCGTGAGCGATTTGAAGAGATCAAGTGTCGGCGCTCTCAAGATGATGCGACAGTACACAACTCGGGCTGACAGTGTGGTCGGCTTAGGCGGTCCGGACGCAGGACATACTTTGCTCACAGTTGGTCGGAAAAACAGCACGCGTGCGAATGCCGACATTCAAGAGGACGACGGCTGGGAGAAGCCGCCAAGGCCTGGGCGAATGGAGAGTGAAGATCAGGCAGGGGAGATCATTCTGCCTGGTATCACCACCAACGCCGAAGACGTGACGGGTCTAACAGGTCGCATTCGTTTGGCCCGTCAAGATACGGCTCCGACCCAGCTCGGCATGTCGGCTTCCTTGCCATACTCGACCAACAGTCGGTGGATGGACACCCAGCGCCATCTACTCCAGGCGTATGAGTACCTCTGCCACTGTGGTGAGGCCAAGGAATGGATGGAGCACTGTGTCGAGGAAGAGCTGGGTGCCATCGTAGACATGGAGAACGAAATGCGCGACGGCGTCTTTCTCGCCAAACTTGCGCGTAAATTCGAACCGGAATGCGTGCCGCGGATCTTTGTCAATCCCAAACTCCAATATCGACACACCGACAACACCAACTACTTTTTCGCCTTCGTTAACAAGGTCGGCCTGCCTGTTTTCTTCCAGTTCGAGCTCACCGATTTGTACGAGAAGAAAAACTTCCCCAAGATCGTCTACTGCATTCACGCGCTCAGTCACTTACTCGCGCGCCAAGGTCGAGCCTTAAAGGTGGGCAACCTTCTCGGAAAACTCGAGTTCACAGATGCTCAGTTGCAGCAGACTCAGCGGGGCCTGGATGCTGCGGGTGTGGCGATGCCCAGCTTCGGAGCGATCGGCAAGGCGCTGGCGAAAGAGATGAATGTGGAACCTGAACCAGAGCCGGAGACGGAGCAAGAACGTGAGTACTATGTGGTAGCATTTCCCCTTGATCGGGCAGGGCATTATTGACGATATTTTTCTGTGTCAACAGGAGTCGACCGCGAGCTGTCCGAAAACGTCGACGCGGTGGTCGCTATCCAAACTGCGACCAGAGCATTCCTTGGTCGCATCACACGAGAAAGGCTTGCAGAGGAAGCTGCATACCGGCGGAAACGTGAGGAAGAGGCGCGGAGGAAACGCGAAGAGGAGGAGCGTCGTCGGCGCGAGGAGGAAGAACGGTTACGTCTGGAAGAGGAGGAACGGGTGCGACGCGCCGAAGAGGAGCGCAGAAGGATAGAAGAGGAGCGTCGGCGGAAGGAGGAGGAAGAGCGCCAGCGCCGAGAGGAAGAAGAGCGTCAGCGACTAGCGGAGGAGGAGCGCTTGCGGCGTGAGGAGGAGGAGCGACGAAGAAAAGAGGCGGAGCGGCTGCGTCTTCTGGAGGAGGCGCGTATCGCCGAAGAGAAGCGCCTGGCTGAGGTGGCGCGCATTGCCGAAGAGAAGCGCCTAGCTGAGTTGGCGCGCATTGCCGAAGAGGAGCGCCTGGCTGAGGTGGCGCGCATTGCCGAAGAACGACGTCTAGCGGAGGAGGCCAGGAAGAAGGCCGAGGAAGAACGCATCGTAGCGGCCTGGGCTCCAAAGGTCCAAGCTGGTATTCGCGGTTTCCTGGCGCGACAGAGTCATCAGGACAAGCTTTATACCTTGCAGCAGCACCAGTCCAGCATCACCGCCCTGCAAGCACAGGTACGCGGAGCTTTGGCACGCAAGCGTCATGAAGCCCTCATTTTCGGACTGGCCGATGCGATGGAGGACGTCATCAAGATGCAGAGTGCCTGTCGTGCCGTTCTTGCACGACGCGCTTTGCTCAACAAGATCCGGGCGATGCGGGCGACGACGGACTCCACGGTCATGGTTCAGGCGCAAATTCGCGGTGTATTGGCGCGCAAGTCATATCTTGCGATGAGCTCGGCACTGCAGCAGATCGAGGTTGTCCGTTCGGTCGGTGGTCTGCAATCCTTTGCTAGGGCTGCACTGGCGCGCAGGAAGCACCAGGAGCAGATCAAGCAGTTGGAGTTCGTTGCTCCGGATGTCGTCGGACTGCAAGCTCAGCTCCGCGGTATGCTGGTGCGGCAGGAGTACTTCTGGTGGCGCGACCACCTCCACAGGAGCGAAGCTGTGGTTGTACACCTTCAGTCATTGATTCGAGGTGTGCTGCAGCGTCGAAAGTACATGGCCAAGATGCGGCACTACAATGAGCACATGGACAAGGTCGTCAAGATTCAGAGCTTGTTCCGCGGCAAACAGCAGGGCGAGCAATACCGAAGTCTCACTGTCGGGAAAAACGTTCCCGTCGCGACCATCAAGAATTTTGGCCATTTGCTCAACGACTCGGATCACGACTTCGAGGATGAGATCGAGGTGGAGCGCCTGCGAAAGCTCGTGGTGCGCAACATCCGCGAGAATCAAACTCTAGATGTGGACGTGACGGAGCTGGACACCAAGATTGCTCTGCTTGTCAAGAACAAGCTTGGCATCGAAGAACTCATCAAGGCCAAGAACGAGCGCGGTCTGCTTCGACAACGGGAAGCGGCTGCGATGGTGCAGCGAAGAAATTCGTTGCTTGTCGCTGCTGGTGATCCATTCGCTGATCAGAATCTGGACCGAGGGGCACGGCGCAAGCTCGAGCTGTACCAGGAGCTCTTCCACACGCTCCAGACGCGCCCCGAGTACCTCGCCAAGCTGTTCGTGCGCGTCAGCAGGGTCGAGATGTCTGACAGGCAGAAGAAGCAGATCGAGAAGATTGTGTTGACGCTCTTCGGCTATGCGCAAAATTCTCGCGAAGAGTATCTCCTCTTGAAGCTATTCCAGCGTTGCGTAGTGGAGGAACTTACGGGCGTATCTACGGTGCAGGAGTTCATCCGCGGCAATGCCCAGTTCATCAAGCTGGTCGTACAGTACAATCGCGGCGCGAAGGAGCGTAAATACCTCCGCGACTTGCTCAGCCCACTCGTCCGCGGGGTGATGGACGACGACACTATCGACCTCGAAACAGACCCTTGCGCGATCTACCGGAACACGATTAACCAGGAGGAGATGCAGACGGGCATGCCCAGTCGGAGACCACTTGACGTCAACTTCCACGAAGCGCTCGCTGAACCGACTGCGCGGGTGATCTTCATTCGTCACTTGCAGGCGCTGCGAGGGACTACAGAGGCGTTCTTGTCTGCGATGATCGGGTCGACAAAGAAGATGCCGTACGGAATCCGATACATCGCGCGCGAGGTCTTCCGTGCGCTTCAGACCAAGTTCCCGAATGAGCCCGAGACGGCTTTGATCAAGGTGGTCGGCCACCTGGTCTACTACCGCTACCTCAACCCAGCCATCGTCGCGCCCGAAGGATTCGATGTTGTCGAGACGCTCGTCGGGCCCGTCCAACGCAAGAACTTGGCCGAGATCTCGAAGATGCTGACGCAGATCGCTGTGGGCAAGCTGTTTTCGGAGGACAACCCGTACCTGCAGCCGTTGAACGAGTATGTGTCGCAGGCCTCGCAGCGATTTACGAAGTGGCTTTTCGCTGTGGTAGACGTTCAGGATGCAGAGATGCAGTTCTCAGCGAGCGAGTTCTTGGATCACGCGGCGAATCAGCGGCCGGTCATTTACATCTCGCCTAATGAGATCTACTCGATGCACGGTTTGGTCTTGGGTGAGCTTGACCACTTGGTGAGTAATTCAGTCTCCATACGTCCTCGTTTCCGCGGCCGAGTTTGACATCTCCTGCTGACTCTGTGCACACTTCGTCGCGCTACGACAGGCTCCTCATCATGATGACCCGCTTCGCGCTGTGCTGCTCGAGCTGGGAGACGCTCCGATGTCGAACAACCAGGATCTTAACTCGGCTCGCGACTCTGAGATCACGCTTGAGTTGAAGAGTAATGTGCGAACGCTGAAAGGTTTGTATCATGGCGGTTCACAAGTGCATATCCTGATAAGCTTGAACGATACTGACGCTGTGGCTTCGATTCAACAGATCCCGAAGCGGAGACCAAGGCGCTATTCGTCGAGACCAAGCGACTCGTGCTTGCTATTCTGAAGGTTCAAACGGGCAAGACGCTTTTGGATGTCTTCGTCGCGCCCGTGTCGCCCCAGGACGAGATGCTCTGGGAAGAGATCGTGTCTCTGGAGGTAGCTGCCGAGCGACAGCGCCATCGCGGTCAACGTCCCCCTGCGCCGCCCCAGCTCGGACCAAAGCTGGAAGACGTGCGCCGCTTGACGTTCCCGGAGCTCAAAGCGCGCACACTGGAGAACATGCTCCGACTCGAGAAGCTGGGCAAGGTGTCCCGGGCGAACAACTACCAGGACATGCTCAATGCGATTGCGATTGATATCCGGAACAAGCATCGGAAGCGGGTACAAAGGCACAACGAGAAGGCAGCCATGTTGACGACGCTGGACAACTTGGCGGAGAAGAAGAAGTATCTGGAAGACCAGATCTCATCTTACCACTCGTACATTGATGCGAGCATGCAGACGATGCAGAAGAAGGGGTGAGTACACGCGTCGGACGCAACTGAGCAGTGTTTCAGGGTCGCTGATCCATCCTTTCTTCTTTGCATTGCCTTCATAAAGACGCAAGAAGTTTGTGCTGCCGTTCACCCAGCAGTACTTCCACCTGCGGAGTCTCAAAGCCACTGGCAAGGTGCCCAAATTCGGCTCGTACAAATACTCGGCTAAGGTGTTACACGACAAGGGAATCCTGATCTCGATCGACCAGTTCTCAAACAAGCAATTTGATCAGATCACCCTGACGATCAGCAGCGACGAGGCCGGACTGTTCACGATCGAGGCGAGTGTGCTGGGCGTTTCCGGCGGCTCGTGCGATATCCGGATCGAAGACTTGCTAGAGGCGCAGTTCAACAACACGAACCAGCTCACTCTGATGGACGGCATGGCCAAGGTGCACGTCAACATGTTCATTCATTTGATCAACAAGAAGTTCTACGCGTAGAATGGCTTGACGATACGGTGACCCTTGGATCGGACGACAGATCACGTCTTTTTGGGGGGAGGCCTCCCCCGGCATCAGTGCCTTCACGAATTCGAGTAGCCTCAGTTCTTTCCACGACAGACGAAGGATCACGATTTTACTCAAAACGATAAACGACCGGACGACTCATGATATTCTACTTCTCTATCCGACTCGCAACAAGTACATATGACCAACAACCTCTCCGGGCTCGCTCCCCAGCTCCCATCTCGATCCCGTCTTTGTGTCTTGCTTTGCATCTTCTCCTTCTCTCGTCGACCCCCCCTTCACTACTATCACCGACTATATTTGAATACCTCCCCCCTCACGTTTTCTTCCCGCTCACCAGAATCTCGGTGCTGTATCTTTTCCTCTCCGGTCATCCTCAATGGCCATCGAACATCGCATACCTTGTCAGCTCTGAGCATCTGATCCTCGGGCCTGTTGCCTCATGCCTGGGAACCTGGGACCGGGCGACCCCAGGCTCGGGTCGGCGTGAAGAGCATTACCGAGAGCCGCATCTTATCGTCTCATTTCGCAAATGGTTCGCCCGACGGGAGGCAAGCGACCAGAGGAGCGGATCAGCCGCCAACATGCGGGCTGCGGGCTTCTTGCGGATCTCACAAATGGATGCCGATTGCCGACCGATGTTCCGCGGGCCCGATGACCTTGGAAGCTGCGGGGGCCGCATGCAGCATGCTCGAACAATTTGCATGAGGGAATCCCATTCCCAGCTTCCAGGACCCTCACATAAAGTCGCACTCTCCTCCTCCCCCAGCGTGCGAGTGTGCCCCTCCCTCTGCAGACTGCATTCTGACCTTTGCACCCCTATCACCCATCAGCGACCCATCATGCCTTCTCCTTCTGTTTACGACACCCACTGCGAAGGCCCAGGTCTCTCTTCCAGCACCAGGACGTGGTCGCAGTGAGTGTCCCTCTGTGGTCACTCCCCAGGCTCATTTACACATGTTCACGGGTGTGTCCATGAGCAAAGGAGCTGAGACCATCCTCTCTTCCTTTCGCAGATGGTACTGCCAATACCGGCGCTTTGCGGGTGATATCAACACCACTCAGGAGGAACCGCCCAAGATCGACCTCACTGGCAAGAAGTGAGTACTGCGTCTGGCTGAAATGTCTACTCGATGCGCGCATGATTTGACAGGGTTCATTCTTACGCGACTTCCCTCCTTCCCTGTCCCACATCACTCAGCGTGATCATCTCTGGCGCCAACAGCGGTATCGGCTACGAAGCCGCCCTGCTCTCCGCGCGCTGGGGAGCTAACGTGATTCTCGCGTGCAGAGACCCGCCTGCACACGAGCCCCACCCAGAGAAGTGCATCGAGCAGATCATCGAGGCGACGGGGTGCTCCAGGGATCGGCTGGAGTGGTGGGAGGTCGACTACACCAAGCTGAAGACGGTGCATGCGCTCGGAAAGCGATGGCAGCAGTCCGGCAGGACGTGCGATTACTTGTTTGTGAGTAGGAGCGCTAGCTCGTAGCCCGAAATGAGAGGATGCAGCACTTGCAGCCATCTCGTCGCTACGTTCTTGCGCTGACCATAACCTCGTCCCCTGTTCTTAAGAACAATGCCGGTCTCAGCATTGCTCACTCCCTAACGGAGGATGGATTTGATCTTACGCGTACGTGTTCCGACTGCTCTGCTCGTGAATGCGCGCTGTAGGAGCTCATGGAGGACTGAACGAATCCTCTGTCCCTCTTCAGATCAAGTCATGTTCCTCGCGCACTTCCTCCTCACCTTCTATGTGCTGCCCACCATGAAAGACGTGAGTAGTCCTCTTCCGCCTTCATGCGTCGGACGCGAACGCGTGGCACCCAATCATGTTCAAGCACAGAAGCTCAACATTCTGTGTTACTCTCCAGGCCAAAGCCCCACGCATCGTCAACACTGCCTCATGCTTCCATTACGGTGGGCAACTCGACTTCGCCAACTTCAACTTTGAGCGGAAGGTCAACGAAGGCCCACGCGGAGTGACGCTCTACTGCACCAACAAGCTCCTCGTCATGATGGGCCTCACCAAGGAGCTCCAGGCGCGTCTATCGCGCAGTGAACACTACCGACACGTTATCGTGCAGGGTGTTCACCCCGGCTTCGTCGCATCGAACATTTGGCACGCGACTAAGACGCTTCCATGGTTCGTGCAGGCCATACTTCAATTTCTGATCAGAAATCTGTCGATCAACACGTGAGTTCCTCTGCTCGAACCTTTCATTGAGTGAAATGCGTACATTGTTGTTGAGCTTATCCCCCCATCTGTATTTTCCATAGCCAACAAGGCAGCATCGCTCTCACCTACGGCGGCTACCACCCGGCCTTCGGTTTCCCCCAGGGCGAGCTCGAGCAAGGGACTCCAGCCCCAGGTCGCTCCGCGGAGATCGGAGGCAAGTACATCAACCGCATTAGCGCGCAGGAGCCTCGTCCAGAGATCTTCGACGTGCTTGCGCGCTCGCGGCTCTGGCAGCGCGTGTTGGAGGATTTGAAGGTCAAGGATCATGGCTTGGCAAAGGACTTGCCGGGACACCTTCCCGAGCTCGTCTGATGCGAGGTCGGAACTGGGCTCAACTACGTGCGCAGGGCTTCTTTCGCGCAGGAGCTAAGCGGTCAAGGATCGGCAAACATTACTTTATCTACTCCACGGAACACGCTTTTCCGAATCGATTCGGCTGTCGTTTGGATCAGTACCATTCCTTCTGTTCTTTCTACTTCTTTACCCCCCAAGGTCTTTCATGTGCGCTCCTTTTCTTCGGCTTTCAAGTTTCATGTCCCATCGCCTGCTCTCATGAATGTCGCTCTGCCTTCGCGCGCTGTGTTGCTGGCCAATGTTGTACCAAAGGAAGAGTCACCGAGTCACCTTTTTGTCAGTGTTGGTCTCGGACGCGACGCGTCTGGAGGCGTGTTGGAAAAGTCGCGAACGTCAGCGCGTCAGCGTTCGTGACGCTTTCCCCTCTCGCTATTGGCAGCCGTCTCTGAATGAGCTTCTGAATGAGCTTCTGCCGCCTTCTTGCTGCTTGCCTCCCTGCATCGCCGTCGTGAGTGTGCCATCGGAGCAGCTGCATGCTTCGTGCGTCGTGTGCTGACCCAGAACGTGACTGACCGACTTTCCTTCTGGCGTTCCAAGACGACTCCGATCCACAGTTCTCAGCATGGCCTCCACTCCTTCGACAAGGCCCAAGAGGGTAGCAAGCTCTTCGCCCACAAAGTCAGCGGCCCCGAGCGTCGCGAAGAAGGCGAAGCTGGATCCTTCCCCCAAGAAGACCAATGGCAGCAACACCGACCCACCCGTAAAGGACGATGACATCGAGGACGAATTCGATGACGGGGACGCACTGGACAATGAGCTTCTGATGGAAGTGGCGGAACAGGCCGAACGAGAAGCTGCGCGCAAGCTGGCGCAGAAGGGCGCCGCCAAAGCGAAGACGTCAGCTTCATCGACGGCGGCTGTCTCAGCGCAGAAGCCAGCCAGCGATAGCCGATCAGCGCCGGCGCGAGCCACTACCGCCGCTGCTGCCACTAGCAGTGTAGCCGCTTCCAGTGCGGGGACAGCGAATGCTGCTTCCAAAGATTCTGACGATGAGGTTCATACCATGGAGGCCGAATGGCGGGGCAGGCTGCAAGACGAGCTTAAGAAGGAGTATTATGTCAAAGTGAGTTAGGAAATCTCGAGCTTTCAATCCGTACTGGATGGAGTTGGGGGAAGTGCGCTGACTCTGTTGAAAACCTCTGGCCTATAGCTGAAGCAATTTCTGGCGAGCGAACGGAAAGCGGGCAAGGCTATATATCCTCCTAGTGAGCAGTGAAGAACCTACGCTTTTGTCAGGTCATGGGAGTCGCCCCTTCCCGTCTCTGGACTGATTTTTGGTACTTTCTCTGGCGACCGCAGCACATCTCGTACATAATTGGTCCCGTCTGACACCGTTGAGCAGAGTGAAAGTTGTCGTTGTCGGGTGAGTGGATTTCCAGGAGTCAAGATTAGGAACCCTGCAGACTGACACGTCAAATCCTTGTCAACAAAAGCCAAGATCGTCAGTAGCTGAAGGAGGCCATATCTGAAATTCTGCGTCTGTGCGCTGCCTCGACCTGACTTTCATCCCGGCTTTGATTCTCTTCCGCATGTGTAACAGCATATCACGGCGCGGGTCAAGCTTGCGGTACGTGCTGACATGCCAAGGGACCTTCCCTTCCATCTTCACGTCGTTGACGCATACTTCCTCATCATTTCATTATCAGGCCACAGCTTTTCAGTTCCCAAAGGTATCGCGGTCCCGGGCAGTTTGAAGAACATATACAAGGAACTCCAAAATGAATAGTGAGTGGGCCCTTCGCCAGCTTGTCTTTGCATTCCGTGACTCTATGTGTTCTGACTCCCATTCTTTTCTAGCACGGACTTTGTGCCTCCTAAGCATGGGTGTCTGGACGAATGGGCCAAGCAAGGCGTCCTGCTCCTCAACGCATGTCTGGTGAGAAATGACATGATCTCGAATCGTTACGTCGGGTTCTTCTGCTCACGCAGCGAATTCCTTGGACTCGCAGACCGTATACGCAGGTCAAGCGGGCTCCCACTCTGGCAAAGGCTGGGAACCATTCACGCGCGTCATTCTGAAGACGATCGCAGACGAAGCCGCCAAAGGATCAGGCGGCAGTGGAGGTGCCGAAAAGCGTGTCGAGAAGTCGGCGGCCAATCCGTTCGGGTGGAGCACGGTGGGAACCTCGAAGAGCATTGCTGCAGCGGGTGGGAAAACGTCTGAAGAGAAGGCACCCGAAGCATCAGCTGTCCCCAAGACGGCCGCTTCGAAGAACGATGGTGATGGTGATGGTGCTGGGTGCAAAGGTGTCGTATTCCTTGTCTGGGGCCAACCTGCTGCAAAGACCGTTGCTGCGGCCGGGATCACCGAGGTGAGTCCCTGCTTATTTTCCTCTGCTCGACACATACCAGCTGGACCCAAGAGGGGCTTTCTGACGACCCATCTGCCGCGGCCTTGCCCTTCCCACAGAAGTCTCCCAATGTGCTGATCCTGCGCTCGCCGCACCCGTCACCGCTCTCTGCGCATCGCGGCTTTCTCGGAAACGGACACTTCAAGAAGGCCAACGAGTGGCTGGAGACGATCTATGGTCCTGGCGGTGGGATCGATTGGAGTCGGTTGTGAGCTTCCGCTTCAGAGAGGGAGGAATCAGGGAACTTGGTTGGGGAGGACCGAGGACCTTTCACACTCGCTCACATCGGACAAATATCTTTGGCGGTTCAGATTGGAGCCTGCAGCCTGCTCGAACAAATGCGTGCTGTCTAGAATTAGCTTCGTTCCTGCAGCAGGGCCCTGCCTGTCGTCGCTGGTGGAAGATAAGAAGCGGCTTGGATTTGAGCCGCCATCGGCCGATTCAGCATCGCTCGCACTTGCCCAGCAGTGCCCACCTGCTTTGACGCTTTGACGCCGCTTTGACCTTCGAGGGTCCGCGCCGTGCTTCGCCCTTCATGCGGAAAGATTTCCAGACACGTCCGACGAGACGGTCCCTGGGCCTTATCAACCCACGCTCTTCACAGGCAGGGACGCGGCAGTCGACATGGCGGATGGCCCAAGAAGATGCGGGCGAGGCTTATCCATTATTCCCCGGACAGGCCCTTTATCTAAGACTATCCGTCCTTCGTCCTTCCCCAGCAATTTCTTCTCGTGCAAGACGCGCTCTTCCGACTTCCTTGTTTTGTCCTCGGGAGGAACTCGGGACATCTGCAGCGTACTGATGACTTCTCCCCATAGCAAAGCACAGTGTCCCTGCACACACCCGCGGTCCGCCGAAGCTCACAATCTCTTTGCCGCTTTTCTTCCTTGCAAGCCCAGCCCACCTGATTGACACCATATCTATGTAGATCCCTTTGCACTGGCCGTGCCCAAGATGGGCATAAAAGCGGCGATCCCAGTTCGTGAGTCCGATCTCTGAATTCACCTCATGTAGGCAACTGCTGCTGATCTACCCCTCTTCCCCCTTCCATATCTTTGCCTGCCTCAGACCATCACTTTCCCTCCTCTGCCATCGACCCCCTCTCCCCCTCCGATCGCTGCAAAGATGACTCGTCTCACCGAGTTCGTCACGAAGGCTAACGACCGAGTCGCCAACTCTGCGGTGGGCTCGTACTTCCGTCTCGATGGCTCGACCCACCCGCTCGCCCGCAAAGGCTCGGTCTTCACTACCGAGATCCGCGCCGGACTCGTGACCGCGGCCGCCATGCTTTACATTATTTCGGTCAACGCGTCCATCCTGTCTGCGTCTGGCGGACCTTGCGAGTGCCCGCGCACGGCCGAGGACTTCGCGTGCGATAACGACGTAGCATACCTCGCGTGTGTCGATGTGGTCCGTCGAGACTACGTGACGGCGACCTCGGCCATCTCGACGATTGCGACGGGGTTGATGGGTCTGCTGGCGAATTTGCCGCTTGCGTTGGCTCCTGGACTCGGCGCGAATGCCTTCTTTGCATTCTCGATCGTCGGTTATCACGGCACGGGTGGGACTACGTACGGCTCTGCCCTTGGCGCTGTCTTTCTCGAAGGCATCATCTTCTTCATCCTCTCCGTCTTTGGGCTCCGACAGTGGCTCGGCCGCGTTCTTCCCCGGTCCGTCTCGCTCGCAACGGGTGTGGGGATCGGCCTCTTCTTAGCCATCATCGGATTGGGTCCGAATGGTTTGGGAGTTATCGGCGGGAACTATTCGAACCTCGTCGGGCTTGGAGGGTGCCCTGCGGCATTCAAGGATGAGAACGGGTACTGCACGGGACATGTGCTTCAGGATCCACGCGTCTGGCTCGGAGTCTTCCTCGGTGGTGTGCTCACGGGACTGCTGCTCCTGTATCGCGTCCGAGGTGCCTTCCTGCTTCCGATCTTGCTCGTCGCCATCGCCAGTTGGCCGCGGAGCAGCGCCATCACGTTGTTTCCCTATACGGACGCAGGGGACTCCAACTTCGCGTTCTTCAAGAAGGTCGCCACGTTCCATCAGTTCGAGCTGCTCGGACCGAGCAACATCAACTTTGACTACGCCAACGGCAAAGTGTGGTTGGCGCTGATCTCCTTCTTGTACATCGATGTCATGGTGAGCAGGCGCAAACTGGAAAGTGGATGCTGCTTCACCGTGGAACTGACCACCTTCTATCTTTCAATAGGACACGACGGGAACGATGTACTCGATGGCGCGTTATGCAGGCCTTCTGGATGACCGCACGGGCAACTTCGAAGGCTCCTCCGTCGCCTTCCTGGTCGATGCTGGCTCCATCAGTGTCGGTGCGCTCATGGGACTCAGTCCCTCGACCGCCTTCATCGAGAGTGCGGCCGGGATCGGAGAGGGCGGCAAGACTGGCTTGACTGCGATCACGACGGCGGTCGTCTTCTTCTTCTCGCTCTTCTTTGCGCCAATCTTCGCGAGTATTCCTAGTTGGGCTACAGGAAGTACACTCTTCCTCGTCGGCTCTCTCATGTGCAAGGTGGGTTCTCTCTGCTTCTCTCTCTGCAAAGGATGTGTTAGGCATTCATTGGGCTGAACACGTTCTCTTCCTGGTTCAGAACGCTGTCTCCATCAACTGGGATTTCCCGGGCGACGCGATTCCGGCCTTCTTGATCATCGCCGTTATCCCGTTCACTTTCAACATCGCATACGGACTGATCGGTGGCATCATTGCCTGGATGCTCCTCCACAACATCCCACTGCTCATCTCCTACGCGACTGGCGGCCGTGTCCTGCCTCCCGGGTGGGAGACCGAGAAGGAGCCTTACGCCCTTGTCCGACGGGCGGACGACAAGAGCCCGGCGGCCCCACTGTTCCCGCCGTGGCTTCGCAAGGTGCTGAAGGGCAACAAGAAGTTCTGGAAATTGACCCCGGAGGAGATTGAAGAGTGAGTCGTCTTGGAAATCGCCTTTCCACTGCCACATATTCCGCATACGCGAGAGCCTGACCATGATCCTTCTTTGTATCAACAGACTCAAGCAGGGCCGCATCATCACCGCCATCAGGACAAGGAGAGCAGCAGCACAGCGCCAACGGGAGCGCGACGAGATGCGCAACCCGCTCGGTGCATCGGAGCAGGTCGAATTCGAGGACGACGGGGACATCCGGGAAGCTCGAGATGAGATGGCCGAGGACGGAAGCATGGGGGATGTGAGTTCGCGTAAAGAGGGCCGGCTGGGACGGACGGGGAGCGTGAAGGATCTTCGGCTGGAGGGTGGGCTTGCTGCGTTGAGCGATCGACAGGCTCATTTGGATGTGATGCATGGGGCGCGGAGGAGTCTGTCTCAGGTGCGGATGGAGAGGGAGACGAAGCTGGAGTGAGGGGAGGGAGAGGAGGGGGGGAAGGATGGTCAGTTTCTCACGACGCTGTTTCTTTTTTGGATGTGTATACGTATACCTTTTCTCTCACTGTCACGCTGTCACAACTCTTTTACGAATGCCGATGATCTTTGCTGCTGCTATGTCTGGACGACGTCCATCACCCATTTGGCATTCATGCGTCTGTTCACCTCTTCTCATCGCTCACCGCTCACTGCTCTCTCCTTTCCAGCCCCCTTTCTGCTCACGTTCATTACTTTGCTTTTCTCCAGCCTCTTGCGGATTCTTATGCTCCGCTCTATACCGCAATAATTGTGGCGATGAACAGGTGCTGAACTTGACCCTCTCTTCCTTTCCTTTCTTTCCTTTCTTTCCTTTTCTTCCCTGACTTCTGCAGATGCGTTCACTTCTCAAGGCTTCCCCATCGTCCTTTCCCTTGGGTGGTGTTCACTGGTCAGAATGGCGTTCAATTTTGGCCTCAATTCACACTGCAAAATGTCAACGGCGTGAGGCAAATTGGCGTGAACTTGCGCGCGGGACTTCACGCCATCTATCAATTGAACGGGTTTGGCTTGAAATGAACGGATTGAGTGAGCGCAGTCAGAAATGAGACGCGACACGTCAGTCAGTATGGGTGTCACACGTCGTCTGGCTCTCGACATGAAATGAGGTGAAAATTCCCCCTGGTTACCTGATCTGCTGATCACCCTGGACACATACTCGTACATATATCCGGCGAGGAGCGAGTGTGCTGTATGTAGTTGCTTGATGCTCGATGCTTGTTGTTGTATGTGTATGCACGCAAGCGCACTAAATAAGCAGCGAGCTGCTCTAACGTCTGCCCTGCTTGTAATGAGGTGAAAACTGATGGAAAAAACTGAAAAACTCTCACTGAGACGCCGCAAAACTGGGTCTGTGTTGTGGTTTCGGCTCCGCGCCAGCAATGGCGTGAATGAAATCCGGCCAAAATGCTGGATTTGGCCCACGCCATTTTCTATTAAGTAGCAGCGGCGTGAGCTCACGACTGGCGTGAACTCAAGCGGCGTGAGAAGTGTCAAGTGAACAGAACAGGCGTGAACTGACGCCAAAAAAAATTCACGCCGAAATTTTGGCGTGAGAGCCGCCCGATGAACAGGGCCTTGGGCTCGACGAGCTCAACCCGACTGGGCGCAGAGGTCGGAGGCAAGCACCATTTTCGAGTTTCGAGCTCCGGCCGTCGAATTGAATCCCAGCGCTTCACCGCTTCACCCACCGCAGCCAGCAAATGATGCACGCTGAACGCTGAACTGCTGGCTTCAGCGGACAACCTTCCCCCCTCCGCCTGTTTGGCTTCGATCGGTAGCTCCCAATCGGCCCGAGTACCGTGCCCAGGACACGGACTCACTGGTGTGAGTAGTTTCTGAAAATCCTGAGACACAGCAGCGGGCCCTGACTTCCGCTTCATCTGTACTTGCAGGAAACAAGGAAGATGCTGTGCCCGCTGCCCGTCGCCCACAAGGTGCATGAACTTGATGGGAAGGCCAGAGTCGATACATAACCGTTTACATGATGAATTCATCAGGCATCGGTATGTAAAGATCGACCATGCTCTCTGTCTTCCACCCACCGCGCGGCGGACCCAGCACCCAGAGCGCAGAGAGGCAACGAGGCCAGAACGCGTTTCTTGAAGCAACCCACACTCGGAACGGCGGACAGATCCCAGCGTATGTATATCTTCTTTCTTGGGCCTGTGCTACGTACGCCTTAAATTAGAAGTAGCAGTGGAAGGACACGAGCATGCTACTGGTCCCATGGAAATTGAGCATTTCGTGAGCAAGCGGGCTTTGGTTTTGCTTTCGTCTGGCGCGCTAAGTGTGGGACGTGGGACGGTCATACGGAGGTGGGAAGCAAGAGTAATGTACAGGCAGTCAGGCAGACAGCATCACCACGACGCTCACTGCTACACACAGACACGCTGGAATAGGTCAGGAGTCAGGACAGCACGTCCATCCCTTCGCTCCTTCCGCCGCATCGACGCAGCCGAAACGAGGTACGAAAGAGGTGGTGACCTGGGATACATAAGCAAGGCACAGGGCAGCCGCATTTCTCATCTCATCTCGTCCTCCGGCGTTCGTCAGGACTCAAGAGTATCTCATCTTCCTCCCGACTCGTCGCCCCTCGAGGCTCGAAGTACTGTACGTACATAAACGGCTCACCTCGGCGCCGGCCTCTGTGCAAACATCGGTCCCAAGGTCGCAAACTCGTCCCCTCGCAACTCGACCGAAGACGCGCGAGCGAATCAGCGAACTATATAAAGTACGTCTCTCTTCTCACTCGCTCCCTTTGCCTTTCCTTGTGCCCCTGGCATGCCCGACATCTCTGACCGAACCCCCTTCATGTCCCGCAGCCGAACCCATATCTTATCAGGGATTCGTCCGGAACCATGCCGAAGGCTCCATCCAACTCGCATGGCCGTCGCACGGTGTCCTCCCCGTATGAGAACGTCCAAAACACCCCTGCCTCTTCCCAACACTCGGCGGGGTTTGGAACGGTAGGCGACTCCCCCGCCTCAGCAGCAGACACATCTGCATCTGCCGCCGGCGCTCGCTCCGTCACCTCCGCCGCCTGTCTCTCGTGCAGATCCGCTAAACGGAAATGCGACGGAGAGCGCCCCGTCTGCACACAGTGCACCCAGCGAGGTATCACTCCTGCCACCGCTTCCGGCGTAGGTGGATGCCACTACGTCGCCAGCAAGCGCGGTGGCCCCAGGTACAAGGGAGTCCGCGGCGCTGCCACCATCGCCAAGACCGAACAGAAGAAGTGGGAGAAGCGGGCCTTGGCGGCATCTAAAGCGAGTGGTGACGTCCGCACTGCGCCGCCACCGGTGGCATCGTCCATGCATGGACAGCGTAGCCTCAGCAGGGACGGCACATCCCAGTCTGCATACAGTCATTCCCCTCCGCTGCCGCAGCCGCAGCCTCTACCGACGACAGCTCCTACTTTACCGTCGTCCTTGTTAGCGCGCCGCATGGTGGGTGTTGCCCCGATGCATCTGCCTCCCCCCCATGCCCTTCTTCAAACGCAAACCGATCAAGAAAGGATGCATGTCGGCGGTGGTGGAGCTCCTCTCGCTTACCATCCGCATGCCCTTCCACCGCCCATCTCCACTGGCATGGTTGGACCTCCACCCTCCTTGGGCTCCACAGGAACAGGACAACAGGATAGCATTTCTCCTGCCCTCTCCCTTCTCCAGATGTCTGCCTCGGTTCCCTCGACCTCGAGTCAGCCATCCTCCGAACGGGGCTCGCCGGTGACAATGCCCCTCGAAGGAGGTCTCGGGATCGGATACCCTACCCACGGCAGTAATCAACTCCCGGCCATCCCTGGTGGTCGCCACCCTCAAGGATGGCGGACTTCGACCTTCCCGACGAATCCTTCTGGACATCATGTTCGAACGAGCTCGTACTCAAACTCGAGCAATCAAAGCCATCTTCAGCAGATGCATCCGTCGGTCGCCATGGCTGCACCTACCGGTTTGGCCCCCATGCGGAACACAGGAGATGGCGGTAGTATGATAACGCATCGCAGTGCTTCTTTTGCCAGTTCGTCGGGACACACTGCGACATCGTACCCTTCTGTCGGCGGGTCGACGGCCTCGCTCACCTCTGGTGAGGCCATGATGAACACAGGCAGCGGACCCATCGGCGGGACCCAGATGCCAGTCTCGCACAGTATGGCGGCACCCACTTGGGCAGCCTCGTCCATGAACGCCCCGGGGCCACAATTCAACACTACACGTCACTCGGTCGGACAGCACGGTACTGGTCACGGGTATCACAACACTGGCAGCAGTGGTCCTTCACCCAACACGACGATCATCTCAATGCCGCCCCAGTCGGTCAATCTTCCCATTCCGGACGTGTATGCCGACAGTATGACTCTCGTCGGCGATCTCTCATTCGAGAAGTTGGAGATGTGGTCGAAATTGCAGCAATATCAGCTTCCCTCATCGACATCGGGTGTCCAGACTACTGCCATTATGCCCTCCTCAAAGTCGACGACGCAGACGGCCATGTCACTGAACAACATCGCCACCAACGCTCCTGGCGCCCATCTCGGCGGGACACTTCAGCACGGCGGTCCCCTGGATACGGCTCTGTCACCGAGTTCCATCACCAACCAGGCCCACCTCGCCTTCAGCGACTTCCTTCAGAAACTCGAGGCACTTCCCAAAGCTGGAGTCGTCGGTGGTGCACACGATGGAGGGGAACATGGAGATGCTCATCATCACCCGAGTGCTGGCTTCAGCGGTGTGATGGGAATGGACGAAACTGAAGACGGCAACAACCGCAGCGGCGGTGGTGGTGGCCCGTGCGGGAATCGCGAGTGTGGCGATGATGTAGGAGAGGGCACGGATGGCGTGGAGGGTGCAGGTCGTCTGCGGGGCACATTCGATACCGAACGACGTGTCAAGGCGCTGTGAGTAAAAAAAAGAGACCCCATGGGTCCTTTCCCCCCTTATCTTTTTCATTTCCTCTTTCCGGCCGCACGTCCGCCCCCGTTCCTTTGCACATGGCCCTCATCTTTTTCCCCCAACCCTTGGCGCCTCTTCGATCCTTGGGGACAAAACCCTCTTCTCTCTCTCGCTGGCTCTACATGCTGCTCTGTTTGTGCTCTCGGGGGGATTTTCTGAGCTCTGCTCGAGATGAGACGGGGGGGATTGCCGCGGCCTTCCGATCAATGGTCTGGGCTCAGGCCCTCCCGATGATCTTGGCGATCTCGTCCTGCTGGCCCTTATCTCGGGGCTGACGTCTTCGTGGTCGCTGGACGTCACCATTCGCCAGTTCGGGTAATCCTCTCCCTCTCCGTGTCCCCCCTCTTCCCTCCATCCTTTCTTGTGCATTTCGGGCACAGTTCATTCATTTCTGTTGCTGGCTTATTGACTCGGAAACAATGCTGACCAAAAACCTTACCTTTCTTTATCTTTCTCTCCTGCACAATGCGCCTCCTCGGGTCTTTTGCGGGTCGCTCTCTCTCTCTCGTACGGCCATCCAAACCCCCGAACAGATTGACCGACTACTATCAGCTCGTGTACCCGGCGAGTCCGGTCATGCTTCCCCCAATGCATCTCTCCTCGCTCACCTTCCACTACTGCGAGAGCGGGCCAAACGCGCTGCACGCGGCCATCTCCGCCTCGATCGCCCAGCATCTCAATGATTCCGAGGCGCAAAAGACGCTGCAGGGGGATGCGGCTTGGTCCCTTGCTCTGAGCTTGGGCAAACGGGGTGGGCCGGTGGAGCTGACGAGGTTGGAGGTCGCGGCGCACCATGCGGCTTCGGCGGAGATGCTGTTGCTCAGTGCGGAGGAGGGACTGGCGAGTGCTGGTTGTGGTCCTTCGGGCGTGGCGTCCCCGCATGGGTTGGGCGGGAGTCAGCAACAGCAGCAACAGCAACATCAGTCGATGACGGCCAGTCCCGGCTGCAGCTCGTCCGCGGGAGGTATCTTTGCCTCTTCGAACCCGTTCCGATCGTCGCCACCAGATCTCGAGCTCGTGCGGATCGAGTGTGTCGCGGCGCGGGTGCTGTTGTCGCAGTACTACTACGGCCAATGCGGGCATCGCGGGCACAAGTTGGGTCACGCACATGCCTTGCGGGCCTGGGAGAACGCACAGTCCCTTGTGCTGACTCTTGCTGGCGAGGAGGGTGGGCCGAGATCGGAGGCTGTGACGGTGGGTGGTGGTGGTGGAGGAGATGGTGGGACGACGATGGGAGGGTCGCATTTGATGTCGCCTGGTGGGTTCAGTCCGGCACAGAAGGTGGAGTGGGGACGGAGGGTGTATCACTCTTGCTTCTCGGCTGTGGTCGTCCTGGCGACAACCGGTGGATTTGTGAGTAAGGGAAGGGGGGGGGGGGTCCCCTTAAAAACACGCTTGTGACGCCAAGAACTGACTACTGACTCTTCTCTATTTCTTTTTTCATTCGGTCACTTGATCATCAATGGCTGTGCACACTCGTCTTTGCTGTCCCTACTGTACTCCCGCTGGTGATCAACAACGGCTGTGCACACTCGTCTTCGCTGTCCCGTTGCCCTGGTACCTCTCTCATTTCGGACCTTTGCTTCGGATACGCCATCTCCCTCATCATCCGCACGTTCGCCTCAATCTTCCCTCATCTCGTCTCGTCGGGCCTTGCTGGCCTTTTCTGTCAATTTCCTTCTTCCGTTCGTTCAGGAACCCGTCCAAGCGGCCCAAGACGTCCTTACCGCGCTCCAAACACGGCCTTCGCTCGGTAATGACGAGAACGCGTGGGGGACGCTTATTCGTGGCTCGCACTACGTCTGCGGGACGTACCAGGCGCTGTACGACCTTGAGTCGCTGCGTCGGGGGGACATTGCGAGCTCGGGTGCGGTGGTGCAGTCGCAGGCGGAGGCGTATGCGGTGCGGAACGAGATCTTTGCGCGGATGAGCCATTTGGACATCGATATGGCCAACTACTGTGTGTATGATCCGGAGTGGGCGACTGCACAGCGGAGTGCGGCCGCGGGTGGTGCTGGTAGGATGGGGCGGTCGAGGGGTGAGAATGACTTTGATGCGGATGAAGGGGCGCCGGTTTTCGTTGTTGAGGTTGAGAAGGAGTTGGCGCGTTCGCTCAAGATTGCGGGTAAGCTGATGACGGCAGGGTAAGTTCAGTCGACATGGGGGTCCCTCGCCCCCAATGATTCTCAGGGTTTTTAGTTACTGAACGCATTCACACTGTTCTTGATTGGTTGGGGGTCTCTAGATCCATCATCATTTTGCACCGGGCGCAAGCATTCGGCAATGCTCGACTGTTTATGGACAAGCCGCAGTGTGGGTTGCCTGCTTTCAACACGAAGGAGCTTGCACCGGCTCCGTCCAAGGACTCGCATGAGTCGAGCCAGGACGACGACGATGCGCTCTGGCACCGATCGAAAGACCGGGAGGCGAGCCCTACGGAGTCGAATGCGACGTCGACGTTCACTGGCTCCGGTTCGGCTTTTACGAATACGGATGGGGGCACGGGTTCGCCGCTGTTTGTGAGGGGCCAGGCGCCTTCGTCTGTGGCTACGAGTGCGCCGTCAACTTCTGGGTCGGTGACGTCGTCGTCGAAGGCGAAAGCGAGTTCGTTGTTCAAGGCTGTGGCTACGAGTCAAGCCGGAGGCTCGAGCAGTGGGCCAGGTGGTGGGAGTGTGCCTGCGAAGGCGTTCTTCCCTCCGGACGATCGGTACATGGGCGGACCGTTTGACGCTCGGGTGTCATTACATCGGTGTAAGCTTGCTGCTGCGGTGATGCACGAGACGTTCCTGAACCAGGAGCGGGAGAAGGAGCGGGAGATGGCGAGCGGTGGGGATCGACGGCGGCGGTTGAGCCTGACGCCTGTTTTGAATTCGGACGGTTTTGGTGGTGGTGGTGAAGGGACACGACGGCAATCGGCGTATATGGACCAGTCGGGCGACGGCGGCGACGGCCCATCATCAGGCGCAAGAACGGGGGAAGCGACCCCTCGTCTACCCCCATACTCGGCGTGCTCGTACGTACTCTCGGCGTACGTGTGGCTGATGCTGTCCCTGCTCGCCCTGCTGGGAACGGACGACCGCGAACAGGCTGCGCAGCAGATTGAGATGCTTCGGAGTCGTGCGCGGAGTATACATTCGATCTTGGATCGGATGTCGGCCAGTTGGCGGAATGCGAGGGAGTATCGGGCTGAGGTGGAGACGCTTTTGTTGGCGAATGAGAAGCTGGCTGGGTGAAGACAAAGCCCCCCTCCCAACCTCGCTCGCTCGCTCGCTCCCTCCTTTCCACCCCTCAAGCATCAAGCCTCATGTCCCAAGGCCCAAGGCCCCCAGCCCAACCTCACCGCGGGCCATCTATGAAAACAACTTCAGCACTTCCTTTCGACTGCACCTGCTTTTCGGTTCACATGCAAATTCGTCACCCTCTTCCTTCCTTCCTCCCTTGCTGCTCTCTCGTCTTGCGATTCTCTCTCTCTCTCTCTCTCCGTCTCTCTCTTCTCTTTCTTGTTCTCGCAAGCAGCACGCGCATGATACACGGCCACTTCTACTTATATTTTCCCTCTCTTTGCTCGATCCTTCTCTCTCCGTCTCTCTGTCTCCCTGTCCCTATTTCCTTAGCAGCAAACGCGCGCAGCATACACGGCCTACTTATATTTCCCTGCTTTCTCTAACTTACAAGCCGTCGTGCCTATGTATCCCTGTCTCGAATCGCTCTCTCTCACACACACACAAGCACACATACGAGACACAGTGTACATATGTATATGGCCGACTTGCCTTCGCTCCTTTGCTCCTCCAACTCGACGTCGAGAGCGATGCGAGCGAGGACCGGGGATGTGCCGCGATGGTGTGTGGAGAAGTGCTTTTGAGAATATCAACAGCAGCGTTTCTCAGGCACGCGACACGTTTGACGTTCCCGCTTCCCGAGGGTGGACCGATAAGTCTGCGATAAGAGATTGAGAGCGAGGTGGTCTGTGCGCTGTGCGACCGCCCAGCATAAAAAAGTGCCCAGTATGGATGGCCTTGTTGGGTTGTCCGCTTCTTGAATCTTCACCTCATCTGGATCGCCGCATTCATTCATTCGTACCGTACTTAACTCGCTGCTTCTGCTGGACGACGACGATCACCTTCCCCCTCTTCCTCTCACTCTCACTCTCCCACACACACGCTCCCATCTGAACATTCCTCAGCCATGTTGTATGCTCCGATCGCAAAGACACAGCTCGAGTGGCTCGCCTCCCTCAGCCCACTCGAGCACTCCGTCGAGAACTCAAACAAGTTCGGACGCAAGACGTGAGTCTCTCCTTGGCTGTGCTCCTGCTCGTCTTCAAGCGGCTCTCACTGACTGCTCGCTTTCTGTTGCACAGGTCGATCATCTCCACCATCGGTCCCAAGACCAACTCGCCTGAGATGCTCCAGAAGCTCCGCAAGGCTGGCATGAACATCGGTATGTTTCCATCCTCGCTCACAGGCCTTATCCGCAGTGCTCATCTTTTCATCCCCCCCCCCCCCCCCCTCTCGCTTTGACATGATACAGTCCGCCTCAACGCGTCCCACGGCTCCCACGACTACTTCCTCTCCGTCGTCAAAAACGCGCGTCAAGCTGTCAAGGGTGGGTCCGCAACACGCATCCGATCTGGCCAAATTACACGTCGGTCTGACGGCGCTCCTTGTCCTTCTCTTTTCTTTCCATCTCTCCAGACACTCCCGGCCGATCACTCGCCATTGCGCTCGACACGGTACGTGGATCCCCGACGCGCTCTCATACGGGCCATCCGCCCCCTCTTTCTCATAGTGCTCACATTTGTTCTTTCCCCCCCCCGCTCCGCTTCATCTCATCATCATCCCTCCACAGAAAGGTCCCGAGATGCGCACCGGTCTCATGGTCGACGGCGAGGATGTCAAGATTCCGCTCGGACACGAGTTCTACGTCACTACCGACGACAAGTACGCAGAGGCGTGCACGGACCAGCATCTTTACATCGACTACAAGAACTTGCCCAAGAAGGTCGAGCCTGGGCGGACGATCTTCATCGATGATGGTGAGTTAATTGCAAAATATATGCGGAAATGACTTTGACGCGTCGATATCTGACTCTCCTCGTTATAATTCAGGAATTCTCTCGCTCCAGGTCCTCGCCATCGAGAGCGACACCATGGTCCGTGTACGCGCCGTCAACAATGGTGTTCTTTCCAACAAGAAGGGTGTCAACTTGCCCCTGACCGAGGTCGACCTGCCCGCCATCTCCGAGAAGGACCGGGGCGACATCCAGTTCGCAGTCGACAACGACCTCGACTACATCTTTGCCTCCTTCATCCGCCGCGGCTCCGACGTCCGCACCATCCGCGAGATCCTCGGCGAGAAGGGAGCCCACGTCCGCATCATCTCCAAGATCGAGAACCACCAGGGCGTCCTGAACTTCGACGAGATCCTCAAGGAATCCGACGGCATCATGGTCGCCCGTGGTGATCTCGGAATTGAGATCCCCGCCCCGCAGGTGTTCATGGCCCAGAAGATGATGATTGCCAAGTGCAACATCGCGGGCAAGCCCTCGATCTGCGCCACCCAGATGCTGGAGAGCATGATTGTCAACAACCGACCGACGCGGGCGGAAGTGTCCGACGTGGCTAATGCCGTGCTCGACGGCGCGGACTGTGTGATGCTCTCCGGCGAGACGGCCAAGGGAGCGTACCCGATCGAGGCGGTAACGATGATGGCCGAGACGGCGTACCTGGCCGAACAGTCGATCTCGTACATACCCCTGTTCAACGAGATGCGCAGCCTGACCCAGGTTCCCACTGAGACTTCGGAGACGGTTGCCATGGCGGCGGTGAGTGCGTCGTTGGAGCAGCACGCGGGTGCGATCCTGCTGATGAGCACCAGCGGGAACACGGCCCGGCTGGTGAGCAAGTATCGTCCCTCATGCCCGATCCTGGTGATCACCCGGAACGAGCAGACGGCGCGTGGCGTGCACCTGTACCGGGGCTGCTACCCGTTCCTGTACCCGCACGAGCGCCCGGACACGCTTGCGAAGTGGCAGGAGGACGTGGATAACCGGATCAAGTTTGGGTTGGGGGAGGCGTTGCATTTGGGGATTTTGGAGAAGGGGGATACGGTTATTGCGTTGCAGGGGTGGAGGGGGGGTAAAGGGCATACGAACACGATGCGGGTGCTTTCGGTGCCTGATGCTTCGAGGAGCTTTGCGCTGGATGGGACTAAGTTGGATGGATGAGCGGGGGGTTCCTTCCTCTTTTCCCATGCTCTCTCGCCTGGGCCCTTCTCCCTAAACCCAAGTGTTTTTCCTTTCTTTCCCTTCTTCCTTCTCGCTTTTACGTACCTAGAGTCCTAGACCTCTGATGAGCCCCTGTCACGCGTTCTTGTTTACCCCCGTTCACAGGAGAAAGGGGGTTAGGATTGTTTAGAGCAATAGCTATACAACAGCTATGCTATTGGGGGGGGGTCCAATAGCCTTGTCATTGAGAGATACGCCTGACAAGCTGTTGTAAAATCCCAATCCCTTTAAATTGAAACTTGGTTTGACGCTAAAAAGTTTCAGAGTCTCAATCCCAACCCGCTACCCTTTTCTGGAGGCGATCTGGATGGATGGCGGTCGTCTGGACACCTGCCCCGGCTCGCGGAGGATGCTGACGCTGGGAGCGTGGCCACACGATGAGTGCGCCACCCCCCGCCCTGCCTTTCCGCGAGGAGAGTATATCAGGCAAGCGTAATTCAATGGGCCTATGCCCGCGGTGATCCTGCCGCGTTTGGGCCCGAGCATCTGTAAGGTCAGGACTGAGCACGTGACTTGACGCGTCGTCGCGTCGAAGATACTCCAAACACGGGTGAGGTGAGACTCGTCTGGTGGTCTTCTGCGCTAAAATAGGTCCAAAATCCCTGAACCTGCAATAGGTACGACAATACCCTTAAGGTATTGACAAATCCCAATCTTGCCCAATAGCTGTACCTATTCGGAGGATTGACCAAGAGATTGGGAGGGCCATTTCTCCTGTGGTTTCCGCTTCCTTCATCAATCGAATCACACTCTCATCACTAGTCTGATCACACCAGACCGGCGGTGATCAAAGAGTCACCTCCACGCGCTTACAGTGACTCGCAAAACTGGCCCAATGTTACGTCCAAATTTACTGTTCAACGTTTTGATGCAACTTTTGTCCATACAACACCACCTCAAATTCACAGGGCTTGAAGCGTAGGACAGTACGTTTCCAGCGCATGCTTCACATTTTGTCTGCCTATCGAATTGACTCGCCGGTGGTGCTTCAAAGGTTACGGGGTCACTGGGCCAGTTTTGCTCACACCCACTTTTGATTACAATTTTGATTACAACGCATTGTATCCAGAACCACCTTTTTCCTCGACCACTCCGCCAAATCGTAACTCAGGTCACTTGACGATGAAGGGGCAGGGTCTGGCAGATGCCTGTGCGTATAGCCCCGGCGGTGTTGGGGGTCCCGCGGGTGTCTGTGAGGTGGTGTGGTCTCGATTGTCGACTTACTTAGGACCGTCCCTAATTGTGACCATAAAAACGTGCTCACGACTCACACATGCCTCGCGCACCCAGGAAAGCTGCCAGAGCTCATCCAGCTGGACCTCTTGGAGCCTACCGCAGCCATCTCTGTGGTGCTGACCCATTTTGTTGTTACAGCGCGAGCTGATTTCTGTCGGGACAATAGTGCTGGATGGGGGAGTGACTTAGAAATTTTGTAATTACTTTGTAATCAAAAGTGGGTGTAAGCAAAACTGGCCCAATGGTCTTCTGACTTTGGAGCACCACCGAGGGATCAATTTTGAAGTTACAGAGAAGCTACGACGCGCGCTGGAAACGTACTGTCCTACGCTTTAAGCCCTGTGAATTTGAGGTGGTGTTGTGTGATGATTTGCTGCTGAAAACTGCACCTCTGTGCGAATCCATGATTTATTGGGCCAGTTTTGCGAGTCACTGTATCAGAACTGTCGCCGCGGTGGCGGTCTGGCCGCATTCGACCCGATCTTGTTAGTAAGTGCTCGCAAATTTCGCAGTCAACCTCACTCGAAGCCCAACTTTGCACACCAACCGCACCACTTGACACACACGTACGCAGACGAAACTTCGCAAGAGCATAGCCAGGCACAGTAAGAATCATCTCCAGGCTTCAGATCTCTGTTCGATAAGTAGCAGGGCTGGTGGTGTTGCTTTGCGTCCATAGCATGTCAGGGGAAAGGCTCCGAGCCGCCAGAGCAGTGTGTGTTTGCGCACGGACGAAACACTTCCGCGGCGCTGCCAGGCATCAGAGCAGTGTATTTGCGCACGGACGAAACACTTACTAAGTAAAATGGGTCGAATGCGTCCAGACCGTCACCACGGGATCAGTCCTGTCATCACGTGCGTCGACGGTCGGGTGTGACCAGACTACTCTCATCACGATCCTCTGTTCTCCTGTCTTTTGCCACCCACTACTGACTTGGAAGTTGGGTGAGTGAGTGGGTGCGCCGTGCGCGACGCTCTTTCCCTTTGTTCTGCTTTTCTTCCAGTCCGATGACACGACACCAACCAAAGACAGGACACAGAAGAGGATGAAACAGAAGAGAAAGAACTATTTTGGGATGGATGAGCTGATAAGGACAGGCAGGGGTGGGAAGGATGGACAAAGGATGGACTGAGGTGGACATTGGACGTGGACGTTGGACGTGGACACTGGACGAGCGTTTCCTGATCGTCTCGACCCGCTATGCGTAGATTTTGAACAAGTTCTTGGGGAGGGTGACCGTGTTGTGTTAGGTAGGAGGGACTGGAAAATGAGAACGGTAGGCGTACGCGCGCGGAAGGGGACGGGGGTTTTGGTTGGACGTTGGACGTGGACGTGGACGGAAGCGAAACACTGTTTTTTTGTGGATGTTGATTGTTGTGTGGATGGACAGATAGACGAGACGGAATGGAGACAATTTTGTGGTGGGTGAGAGGGAGAGACCTAGGGGCTGAGCCTTCGTTCTTGATGATGATGATGGATCATGTTGTGAACTTAAGCGGTCTCAGTGGGAGCGGCGTCAGTGGCGGGGGCAGCGGCACCCTCGACACCCTCTGCGTCGGCACCGGCACCGGCACCGGCAGCAGCGTTGTCGGTGGAGTCTGCCTTCTTGAGAGCGACGCGGAGCTGAACCTCGCGGTCGCCAATGGTGAGGCCCTTGCCGTTCTCGATGATGCGGGTCTGCTCCTCGTGGGACTCGGCATCGACAAAGCCGTAGCCCTTGGACTTGCGACCGAAGCGCTTGGCCACAAAGGCGGAGGTGATCTTGTAGTCGGCAAAGGCGGCCTTCAGTCCTTCGTCGTCGGTGCTGAAGGGCAGGTTGGCGACGAAGATGAGGGTTTGGGAGGGCTCGCCGGAGGGTGCTGAGCCGTCGGCGCCGGCGGCGGCGCGTGGTAACCGGCGTGCGGCACCGGACGATGTGCCTGTGGCACCGGGGGCACCACCGGGTGTGCGGGCGGAGGAAGAAGCGGCGCCGCGACCTCCCCTCCCGGTGCGAGCGCCGCCTGGAGCGCCTCGTGCGCCACCGGCACCGGCACCACGGCCGCCCTTGTTAGGGCCGTCCTCGGCACCCGGAGCGCGTGCACCGTTGGTCTTGTTCGTGTTGGCGGACTGTGGCTTTGCGCCCTCCACGTTGATCTCGCGACCGGCGACCTCGCGCTTGTTGAGGGTCTGCACGGCGTTCTGAGCGGCGGCCTCGGAGTCGAAGGTGACGAATGCGTATCCGAGGGAGCGTGTGCCGCGGGTGATGATCTGTGCGGATGCGACGGTGCCTGCGTCTGCGAAGAGGGTCTTGAGGTCTGCCTCTGTGGTGGCGAAGGCGAGGTTTCCGACGAAGACCTGCTTCTTGGCCTCCTCGGGGCTGGTGGCCTGCTGGGACGGAGCACCGACGCCGGTGATGGACGCGACGCCCTGGGCGAGGGAGTCGACGGCGGTCTTGATCGTGTCAACCATGGTGGTCTGCGGTCTGTGGTCTGCGGTCTGTGGTCTGATGGGCGTGTGTGTGAGCTGTGAGCTGTGGGCTGTGGGCGAGCTGCGGATGAGTCAATAGGCAAACAGTTGGAGATGGTCGTCGTGGCACAGAAGCAGTGCGAGTGCGAAGTGAGTGTGCGCCCCGTGTGTTGGAACTGGAAGAAAGGAAGTCGCAAGTCGCGTGACCACAAAGTCAGTCAGTTGAGTCAAGCCGCGTGGTATGTAGAGCCGCAAAAGTGCAGTTCATATTAGATATGCAGAAGTGGGAGCGTATTTTGAAAAGCACTTCCACCCGGCCCAGCATCACCTCCAGCCAGCCAGCCAGCCAGCAGGATGAGGATGAGGATCAGCACTCAGCACTCAGCACTCAGCACAGACGACAGCGACAGGCGCAACGATGAGTGCGGCGGACGGAGACGCAGCCCACAGTGTCGCACGCGCACTGAGCGGGAACAGCGACGACACCACACAGCAACTGCTCGCCATCGTCGACAGCAGCAGCAGCAGCAGCAGCAGCAGCAGCGAGGACGGGCTCGGACTGGGAGCAGCACTCGCACGCACGCTGCATGCAATCATCAGACACCACATCCTCTTCCCCCTCGCACTCACCACACCCGCACTCCTCGCCACAGTGACCCACATCGCAGCAAGACTCGCCCCACCCCAGCTCCAGTCCGCACCCCGTCCACCGGCCGGCATCGACACCCAGAACACAGAGATCGCGCCTCCACCAGCATCGCCCTTCCACGACTTCCTCATCGATGCCGTCTGGACTGTCGACGCAGAGCTAGAACTGCTCTCCGACGCAGCACTCGGCATCGCATCACAGACACAGCTCCCCCTCAACAAGCAGATCGAACGCAGGGCAGAACAGATCCGCATCCCACATCCATCAAGCGACAACCAGATCACCTTCCACGACGCACAGGAAAGACTCGCAGCACTCGTCAAATCACTCGTCGTCAGTCTCTCTCCCTCCCTCTCTCTCTCTCTTCCTGCTGCTCCCTGTGTCCTGCCCCACGTCGGTCGAATCTCTCTTACCAACCTCCCCACCCTCATAACAGCACGCCCGTCATCTCACCAGAGAACTCGTCGCAGAACGGCTCGAGCTGCCCCTCCTACACCGCCTCAACCTCTTCCCAGAACCGCTCAACACCATCAATGCACGCGTCGCAAAAGTCAACACGTCCATCAACTACAAGCAGGACAAGTACAATCTCCTCAGGGAAGAGAACGAGGGCTATACCGCTCTCATCAAGCTCCTGCTCGAATCCATAGGACCCGCGCTCAAACCGGTATATGTTCTCGATCAAAGCAATTCTCATTCCTCGTCCACTGCTCCAACGGGCGCGAACTACACCTCCCCTCCCATCGCCATCATAGAGACCGAGTCCGCACACGAACGCACAACACGCGCCACCATCGTCCTCAAGAAGATCCGCGCCCTCGTAGGTTACTTCAATTTGGACTCCTCCCGCGTGCTTGATGTCCTCCTCGACGTCATGGGTCTTCATCTCACACAGCACTGGCCCTTCTTCTGTACCCTGCTCGAGCTCTCGGCATGGGGCGAGCATCTGCGCTCGGGGAGAAGTAAAGCTGATGATCATCATCATGAGATGGACATCGACAGCGACGCTGAATCCCAATCCCAATCCCAATCCCAAAAGGGCAAAGGAAAGGCAAAACAGACAGGTACCGCCCATACAAGCGCACAACGTCGTCCCCGCCCACTAGGCGACCTCGAATCCGAAATCAACAACCTGCCAGACTACCTCGCCTCCGAAACAGGCAACTCCACCTGCGCACAGCTCATCGGCTTCAAATTCAGAGACTACCAACGCCCCGAATCCGCCGACGTCCTACCCCCGGAACTCTACCTCCTCACCGCCCTCCTCGTCCATCGCGGCTTTGTCCGCCTGCTGGATCTCGTGCCCCATCTGACACCGGATGCGGCTCAGATGCGCGAGTTGGAGCTCGAGCATCGCAAGAGGATGCGGGCGGGCAATCGGAAGGTTGAGCTTAATAATGCACTTGCCATGGCTGCTCCCTTGGAAGATGATGGCGCCGGAGGGGGAGGGCGTCGGCCTGCTTCCTCTTCTAGCGGCGCATTTTCATCCAACCCTACTGCGGACACAGGCACCAACCCACCCGCCTCCGGCACCAACACAGACGCGGGGAAGAAAAGGGAGAACCAAATCGTCGGTCTGACCCGGGCCTTCCTCGCGCTCGGCTCCCTCCGACATGCCTGGTTTTTCCTCGGCCGCTCGCCCTGGTTGCTCACCGCCCACCCGGACCTGGCAGACGCGTACTGTCGCCTGTTGAAGGTCGTGCTCGCGCCGACGTATCGGCATGTGGCGTCGTCGCAGTTGGAGCCGGTGTTGCGCTCTACGCCGCCTTTGAGCCGCTTGGCTGTGAAGCCGTCGGCGATCGCGGCGGGGAGTACCGACGGCGGAAAGGCAGCGTCGACATCGCCACAGAGCTTACCATCAATAGGCCCCTTACCGACCCATGCGCTCACGCTCACCCTACACGCGCCCGAGCCGCTCTGGACAGCCGAGAAGCGGTTCGTCTTCTTCTACCCCTTCTGGACGGCCGAGCTTCCGCACTGCGCCAAACCGGCCGATTTCTTCACTGTCTTTGTGCCGATGCTCAAGTTTCTCGGGCCGTTCTTCTATCGGGATTTGGAGCTGTACTCGGCTATTTGTCGGTTGGGGAAGGTGGGGTTGAGGATGTGTGTCGGGAAGGCGGGGGTTGATGGGCAGGTAGGGGATGGGGAGGGCGCAGGCGCAGGCGCGGAGCTTTCGGCAGTGGCGGTGGAGCAGAAGGAACGTTGGTTGGACGTTGTAAGGACATACCTCCTCCCGGCGCATATCCTGACCGACGGCCTATCCTACGTCGGCACGGAGCTGTGGCGGATGCTGTCCTGTCTCGAGTACAAGGAGCGCTACGGCCTGTATGGGGAGTGGAAGTACCGCCTCTACCTGCGGGACGACCTACAAGGTCGCCGGGCCGACGCCGAGCGGGACGCACGAAGCGTGCTGCGGCGGATCAGCAAAGACTCGGACAAAGCCAAGGCGATGGCGATGGGCAAGAAGCTTGCAAAAGTGGCGCATTCGAACCCGATTGTGTTTTTCAGCGTGGCGTTGGCGCAGGTGCAGGCGTATGACAACTTTGCGTTCTCGCTGGTGGAGTGTCTCCGGTTCGCCTCGCTCACCCCGCTCGAGTCGGACGTGTTCATGTTCGTGCTGCTGGACGCGCTCTCCGACGACAAGAAGGACCGGCTGAAGAGCGACGGGCTGAATACGAGTCTCTGGCTTGCGTCGCTTGCGACGTTCTCGGGCATCTTGCTGAGGCGGTGCGAGAAGGTCGACCCGGTGCCCCTGCTGCAGTACGTGGTGAACTCGCTGGTGAGCCAGAACACGAACGACATCGTGATTGTTCGGGAGCTGGTGAAGCAGATGAGCGGGCTGGTTGTGCTGGAGACGTTGGATGACCGACAGGTGGATGCGCTCTTTGGCGGGCGACTGCTCCGGGTCGAGGCGATGATGGCGCCTGAGCATAAGCCTGATTCCGAAGGGCGGGAGGCGATGTTGAGGTCTGGGGAGCGGCTTTTGGGCAGTTTGAGACGGAGTCGGATGGGGGTGCCGTTGCTTGTGCTGTTGGCGCAGATGAGGGGGAGTTGTGTTTTTGCGGAGGAGATGGGGCTTGTGGAGGAGGGTTCGTCAGGTGCGGGAGGTGGGCGGAAGGCGGTTGCTGCTATGTTTGACTCGGTACGTATTTTCCCCTCCTATCCCTTCAAAAGGCTTCTTCCCCATTTTTTTGCGCGCGGGAGGCAAGTCGCTGACGCTCACTTAATACCCTGTTTCCTTTGGGGGTGTGATTTCACAGTGTCAAATGGTCCTCTTCCAGTTCATCGAGTTCCTCCAGTACTTCGCCGACGCGCGGACGTACGCCGACCTGGTTCCCTCGCTCGAGGCGCTCGTGTTGCGCTTTGGGCTCTCGCCTGCGATTGCTTTCCATATTGCGCGGCCGAACTTGAAGCGGGAGATCGAGTTGGGCGCGGAGGCGGAGAAACGGGCGGCGGCGGAGAAGGAGAAGGAGAGGGCGAGGGAGAAGAAGAGGTTGGAGGAGGAGGAGGAGAAGTTGAAGAAGGAGGCTGAGGCTGAGGCGGAAGCAGGGGCGAAGGAAGTGGAGGAGAAGGGGGAGGGAAAGGAAAAGGAAAAGGGAGGGGAGGATGTGGAGATGGAGAATGGCGAGAAGGCTAAAGAGGAGGATGTGAACGGCAAGGACGCTTCTGACGCGTCGGGTGCCAATGGTGAAGCGAAGACGGCACCTGTCGCAACCGAGCCAGCCGCCGCCGTAGCTACGACAGCAGCAGCTGATACCGACACCGACATGGTCGAACAAGCCTCCAACAAAGCCGCCGAACCCTGGCTACCCGCACTCGCCCCCGCCCTCTCAGCCGCACACAAGTTCCTACCCGCCGAAGTCCAAGACAGCCTCGGCGCGTTCTTCTACGTGACCTTCTGGCAGCTGAGCTACGCAGATCTGGACGTGCCCTCGAGCCGGTACACGATTGAGACGAGTCTGAGTGGCCGGAGTAATCGGAGTATTGAGGCGCTGAGGGCGGAGAATATGAAGCAGATGCAGGCGCAGAATGGGACGCGGTTGAGGTTGTTGAAGGAGAAGGTTGCTTGGTTTCGTGAGTTTTCTTTTCCCCCCTTTCTTTCCATTCTTTTATGAATGTTCCCCCGCCAGTTCGTGTTCGCTTGGGGGATTTGTGTGCTGATTTTCTGGCCTTCTCTGGATTCAACGGGATAGCGGACGAGGTGCGACAGGTGCAGCTTGCTGATCAGGTGATTCAGTACTGCCTCCATCCTCGGGCGCTGATCTCGACTGTGGATGCGATCTTTGCGGCCAAGTTCTTGCGTCGTCTTCACTCGTTGGGCACGGCTAACTTCCCTTCGCTGAGGATCTATGATAAGGTACGCTTTGGAGATGTCCCGTTCCGAGTTATGTGAATACTACGACTGACGCTACATTCTTTGGTTGGGCCTGTAGCTGTTCACGCAACATGTCACGTTGACTATTTTTAGCTGCACGGAGGCAGAGGCTAAGTACTACGGTAAGTTGATAATCGCCCCTCATGCACGGTACCTGCGGTAGCGCTGACCATACCTATTCTTTCTCTTCAGGTCGATTCTTGCTCACCATTCTCGAGGATGTGACGACGTGGGCCAAGTCGGAGGAACGCTACGAGAAGGAGGTGCTCAAGACCAAAGACGGCGTTGACCTTCCTGGATTTCGACAGTCCGTCAAGGGCTCGCCGTTGTCGTGGGCCGACTTCCTGCAGATATCCGATAAGTGGCATGATGCGCTGCGATCGGTGAGTAAAGTGTCCAGAAGTGATGTTCCCGGCCTTGACCATATTACAAATGACGGACTGACACAGTCAATATCTCGCGAATGATTCAACAGGGCCTGCAAAAGTGCCTAGAGAGCAAGGACTACCTCTGTCGCCGGAATGCGATCGCGATCGCCAACCTGATCACGCCATACTTCCCTCGCAAGGCCCTGTACGGCGACAGCATGATGACCTACATCCAGAATGTCATCTCCGAAGAGACGCGCGAGGATGTCCGTCTCTCTGCCAATGGTCTGCTAGCGCGCTACAAGGCAGCCAGTAAGACGTGGCTCCGCCCAAGTGCGAAGGCCTTCGAACCGCCGACGCCGGCCCGCTCCGAGGTGGCTTCGTCCACGGCTGCCAAAGATGGGTCAAGCGCCAACAAGAAGACGGTGGAGCCAGCTGCTACGAGACCAGCTTCAAATACCGCGCCGGCGAGCAAGACGAGTGCACCATCTCCAGCGTTGCCTACGGGACCTAAAGCCGATGGACGCTCGACGTTGCCGGATCGACCGGGTGCTGTACGGACTGTGTCGTCTACCCAGATGGCCCCGCCGACGGGTCCTACCGGGGGCCGGCATGGCTTGCCACCTCGGCCTACGACGGGCCGAACGAGTTCGACGACAGTTCCGCCTACTGGACCTGCTTCTACTTCTGTTAATCGGGAGCGTGGACCTCTGAATGGTCCTGGTCCTGGTCCTGGTCCTGTGTCTGGGCGAGGATCGGATGTGTCGGCCGTTGGGGAGAAGGACGGTGCTGCTCAGAAGGAGAAGGAACGCCCTGAGAAGCCGGTTGCTGCGATTGCGAGCCGGGCGGTCGCTGCCGAAATTTCTGCTCCTGCACCGCCGAGTGGGAACGGCAACTTAACGCCTGTATCTCACTCCGCTATCGCATCCCCACGCCCTGCTCGCTCGCGCGATGTGTCTCCCTCGACGAATCCGCGACGAAGCCCTGAGCCGGGCTCTGCATCGGGATCAGTCCGAGGCACGAAACGTGATCGGGATCGTGAAGGTGCTGAGGAGCGCCCTGCACTTGGTGTCGATGCACCGTCGCGTCGTGCTGATCGTAGCCCGCGGGATTCAGACCGGGATCGAGACCGGGATCGCGACCGTGGCGATCGCGACCGGGAGCATCGAAACCGGGATCGAGACCGGGACCGTGAGCGAGATCGGGATCGTGACCGCAGCGACAGACATCGGGATGGCGAACGGGACCGGGAGCGCGACCGCGACCGTGATCGGGATCGTGAGAAAGATCGACGGGACCGGGATGATCGCAGGGATCCTCCTCGCGGACCACGAGGAGCTGTGGATGAGAAGGACAAGGTTAAAGATAAGGTCACTGCTGATCGTAGTGACGAGGCTGCTGCCAATAAACGCCGACGCGTGGAGCGTGAGGAGGCCTCGGGTCGGAATGGATCCGGATCGGGGAACGGGTGGGACGCTCCGCTGCCGCCGACTACTACGGCTGCTGCACCCAGCCGTGCTCCGACGCATCCCTCAAGCTCAAACGCTACAGCCATGGGCCCACCTCGTCGTCCCGAAGGAACTGATACGTGGGTGAAAGAAACCCCTGCGCGTCGTTCCGAGACGGGAACAGATACGCGGGTCAAAGACACCCCTGCGAGAGGGGAGCCCGCTCATACGTCGAGCTCGAACGCGACAGCGATGGGCCCGCCTCGTCGTCCCGAAGTGGCTGAGACGTGGGGCAAAGAGACTCCTGCGCGTCGGTCCGAGTCGGGGACGGATACGTGGGTGAAAGATGCTCCTGCGCGGGTTGAACGGGACGAACCTGAGCGGGAACGAGAGCGTGCGTGGGGACCTAATGCCGTCGGTGGCAGGAATGGGCGGGATGGAGTTCCGACTGGTCCGAGGACACCGGTCGTCAGTGGGGCTTCCGCTGTCGTGGCCGATGCGCCTTCATCCTCGGCTCGGGCTTCTCATGATCGGGATCGGGGTAGTGAAAGGGAGCGGGAGCGAGAACGGGAGCGTGACGGTCCTCGCGCCCGCGGACGGGAGGCTGAGCGAGACCGTGAGCGCGATCGCGATCGTGAACGTGATCGTGATCGTGACAAAGGACGCGATCGAGACGACCGTGGCAAAGGCGGTCGTGCAGAGGCCCCTGTCGCCTCGCAAGCTGAAGCACCTCCAGCGACTCCGAGCAAGGTCGACCCTGCGCCTGCTAATATCACTCCGGCAGAGAAGGACAAGGGCAAACAAGAAGCAACAAGTCGGCCCCGCGAAAGCGACAACAAAGATGTCTCGGCAGACACAAGCATTTCGGTTCCTCAGAAGCGCAGTCACGACGAGCAGGTTGAAAGTGCGGACGGTCCTCAAGATGCATCTGCTGATAGTGTGAGTGGAGAGTTCTGCGACTCTGCGTTTCGAAAGCTGTGTATAAGAAGCTCATCGGAACATAACTTCACTCCTGATCCTCAGAAGCGCGCCAAGCGTACACCTGGTGCACGAGCGGAAGGTCAAGGACTGCGGTTGTCTGGCGTTGCCGCTGCAGCGGCCGCGTCAGCAGCCTCAGTTGGAACGGGCCGTGATGCTGGCAAACCCCGTCTGACAGGCGGGAATCGGGTGGACGGATCTCGAGCTGGCCGCGCTGGTCAGTCGATATTCGGCGCGGCGGCGTCTGCGTCCGCACCGACTGCGAGTGCTCCGGTGACGGCCGCGGCTTCGAACTCGGGTTCACTCATGGCTCGGCTGGGTGCTGAGCCTAGCCCGTCCAAGGGTTCGCCTGCGTCTGCAGGGGAGAGTACGACCAATGTGAAGTCTCCTTCTGGTGACGGCAGCGTTCCTGGTGGCCGGATCGTGACCATCCAGGGAATGGCAAGTCGACGGGAGAAGGATCGCGACGTCAGTGTACCAGGTGCGGCCGTGGAATCGCCTGCCCGGCCTGGACCTGTCGAAGGCTCCAGCAAGGATCGCGAACGGTCTAATGACCCCGGCCCGACCAACAACGGCGGAGAGGCAGATCGGGAGAGGGAGCACAGCAACCGCAGTCGGCGAAACAGTCGTGACGGAGGACAAGTAGCGGCCCCCGCCATCGCAGATCGGGATCGCGAGCGCGAGCAACGGGATCGAGACCGTGAACGCGATCGGGATCATCCTAGTCATGCCCGCGGAAGCAACAGCCACGGCCGAAATGACCGTGACCGGGAGAGGGAGAGGGAACGCGAGCGAGATCGAGTCAAGGACAGGGACAGGGAGCGTGATCGCGATCGTGACCGTGAGCGAGAGCGGGAACGCGACCGGGACGGTCGGGACAGGAAGTCGAAGGCACGGCGGCCCAGTGGGCGCGATCGCGATCGTGAAGCGCGTCGATCGGGAGCGGGAGCGTGAGGTTGTTCCACCGTCCACGCGCCAGAAATCCGTTCATCTCCCCAGCGCAGAAGGTTTGGTCGCCGCAGTCTGTCACGGATGGTCTCATCGTACGCAGGCGCCTAGGCGCCTGAGTCGGCCAGCATTTCGCTCTTTCTTGTTGTTATCCCCCTTCTTGTCTCCGCTTCGGAATGCATGACGCCTAGGTGCTTGGTTTTCTGTCCTCCTCGGCCCAGAAGGCCGGGTGTGCGACCATTATCATCTCTGCTCTCCAGGAGGCATTCGACAATCGAGTATCGACATGTAGTTGAGGTCGTCGGAGCTGTGGTTAGGTTTATATTTTTAAAAGAAATTTTGTAGCAAATAAATTCGGTTGTATAGTGTAGCGGTTATCACGTCGGATTCTGATCAGAATCAATCTTCCGTAGACCCCAGTTCGATTCTGGGTACGACCTCATTTTTTGATTGGAAACCTTTGTTTTAATTTCAATTTTTTTTGGGACACCACGCACCACATACCACCCCTTCACCCTGGCACATCGATGCGGAGACATCGAGAATTGCATCTCGTCCAGAGGTGGTGATGTCCGTGGGGTAGCATGTGATGGTTCGTGTCGTGTACTCGTGTGTCGTGTGTTCAGGTGTGCGAGGACGTTGTTCCCTTACCCTGTCTCCCCGTCCTCCGCCGCCTTCCTTTTCCTCAGGCGCATTGTAGCTGCTGAACCGTGGCACAAGCATACGCGCAACATCTTCTGCTCGTATAGCGTCGTTGTTCTTTTTGACATTCTTCAAGGTGATTGATTGTCTTTACTATTTGTGTCGTCGTTGGGCGAAGGCAGCGTTCAAGTCCAAATCGACAGCCCGTCCTGGTCGGCATTTTGGACAGCTGCCTTCGAAACAACCGCGTCCGCCGTGGTTCGTAACCGTGGCCGCGCCCTTCATATCTTCTCGCGAAGTGACCGCCCCCGACGACATCGCCGAGATCCCGGGACGATTACTGATCCAAAGCTTGCAGCACGAGGAGTCAGCAATGAGTCGCTATTGCCGGCGGTGGGGGTTGAACTGGACGATGAGGAGGTCCCTGAAGACGAAAGAGGGCTTGACGCTGCATTCTGGAGAGTCATGGTTGCCGGTTGATGGGTGCTGTGTCATGGATGATTCCTCGAACAATAAGGCGCTCCCTCGACAAAAAAGCCTCCCTTGTGATGTCAGAGGACGACAGGCGGAGGACAAGGACCCCTCCGTATGTAGGGATTGGCGAAAGGGAACCAGACAAAGCCAGCTTTGTCCCATGACGCTCCCGTACGTATGGACTCTGTTGAGTTAATCGAAAGCGTCCGGATAGGGTGCTTTGACTTGTTGGGCTGGAGGTATTTGGAGAGGAAGAACGAATAGCGTAAGTGAGATGCGGCCGGAGCTGTGTTTTCCCGCGGTTTGGCATCGTTTGATCGTACTATACGTCTCCCGGAGCGTGAAGCGTGATACTTTGGCCGTTGCACGCTGCCTGGCGAGATTGCTGACAATGTGTCGCGTGCGGAGTCACCATAGATCGGAAAAGGAAAAGAAACAGATGATTTAATGTATATATGCCAGTCAGCCAGTCAGCCAGTCAGCCCTCTTCTTGCGTTCCTAAGACTTCTATCACCTTGATACCTCATCTTTCTTTCTCGCCCCTGGCGGCTGCCCACCTTATCGTTTCTTCTTGACCCTTGTTGCAACTAGGTTTGTTGATTTGTTCATATCTCGTTCTCAAATGGTTGGATGACGCCGGCATTGAATCGGTCCTCACCGCCTCACCCCAAACAAAACAACGTTCCATCGAGGCCGCAAGGATGAGGAGTTAAGAAAGACACAGACGTGGCGATGTACATGGGGCAACGGAGGCGCTCCGCGTGAGATGAAACGTTCCAAGGCGCACAAAGGTTGATTTATGTGCAGCAGGTTGAACGCGACTCTGAGCTCGGATCACCAGACTGACCTCCCCCCAACGCCCCAACCTGTTTGTTGAGGTCTGCGCGGCAACACCAAGGTCTGGGAAGCTGAATCCGTCAAAAGGCCAGTCGCTCTTCATGACATCGCTGCGTCTATCTGCTCACCTCTTCTGTCCTTACGTTTTCCATTCCCGTCAACCAGCACCCCTTCCACAGGCCCTCAAACGTACAAATCTCGACGGCGGTCAGCACCACAAGATTCAGCCATGTTCCAGACTCACAGCCGCGCCTTCTCGCCCTCCCTCTTCTCTCGCTCTGCAGCCGCCTTCGGAGGCAGTGCTCGAGTACAGTACCGGCCCCGAGTTGGAGCGGTGCCTTCCTACCCCACGACGACGCAGGAACAAACTTCCATGGCTACCAAGGACACTGATATCCCTTCAGGAGCCGCACTGGAGGATATCGTCGTGTACGTCGGCGTGCCTTTCCTTGCGAACGGAAAACTCGCAGCCGAGCCTCACTTTCACGATCTGCTCAGCTCCATCGGCACGCTGTCCGCACCTGGCGTGCGCGTCGAAGTCTACAATGACGCCTAGGATCATTCAGCTGACTACAAGACACGCAGAAGGTGAGATTTTCTGAGATCGAAGATCGTCCTTCACCTTCCTTTCAGTCGTCTAAATCCATGATCCTCACCAGGCATTTCGCGACAACATCGAAAGAACGATACGTCTCCACAATTTCGCTTCCCTTGTACTCTGTCTCATCCCCGCTACTGATCCAGCAACACCCATTACTTGTACCATCCAGCTACCCTTCTCATTCGCAAAACACATCTCAAAGTAGAAGAATAGCTTATTTCCTCTTTGTGACAGCCTCGCTCGATGCATTCATGGTCCGAAGAAACCAATTCTGCAATAGCGACGTGGTCCAACAGCCTGAAAGCGGCCAGTGCCTGATCTCGATTGACATCGGAAAGGCTGAGACACGATATGGAAAGACGAGGTAATGCACGTGTAAATCTGTTACACCTTTGCGACCTATTTTCGACCCATCTATGAAGCCGCGAGTTTGCAACAGTTGTGGATGCTCGTTGACTACTAGCCCGTCCTCAGCGCTGATCTTTCACTGATGAATGACCATCAGATGCCCCCACCGCTCTTCTTGTGTCAGTCATACTCGTGGCAAGGACGTTCTGATGAGAAGCTTGAGGCATCTATTTCGAGAGGAGAGTCATGTATGTAGGAAGATCTAGAAGAGACCCTTTCCAGAGCCGCTCTTCTTCTTCTCCTTCGCGAGCTTCTTCGCGATAGCCTTGTTGTGCTTGAGATCCTCCTTAGCAGCCGCAGCCTTGAACTTGGCGGCCGCATTGACCTTGGCCGCAGCCTTGTGCTTGTCGGACTTGTCGAGGTGCTTCGAGATCTTCTCGACCTTCTCCTTCTTGTTCTTGTTGGATCCACCGCCGAAACCCTTGCCCTTGCCCTTGTCCTTGCCACCCTTGTCGTCACCTCCGTGGCCCTTGCCCTTGTCGCCTCCGAAGTCGAGTCCACCGCCGATCCCAAAGCCATCACGGCGATCGAAGCCAAAGTCGTCCTTGCCGGAGTCCTGCTTCTTCTCCTTCTTGAACTTCTTCAAGTCCGCCTCCTTGTGGTGAGATTCCTCCTTGGCAGCCGCAGCGTTGAACTTGGCGGCTGCTTTGACAGCCGCAGCGTCCTTGTGCTTGTCCTCGTTCGCAGCGGCTTTGAGAGCCTTGAGCTTCTTCTCGCGGAAGCTCTTTTTGGGTCCGCCGCCGTGGCCCTTGCCCTTGCCCTTGTCATCATCGTCGCCACCCTTGCCTCCTCCCTTCTTGTCGTCGTCGTCCTTCTTAATGTTGTTGTTGTTGCCGAAGTGGCCACCTCCAGAACCCTGGCCAAGGTCCTTGTTGTCTCCTCCGAAGACACCGCCGGCACGAAGGACGTCGCCGAGGTCGAAGCCTTTGTTGTTACCGTCGTCAGAGCGAGGGCTGAGTTCGACTGCGTTGGCGTGGCTGGCGATGGCAGCGGACGCGATGGGCTGGGCCACGAGGAGGGCACAAAGGACGAGGGAAAGTTTGGAGTTGAGCTGCATCTTGACGCTACGGTGGGTGTGGGTGCGTAAGTGTGAGTGCGAGAGGAAAGAGTGAGAGAGAGCGAGAGCTGTCCTGTGTTATGGGTGGAGGGTGAGTGATGTGATGGACGAGCACCAGACAGCGGATTGAAGCGGCCCCTTTTATACCTTCGTCCTCATGCCTACATGGTCAAGAGGTCTTCAGTACCCCTTCACGCCCAGATACGTGTGCCTTACTGGGCAGGCCCCGTCTGGTTCGATGACTTTACTGTAGGAGGGGGAGCCTCATCAGAGGTGGCCTGCAATCTCACCTCTATCTCGGATGCTGTTAGAGCTGAAATAATGAGGGTCAGTTGAAGAAGACAGAGCGAGGAGCGCTCCGCGAGTCGGGAGTCACATCGCATCTTCTAATGCGGGACTGTTCAGTGTCGGAAAGGGATCGTGAACATGAAGTTGGTGAATGGTCTGCTGGATGCAGGCGATGCAGGCTGCAGGGCTGATCATCTCTTTCGCGTTCACAGCCGAGCACAGTGCTCTCGGTAGTCGAAGCGGACCGTGCACTTCAGTGGGGCATGAAAAGGAAGAGGGGCACACCGGGTCGCCCGTCGTCGATTCAGTGTCAAACGAGAGGGATGGCGGGAGGGGCGAACTGTGGGAAGGAGGGAGGAGCGGAGGAGCACGAGTCAGCTCTTTGCATGATCATTGGATCGTGTCAATTGTCGGGCGACCGTAAGCACTGCACACTGACCATGCCTCCAGCTCAAGGACGACCAGCACACCTCACAAGACACAGACAGAACAGAACGCACCTGGACTCGAATCAGTGGTATATTTCCTACCAACTCGCGCCGTCAGTGTGCGCTATTCAGAGAGGTAAATGTGGTAGAAAATTCCGACACCCGCACCCGCTGTGTTTCGGATACAATTTCGTCTGAGTCTATTGTCTTCATAATTCCTCCGCTCACTCACTGGCAATCTCAGCCGACTGTCAATCAACTTGACATGAAATTAGCATGAGGAGGTCCAGAAAAATCACACGGTCGCAGAAAACGGTATATCTACGTTCCTTTGGGTGCTAATGATGATGGCTGAGGAAGGGATAGTAGGAGATGGTTGCGCTTGGAGTCATGATCATTCGATCATGCGGTACCAATTTCCCACGGTCGGTTGGGCATCGGGCATCGCTCAAGTGCATCTAGTGCATTCCTCTTCCTCTGCACGACCCATGCCTGAAGATTCGTATATCAAGTTCGCCCGCCTTCGTCGGCATCATCCTTCAGCGCGGGGAAATTACGATGATCGTTTGGATCCAAAAACGTTCAGCCATCTCGCTTCAACACTTCGACTCATCTCCAGTATCATCACGAGCAAACGCGTGTTCTTGATCACTACTGGCTTCTGGTTCAATATACAACATGTATGTCTTTTTATGTATTCTCGCACAATGAGGATGATACATTATTCAAAGATCGCCCGTGTCGGCAAAGGTGAGGCGAGAGCCATCCTCCTCAGGGTCCTTGGCGAGGATGCCGTACCATGCCCAGTTCAGAGAGCCGCCGTCACCGGTGCGCTTGAGGTAGCCGCCGACCTTGGAGGCGTACATCTCGTAGCCGATGGTGCCGCCGATCTGGACGTCAAGCTCGTAGTGCCAGTGCTCCCAGGCGTCTCCCTGTGCGCCGTTCCATGTGTAGTCGTGCTCGGTGTGGATCACAACGATGCTGAAGGAAGGGTGCAGGAAGAAGCTCGAGTCAGCTACGGGAAGCTCTTCTGATATCTGTAAGCACGTGCGCAACCACGTACTTGGTAGCATCGCCGTATTCGCGGCGGAAGCCATCGACCATGTTCTGCGCGAAGCGGGCACGGACGTCGTTATCGGCAGCCTGAGCCTTGAGGATGATTTGGGCGATCTTGGCTCCGACGTCGGCGAGGTCAGAGACTGTGCCACGCTGGACGAGCTGCTGAGGAACGGCGGCGGCGGCGGAGAGCCCGACGAGGGCGAGGGACAGAATGGCAGATGCTGAGAACTTCATGGTGGTAGCTGGAGGGTGCAGAAAGGGACGAGGGAGAGTTTGTGAAAGTGTAGAGTGAAAACAGAAGGCTGAAGAGATGTGAGAGCTGAAGAGGACGAGATCAGAATATGGTGGATTAGATCCGGCTCGACCTTTATAGCCGTCGAAGGTCATACATCACGCAGGTGGAAAGGAGGTCAGCATCTGAGAAATTCGAAGCTGAGGGCTGATTTCCTATGCATCATCGTACTCACTGTCGCCACCGACTCGGAGGGCTGCGCTCGATGCTGAGAAGATGACGACCTCGACAGCCCATCGCACATCGTGTGGCTCAGCCACACCATCGTCGGGCTAGCCGCTAGCGAGACGCTTGGCAAATGGAATCTCCCCCCTCGACGGACACACAGATCGACCAGCCCCGGACAAGGGCTGACAAAGACTCGTATGCCTCTTAGCTTCGGGGCCGGGGTGGGTGGGTGGGTGGGAGGCTGCCAGTCTTCTTTGCAGGTGCTGTACACGAACGTGCGATCATGCCAGCCCGGAATGAGACCGGTAGAATCTCAAGGTAATCGGCAATTGAAACAGCGTGGGATGGGTGACAAGTGCGATTCGGTATTGTTGGCAACAGATGCTGGGTGAGCACTGAGCACTGAGCACTGAGAAGTAAGCGTGAAAGAGGGAGGCGTGGGAAGTTTGTGTCTCGCTTGATCATTCAGGCAGCAATCAGAGAACGAATTGGCGCAATTAAAATAAGACACACTTACGGAACTCTAAACAGCCACTGACGCGCCGACGTTCGGAGTGCAGATTACATACCCAGTCGCGCACATTCATCCAGAAGATCGCCAATGGCATGGCTCTGAGTACAATCTGATTGTTGAGTGCTGGGCAAGGGGATAGTACGTACTTCGGGAGCGACAGGAACCACATTGCCAAGTCGCCAACTTGCCACGCCCCGAAGATGTTCACGCGCCGGGGCTGAAGCGCCGAGAACCACAAGGACCACGACCTCGATCCTCACGACTAATTGCGGCCATGGCGCGTCATCGGACTCGACCTTCTCGAATCTGCATCCTCGCCCTCCTGGCTGCGAAGGTCAGGCGTGGACTTGGGAGCCAAGATCCGACGTCCAGCCTATAAAGGCAGTACTGATGGATCTCCATGGTGAGATCAGTCCTTCTTCGTCCCCACTGCATCTTGTCATACCTTTCCAGCTCTTCACTTCTTTGGCCTCTTCCAGTCCTCTCTCATCACTTCACAATGGCTCGCCTCGCTTTCGCCGCTCTCGCCGCCCTTGCCTTCGCCGCCATCACCAATGCAAGCCCACTGATCGCGTCCCGACAGAACCGCAACCCTACCTGCGGTACCGCCGGTGGTGAGTTCGGCTGGATTCCTGCGCTGTTACTCCGACAGCCTTCGTCTGACCCTTCTTCTTCCCCCAACCCCTTGCAGATGCCACGCTCTCGGACTGCCAGGCGCTCGTCGACAACTGGCCCAACTTCGGCAACTACGAGCGCACCTGTACCTTCAGTGTGAGCCAAACCGCCTACAACCCGGCGTGCTTCGGCAACTGCTGCGTGTACGTCACCACTGTGAGTGTCCAGACCTGGCTGAGCTCGCTCTGATCGGGACATCCACTCACTCTGTTCACTTCATCTCGCATCTCCGCTGCTGAACGCTGAACACAGAACCAGGCCCGCTGGGACGACCCCGACGCCGAGATCGGTGACATCCGCAAGGCTGCCCAGGCCATTCTCGGATGCGGCAGTGCCGAGAAGAACTCGGTCAACGGTGTCATCGACGTCGAACAGGATGGCGTCCAGGGCCGGGTCTGCCTCTCCGACGGAGCTGGCTGCGGTGACTGCTTCTCTGACTGAAAGCACTATCTACCCTGCCCCTGCTCTCTCATACTGCAACGGCACTCTTCCGCACTTGACTGTAATTTCGATCAAAGCTACTGTACAATCAATGAACAAGATTTTCACAAAGAACCTTGTTGTGATGTTGTCTGCTCCTAACGTGTCATCCGCCCCTTCGCTTGCTTGGAGGTATTCATCTGTTCGACATTCATGGACAACTCTCTTGCATCTTGTACATACGACTATTTCATACCTTGAGTCCAGCTTAGCAGACCGGTCGGATGGCAGCCCTGATGACCAGATCGAGGGCCTGACCCTGCGAGATGAAGTGTCTACCTTGCTGACTATTCAGCCCGTGAGCGGCCAGCGCCTCAGTGTACGCGTTCATGAACGTGGCGGCCTCACACCCACGTCGATCTGCATTCTGCACAGCTGAGGATATGCATGGAAAGACGCACATGCACATCTTGGACTGTCTGCATGATGCGCGTATGTTTCCTCAGCCATCAGCGCATCAGCTACCAGCCATCAGCCGTCAGCATCAGTGCGTCAGCGCCCGGCGCCCAGCTGAGAACGGCAGCTGCGATCGCATCGGACATATCGTTCGAAACCTTTCTACAGCAAGGTACACCAGCAGCCCTGGCGGACTGGCTGGGAGTGTCCCGGGGCGTACATCGAGGTACGGCGCTAGGCCGCTATAGTCGCTACATACGCGCTTTCACGTGTCACAGGCAGGCCGAAGCGCCCAAGGCGTCGGTACATAGCTTTTCGGAAGCTAGCAGTATAGTAGGCCTTGGCATCCCGAAGAACATGCTGAACAAAACCACAGCATGCATGGAAACATGGTGCGCGTTCTGCACACTTGATTTATCTAGTTATTTACATACCCTGCCAAGCGCCACAGAAGTGCGGGGCGCAATTGCAGATTTACCCACGCCACCGAAACTGATTACATCTTCGACCCGACGCTAGAATCACCCGGAGTGCGTTCATTCAGCTGTGGGCGTCGAATCTTGGCTGCTCAGTTGCTCCTGCTCACCGCTCACCACCACGATCCACCGCCTGACCGCTGACAGTGACCGCTGATCTCTTCAGCAGCAGTCTCGGTTCGCAGTGCTGTCGCCCGCGCCGATCGGCTGTAGTGGTCAGTGAAGGGCCATGACTCCGTGAGCGGAACGACGCCCTCTGCACTGTTCCTGAATCCTGGCAGCTGGCGCCTGGCCTCGATGCGTGCAGATGACGCGGTGATGATCGCAGGCTGCAGCGCAGAAACCATCACTTCGTATTTTTCTAAGAGGGGGGGACTTGCAAGGGAGGCCCAAAGCCGCTGACAGTCTCTTTCCAGCTGCTATATATAAAGGGAGCCCAACGCAGCTCTTCCGTTTCCTCTGACCCACTCATCTCTCACTTGCTACTCTTTTTGCCTCAGCTTCTTTTTCACATCTCTTCACATTCATACTCTTTCAAGATGCGCTCCGCTTCCTTCGCCGCCCTCTTCACCCTCGTCGCCGCCTTCTCCAGCGCCAACGCTGCCATTCTCCGGGCCCGTGACGAGCCCAAGCTCGAGTGCGGTGTCACCGGCGACGCCCCCCTCGCAGCGTGCCGCAACCTCGACCTTGACAACATCAACGTGAGTCCTTGTCTTCGCTGACGCTACCAGCTTCTTGATCAGGTCAGTCAGCTGATGCTCAGCCTCTCCTTCTCTACTTCCTTCGCATAGACCGAGAACCAGTGCAGCTACGGCGTCGGCGCAAAGCACGACGTCCTCTCATGTGCAAGCTTGCCCGACAGCCCGGGCGGCGGTCCACTCGACTGCTGCGTCTACTCGACTGTCGACAACTGGGTGAGTTCTACCTCTGACTCCATAGTCAAGTCGGACAACGAGGTTACTGACCACCCCACCCGCTCATCTCGAATCTAAATCAGCGGCCCGAGGTTCTCAAGGAGATCGTCGGCAAGATCCTCGACGGCTGCGGCGCTCCTCAGAACGGCGCCCAGCCCGGCGGCACGGTCAACGGACGCTACTACGATGAGGCAGGCCAGCGCGTCTGCATCGGTAACGGAGACGGCTGGTGAGTAGCTGTGGCTCAGCCTCTGCGCAGATGTTCGTGAGCTGATTCGTGCTTCAATCGGGTCCCACAGCTCCGACTGCGCCTCGTAGTGGTCTTCTCCCAAGGCGCAGTCAACACCTTCGTGTTCCGCATCGCTGCCATACCCTGCCAAGCAGAAAGAGAATCTGAATCTGTATTTGTCGTATAAACATTGCCACGTTCGAAGTCCAATATCACATCAATCGTCTATGTCCTATGAATTGCGAGCTTCCTTCTCTGCATCATTCGAGTCCGGACCAGACTCCAGAGATGAAGAGAACAAGGTATGTGGAATGTGGCCGACTCAAGAAGAGTCCTCACGAATCTCATCTCGATTACTGTACAGCCACGTCTTCATATCCATAATGAAGGTCGTAGGACCAAAGGCTTACTTTTTCTCCAAAATGTCAATGATACAGTCCCTCACCGCCCAGTGAAATAAATTGACCCAACATTTTGACCTTGACCCCTCGAGTAGCACACCGATAGCACAACACAACCACACTTGAGCATTTAGAAAGGGTTATACCTACAGTAGGGAGCCACACGCTCCCGCTTTCCGTTTCTGAGTAGCCCTTCGTGCTGAGCAGGGAGGTGCTGCCAGAGGCTGCTGGGAAAAGTGTACAAATGAGGTGATCGGAGGTTCAACGAGTGAAACACTTTCGACCGCGGACCAATTTTGGCTTCCGACGGCGTGGGAGCAGTGTACATGACGGATAATTTTGACACTGCAGAAACTGATTTTCATGCCCGATCCAAATGCCGGCAGTCAACCTCCCTTCCTGACCCTTGCCCCCAACTTCGACCAACTTCAACCTTGATGGCGTCGCGACTATCTGAGATATTCACCATCTCTCACCTGGAGAGTACTCCTACTGCACTCCTCTACGGTTACTGTCGAGACCCGGTTGGTAACTTTCTATGCCAATTTTTGTGTGGTTGGTGTTCGAAATTCTGTACAGAATTTTTCCTAAGTAAATTTACTATGCTCCGCACCCTTTAAATACCATAGCTCCTCGTAGGAACCTTGCAGCGCCTCCAGATTTGGACAAGCTACTCTCAGACACACAATGCGCAGAATGCGCCTTTTCTCAGTTTTGTAGCATTTTTGTGTGGTGCGGTGTCGTGGTGTTTCACTGGGTGATCGCTTTTTCACTGGGCGGTGAGGGACTGTATTGCACCCATCGCGACGAGTTCTCTCATTGCCTCTCCATCCCCTACTGTGCGCGCGAAAAAGGGGCTCGCTATGGCGTGGTGCGCGATTTGGCAGACCGAGCCCGAGAAGGAGGATTCAATTTGGAGGAGCGCGAGGCCCTGCTCCACTTTCTTGAAGCTGCTGATGCTCGAGCAGTTGGAGCATTGGAAGCGATCAATCGAGAGCGAGTGCGGGCGGGTTTGACCGCGTTCTCACTTCAGGACCTTACTACGCACCTCCGACTTCCCTGATGCAACCCGTCCTCCCCATGTGCGGTATCTTTCGATGTTATTTCTTTGATATGAACAGAGCTTTACGTCAAGCGTCAAGCATGTCCCTTTTTCTTTCGTTTGAGTGTCTCGTGAATGAAGCAATCTGTGCGACGCCCGAATTGATCGAGTCGCTGCTGCTCTGCTTGTGTTACTGCTGCACCAGGTGGCGTTCTAGGGCAGTGATGATGAGGGGTCGCCCAGCCGTCCTGGAGGAGTAATCAAGGCATGCGTGAGCAGAGGTCGAAGTAAGGAGAAAAAGAGGATCTGTTGAGAGGTAAAAAGGACTGAGGTCAATCACACCTTGGGAGATGAAGGAACTGGATTCTGCCATAAGTGGGATGTTGAGACCTGGTGCAACACAGTCGCATGTACTTGGTGTTCCATTTAGCAAGCGGACATTCAGAACATGTCTTGAATCTGGCAGGAAAGCGACTGGGGCCGGTGTGGAACGCCATTCGAAAACATTAATCGCGAAGCTCTACGGTCCACTCGTCCTTCGTATATGATGGTTGCTGAGCGGAAAGTGCGAGAGCCAAACGCGTCGGAAAGAACGGTCCATACCGTCGAAGGTTTTTGGGAGGAGGAAAGCAATGTCCAAACAGTAGCCGGCACGTCGGAACGCATAAGTCGAGAGAGCACAGCAGCGCACTACCGTTCTGAAGCTCTGCATCAGAATCCCTCAAAGTACGCCCAGACCAACGATGGCCAGCAGGCCGATCACGCCGATGCCCCAGATGGAGGTCATGGCCCAGTACTCGAAGCGGTGCACGGCCCAAGATCCCGGAACGGATTCTGGGTTGGGGTCAAAGCTGCCGTTCCCGCTGCCAATGTCCCATGACGGTCTGGGTTTGACGAGGTTCAGGTCGCAGATGCCGGGGGTGTAGGTTACTGGGACTTCGTCGCTGCAGTTGATTTAGCACAAAGGCAAAGTATCAGTTGATCAAGGCTCCTGGAGCGGTGACGGAAAAGAGGCACTCATGATCTCGGTGCTCACTTTCTGTGCGATGCGAAGTATCCAAGATCGAGAATGTATGAGAAGCAATGTAATTCAGTAAGACTGCACAGCTGTCCCTTGTGGAGAGGGAACAGATCCCAGTGATAGATATGCTTACGTTTTTTTGTACCAACTTGTGTGGGGTGGATCGATCACTGCCATATAGTCGCATTTGGCCTTGACGCGGTTGCCCACGGCTTCACCATCATACTTGCAGGTGGCGCTGGCGATGACGGTCTCCAAGGTTCCGTTCCTCAGCGTGGTCAGCCTGTCCTGGTAGACTGATACTTCCGTGGGCCTGGAATTAGAAGACCAACGAAGAAGAGGGGTGTGAGTTGCTGAATTCGAGGATGCCTATGCTGAATCTCGGATATGTCTGCTCACCCTCCAACCATGAATGCCTGCCACTCTGCGATGCGGATAGATGTGGATGACAAAGTCGTGAGTAGAGTTCGTGAGCTCTGAGAATACTGGTAGCGGCTCACCTTCGCCCGACGGCGCCGATTCAAAGATCTGGGGAGTTGAGGGTGCGAAGATACGTGAGCATCCACACCTGCAGAGAACAGACCCATGCCTCTGCACCGACTGACCTTGTAAACGCTCTTCCCGGCATTTCCCATGCCCCAGAAGCAGGCCTGTGCGAAGGAAGGAAAGCCACGATATCAGTAGCCCGCTCTGATCGAATCTAGAAACAGCCTGCGAAGAGGACGTACGCTGTAGAAGTCCTTCGGATCTGCTAATGGGACAAAGATGGGCGTTGGGGTAGCACCGGGGGTGAGAGTGAGCTGCCGCTCGTGCGGCTGGACCACATGATCGACAAAGTCCTCGTTGTTGCGCAGCTGCAAGTCTTTGTACGTGGCCGGAGCTGCTGTCGCTGTGAGATGGGTAGTGAGAAAGAGGTTGAGCGCACTGGATAGCGGGAAGAGGAGATGGACGGTAATGTGTTACTGTATGAATACCCACCGCGTGGCCGAGGTGGCAGATTTGCGAAAGGGAAGTCTGGACTGGGTTCTGCGGAGCAGACAGTGGCCAGCAGCGTCAGAGCGAGCACGTTGACAGCCTTGAGGAGCATGGCGCTTGAAGACAGAGCGGGTGACGGGTTGAGATGATGATTGAGGCGGTTGAGTTCGGTGGTGGTGGGTGTACGAAGTGGCAAGTGCTGGGATGGGGATGGTGAGCGGAAGGAAGAAGACGGGAGTCGGGAGGGGGAAGTGATGATCTGAGAAGATGAGATGTCATGATGAAGGATACATGAGATGAAGAGGTCAGCTCGGACAGCCGTCGTCAAGTCGGGATCGTCAGCAAGGCACAGAGACAAGTCTGCAAGAAAGTGAGCTGCGAGCACGGTTTGACGTTCGAACGAGGCGCGAGGGGATGAAGAAGAAACCCAGTTTAGCAGCAGCAGCGAGGGTGTCACAGCACCGCGATCGAAAAGGGTCAAGCGGTGGGATGTGGAAGGAAGGCAGGGCGAGATGAGGTGTTCGGGGAAACGCCAGCGAAAAGGCGGGTGCGAAAAAGAAAGTGGTAAGATAAGATCGGGGTACTATGCAGCGGACGTCCCGCTCACCCAGACAGAACCAGAATAAGGACAGGTTTTACTGTCGCCAGCCTCGACAGTAATCGCGTGTGTACGTTATTGAGGAGGCGCGCGAAGATCATGTTCCTGCCGGAGTTTGCGGATGCGGTGGTGCATTCGGTGGAGGGCTGTGCAGCGCTGCAGCTCGCGGGCCTGCTGGCGATCCAGTCTGCGCTCGCCCATGCCCTCATCGCCAAGGTCCCCGACCGGTCGCCGCGGTACATCGTCGTCGGCCTCCGCAGCTGTGCTGCCTTCCTCGCCGCGCCCTGGGACGACATCTGTCTCCGCCATGTCGAGTGCCTGCATCACCTGTCTACCATCCCGCCCCGGGTGTCCGGGCGCAGCCTCCAGCAGCTCGCAGTCGAGGCAGAGGCACTCGGCAACGCAACCAAGGCACACGCAGAGGTCATCAGTCTCTTCCTCCGCTTCTTCACCTCGCTTCAGTCCGGGCGCTGGGCGCTGCCTACTCTGCGCGTCCTCATCATCGACCACCGAAGACTCAGCCAGGACGCAGATCGCGCATCCGCAGCAGTAGCCGCGGCCGCCCTCTCCTTCTCAGGGAACGCCCCATCCGCCGATGGCTCAGCCGGTACAGCCGCAGCATCCCAGGCTGTCATTGCAGCCGCAAATAGCAGCCACAAACCCAATGCCCACACCGAGGAGTTTGCGCGTCAGCTGAACAAGGCATTTGCCGCATGCGTGGCCGACCGCGCATCTCCTATCGAACACAGTCGGAAGTGGGGAACCTACGAGGTCATTGGATTCATCTTCAGAGTCTACTTCCGAGTGCGTTTAGCTGCTCACAAAACTATCCGCGCGAAGCTGAACGCTGAACTTTGCCAACCTTTTTCTGCAGCTGAAAACATCTCATCTCTGCAAGAACATCATTCGGGCACTCAATGCTGCAGATATACCACCGCTCTCTTCTTTCCCCCGGGCGCATCAGGTCACCTTCCGATACTACATCGGAGTCCTCGCTTTCCAGGGCGAAGACTACGCAAAGGTATGTTCAACCTTGTCTGCCTTCGTTCGCGATTGTTCTTCAACTGATAGAATGACATGTCTCGGTTCTTGTCAGGCCGAGGAAGAGCTATCATGGGCACTTAACAACTGCCTCACTCTGGCAACACAAAATCAACAGTAAGTCACAAGCCACTCGTATAGAGCCCTGTACCAATCCAGTCTCTAGAAACTAATAATCATCCAACTGTCCTTCAAGAATGATCCTCACCTATTTGATCCCAACACGTCTACTACGAGGCTACCTCCCTTCACCTTACCTCCTCTCCCTCTTCCCCCACCTACAGAAAGTCTACTCACCACTCAGCACAGCCATGCGCGCCCCCAACCCTTTCCTCTACACATCCACCCTCCTCTCCGACCCATACATCGAACGAGCGCTCGTCAGGAGTCGGACCTATCTCGCCTGCGAACGCGCTCGCGAAGTAGGCGTTCGCGCCCTTTTTGAGAAATGCTGGAAGGCAAGTGGAAGTAAGAGTCGGTTGCCTATTGCCGTCCTGGGGAGTGTGCTCAAGCTGGCGGCGGAGCGCAGTCGGAGTGCGACACAGGATGCCGAGAGTGCCGAGGCGAAGGAGGACGGTCTGAGTCCGGAGGAAGTCGAGTGGCAGGTCGCTGTCATGATTGCAAAGGTGAGAGAGGTTTTCTTGTCTTCAGCAGAGCGTCAGCCGCTCAAGTTGGCCATTTCTACTCCCGCAGGGCTACGTCAAGGGTTACATCTCCCACTCGCATCAGATGGTCGTTCTCAGTCAGCAAGATCCCTTCCCCAAACTATCCGCTGTACCACTCGCGGCCACCTAGACGAAATCCAAAAGACGAGCTCACGGGTTTCCTGAATTAGAGGGGTGGGGGATTAGATGGAGTGAGGCGGCTCGAAGAAAGTGCTAACAAAGAACAACAAAGGTCAAACGTACACATACTGCTGCAAATGATGCACGCATGACAAAGGCGAGGAGACGTCGCTTGTCAACCGCTGTTGATACAAGGAAAACGAACCGCGTGAGAGGGAGTCGGCGTTCCACCCCTCAGAAAAGACAGGTGGTGCCCCGCCGAATCCAGCAAGCATAAAAATCAAGAAAGGAGATCCGGCCTTCACTTCGTCCGCTTCGCCAACCGAGCAGCCCGAGCCGCCTGCTCCTCCTCCGCAGCCAGCTCCCGAGCTCGGAGGCGTGCTTCTCGCGCTACCTCATCGGCGCGCGCAGCGTGGTCGCGGACTCGGCTCGAAGGCGAGCGGGTGGGGCTCGCGCTTCGACGTCGGCTGCTACTGCTGTTGCCGTTGCTATTATTGCCGCCAACATCAACAGTTCGGGAGGATGTCGACGTAAAAGGCGTCGGCCCGTGAGCTGTACTGCTCGAACCGATGGCCTGCCCAGAGCTCGACGCCGAACGAGCGCTACCGCCGATCGGTCCTTGCCGACCGCTCTTGTTAGGAGATTGTCTGCTCCCACCGCCGCCACCGCGCGAAGAAGGAACGGAAAAGTCAGGATCCTCGTCCTCGTTATCTTCGACCGGAAACTGATCCACAAGGGAAAGATTGCGCGCCGCCGAGCGCGTAGGCCGTCGTCGACGGCCAGCGACTGACGTTGATCCGTCGGTGTTCAGTCGACGGCGTTTCAGTCGGCGTTGAGAGAGTGGACGGTCGTCCTCCTCGTCCCCGTCCGAATCCGAGCCCACGTCACTGTCAGAGCTCAGCTCCGTCATCTCGCTCTCCTCGCTCGACGTGTCCTGAGCTTCAGGCTCGACAGCCCGTCTCTTCGCAGGGCTTCCCGAGGGCCTAGGACCCGAAGGCAGACTTCGCGGGAACGACGACGACGCAGAAGTCGACGACTCTGGAAAATGGGCAGATGCATGAAGGCGCGCCGCCGCCGCCAATCGGGCCGTCTTGGCCGACTTGACCGCCTCCATCGCACCTTCCAAGTTCCGCCGCTGCGCAGCTTGGGAAGAAGAGGACGCAACCGAGCGCTTAGAAGGCGAGGTTGAACCGGATCGCTTCCGGGGGCTAGACGGATTAGACCGTCTGCGTGCACGAGACGGGCGACCTTCATCATAGTCGCTGTCGCTGTCCATGATAAAATCATCGTCGTGGAGCTCTTGCCTCGTGAGCGTCGTGCCGGATGCGGCTTGGCGGCGGGCGATAGCAGCGCGACGGTCCGAACTGCCTCGGTGCGGGTTCAGTCGCGAACTTCGTTGTCGTACCTCATAGCTATCGGTGTCGGACCGCGTGTTGTCCGCGTCTTCGTCGTCATCTCCGATCTCGTCCTCCCCGAGAACATGCTGCAATTTCTCGAGTCAGGTCAACTTGCTGGTCTGCACCAGCATCCGTGGCCTAGTCTGGCAGCTCACCTCAAAGTAGTTGCGCCGTTGTACGACCGGCACACTTCGACACGAAGTCAGGTCAATCTCCTGCAGAAATGGGTTCGCGTCGAGAAGTGGCTTGAGGGAGACATCTAGCGAAGAGCAGTAATAGAAGGGTTTAGTATCGCAGCTAGGTCAGATCTACAAAAATAGGGCGCATATTCACCTGATACCTTCGCATCCGTCAAGCTGATTCTCCGCAAGTTACCGAAGGTAAGGATGTCTTCCTTCACGTCTACCTCACGTGCTTTGCCTTTCCCAGAAGCAGTCCGCTTAGACGTAGCAGGGGCGCCGGCACGTCCGCTTCGCGTCCGACCGATTTGCATTGCAGTCTCTAGAGGCGTGGCAGCAATCAGCGGCGGTTCGAGCTCAACCACATCGGGCCGATACATGTTCGCGCGTTCGAGGGCTGCGAGAATCATGAAGTTCTCCACGGCGGTGTGGTCGAGTTCCAGGATCCGTTGATACGGGGAAAAGGCCAGATGCGGGGCGAGGAGGGTAACATTGGACAGTCGGATCTCCTTTTCGACCGAGAAACGTAACAGAAAGGCTTCAATCAGTCACCAGTTCATTCCACAAGTACATAAATTTGTGGCCCATCACAAGCAATCGAAACGCCGGGCGGCTCACCTCGCAAAACACGCCAACGCTGTGCATCAATTTGGCCAATTCTCCGGCCTGCATCTCCTCCTCTTCCTGAAGGAGATGTAAGAATACCCAGCCTCGACCCGTCCTACCATCGATGACGCGGAAGCCGAGCGCAGGGTTGTCCGACAGAACCAACTTCTTGAAGAGCGGAACACTGGAGGGAGTTCTCGAACTGTCCGCGCCTTCTATGTCCGGAAGTCCATCTGGGCCGGCTCGCATCTCAAGCATATTTCTCAGGCCTTCGCGCAGGACGCCGACAAGGTCCTGGACAAGGTCGCACTCGCGACTGAAATGCGGAACGCGTTGAAGGTACAGGCTCCGAAGCTCAGTCTGAGTTTTGAGCAAGTTCTTGAGAGGTTGAAGACGATTTTCTGTTGGACCTCGTGAGGAATGTAGGTACAACCCGGAAAGTGATAGCTTTCGTAGCGAAAACTTGGACCTGTATTCCGCTTGAGGGAGCGGTTGTTGTGAACCTGAAGGTCCGAGATCGGCAGGTCGGGATCCTTGTGCGAGTTGCTGTGACAGTCTGGGCTCAATGCTGTCCGAATTACGAGTTGCTGGCTGAGACAGGGACGTCGTCATACCTCCTCCTCCTCCTTGGCTACCCACACCTGGCGAAACTTGGCGTGGATGGTCAAGACGATCTGTGAATGCGTCCGCTTCTCCGACTCGGGCACTGAATTCCGAATCATCTGGATCCGAGTGCTGCGCTGGCGCCTGCATAGCTTCCAACAGGCCTTCGAGGGAGCAGCGCGTAAATCCGATGTCCAGAGTCTGGAGCAGAGACGGATCACACATGCCCAGGAGAAGCGACAAGGAGCCGTCGCCAACCGCGGTGCGACGAAGTTTGAGGGATCGAAGGCAGCCAAGTGGACGGGATGCCGACGCAAGACCCGACCCTGCTTCGCTGACGTCTGCCTCCACAGAGATCGCATTCAATGTCGCCTGATAAAAGCCTACATCGTCCTGAAAGAAACAATTGGAATAGGGTCAATTCTTTGCCCACAGGGAGAAAGTAGGGCTTCGAAAACTCACCAGGCCTTGGACATTTGCTGCTTTCAGGGCCTCCAAGCTGTGAAAGGAAGAAATTGCTGCGGCAAGCCCATGGGCACCGATGCCAGTCGCATCCAGATTCAGGTATCTGAGCCGACTCGGTTTGCCTTCATCCCGGCACCCCGTCACTAGGGCTTGGATGACGCTCGCGTTGACATTGAGACATGCGGAAAGGTCCAAATACTCAAGTCTCGTGGCTTGGAGCATGATCTTGGAGAAGAATTTTGCGTCTAGACGATTGAGTGCGATAAGTGAGGCATGTGTCAAGTGCTGAGCGTGGGAGGTAACGGCAGAGACCAGTCGAATCGGACCGGTGTCTGGATTCTCGGTGATGAGGGGGACAGCTGGGGACAAATGCAGACGCGAAGCAGTCGGAGGAAAAAAGTAGCGGCGGAGAGTGAGCATCGTGAGGGTTCGGCGATGGTACTTTTGCAGCAGAAGTTGTAGGCTGGCGAGATGTTGAGCCGGGAGGAGCCGCAGCCGATCGTGCGTTCTTTGACTGAGCTCTGCCGATGGTCTGCCATCAGGTCCCATGAGCGACATGAGATGCGCTCGACGGTTGCCGTCTCCGCTAGCACCCTCGTTCGCAAGCTCCGCGACGCGGCGACTCTTGCGCATTCCCCGTGCCGGTGTTGAAGCTGGACCACGAGCAGGGCTGGGAACGGCCGTGTTTCCTGAGCGCGTCGCTTCCCCAGTATCGCCATCTTCGGTTTGAGCAACGCGCAGGAGCCTTGGGAAATTACGCGCTGTGACATCAAGCGCGAGCGCAGCCAGGCTGGGAGGTCGAGCTGTTCTCGCCGCCGAGTTGCCATGCTCGGCATCGACCAGAGCGGCAGCCCGGAGACGCGGCTGAGTCAGCTTGCGCGTGCTGATGGGCTTCGACTCGCCCGCATTCTTGACGTAGGCGTCGAGCAGCTGTTGTTCCTCGTCGTCGCGCTGAACCTGGCTGTACGAGTGGAGCAGCCCGATGCGGACAGATGAGGTCGTCTGGGTCGGTATAATGCTCATTTCTGATTTGCCCCAGTCCGCCACGAGGCCATCCGCTCAGGGGAAGCGCAGGGCTTGATCTCCGGTGCAGCAGAGGGCTTGTCTGGCGCGTGGGTCTTTCTGATTCCAATGCGCTGCCGTGTATGTACAGTACCTCGCCGTGATGGGCATGCTGAGCAACAACCGGGAATTTCTTGAGGCGACGAGGTTGAGCCTTCTCGCATAGTGGAACGGTTCAAGCACGGGCCCGTTCCTGTACCGTCTGCGGGAGGACCTGGAGGCTGGAATCGAATCGACGAACGACTCGCTGATCCACCACCTCCATCTCCTTCTGGGTTTGAAAAGCCTGCCCGCGCATCGTGTGAAGATTCTGGCGGATCTCCCCGCTCCCCGCCTTCTGCTCGTTTCATCTCCGCTGAAAGTCCCTCACGCCGTCGTTCTGTCCTCCTCGTTGGGCTGTGCTGACTCTCCTCTTCTACAATGTCACTCACGCAATGAATGCGATATATGACATAATTCATCCTCTCCCTCGCTCTTTCCTAGAACTGAACTCGCTATGTATGTGCCTCTCCGCTCCTCCTGGCTCTGAGGCCCCGCGAGCCTCGTCCCGCTCCCGAAGGACCACAGTCAAGAGCAAGCCACAGTCCAAGCTGTCCTCAAGGTAGAGCTGTAAGTGTCGTCCCCACCTTCGACAGGTTTGTATGTACTTCGCACTCAACACGTTCGCACCTCAAGCAGCTCCGCATCAAACCAACACAACCGCTTAGTGGAGCGTCCCTCCGCACTACCCTTGCCAGCTCGCGATCATTTAGGCAGCTCAAAACAACTCAACGAAGCGGGGCTGCGGGTCGCCTCTACTGGCTTTCATTCGGCAGCATGCCTTGCGAGTGTTCGTGCTGAGGAGAAGCATTGACGGGCTCAGTCCAGAATACACAGTGCGAAGGTATAAAGGGCAGGGCGACTCACATCTTGAAGTCACATACTCCCATCACCGCTCACTCTTTACCCAGTCACAGGATAGCTCCCGCTTTGATACACGTAGCCACACACTACTTCCACTTACACTCTTACCCAGCAACAAGCAACATGCAGCTCAACTACAAGCTCTCCCTCGTCCTCTGCGTCCTCCTGGCTGTCCAGCCCATTGCATCTGCTACGATCACCAGCGACAATGACGCAGCCGAACTCAGCCCTCGCTCAGGCGACGTTGGCTCTGGCAACAACAAGCCCTTCGACTTCAACGGCTTGCTCGGCATCTTCGGAGGAGACAACAAGGACGACGGCAAGGGCTCTGGAGGTGGCCACTTCGGAAGTGACGACAACAAGGGGGACAAGAAGGGTGGCGACAACCACGGCAACGGCGGACGCAACCGCTTCGCCGAGAAGAAGAACAAGGCTCTCAAGGCCGCTGCGAACGAGGAAAAAAAGAAGAAGGCTGCGGCTGTCAAGGCGGCGGCCAAGTTCAATGCTGCGGCTGCCAAGGAGGACTCTCACCACAAGGAGGCCGACTTGAAAAAGTTCAAGAAGGAGAAGAAGCAGGACTCGGGCAAGGACGACTTCGGCGGTTTCGATCGTCGAGATGGCTTTGGCTTCCGCGAGGGACTCGATTTCGGAAATGACTTCAGCGGCGGCCGCGGTGGCTTCGACGGTGGCCGGTACAGTGGATTTGAAGGCAGCGTCGGCAGCTTCAGTGGCAGCAGCAGCACTTCCGGCTTCCAAGGCGGCAATTTCTTCGGTGCTCGCAGCTTCAACGGCGGGAAGGGCGGCTCTCGCCACAAGAAAGAGAAGGTCGAGAAGGTCGAAGCACACCTCAAAAAGGACAAGAAGCACAAGGCTGCGGCCGAGGTCAATGCGGACGCCAAGTTCAAAGCGGCAGCTGTTCACGAGGATCTCAAGCACAACAAGGCCATCGCCAAGAAGCTTGCGGCTGAGAAGAAGAAGAAGAACGGCTTCGGCGCGGGCTTTTTCTAGACATGTCTTCCCTCCTCTGGTCTCTGTTCTCGTCCCTTTCCCTCAATGAAGTCCGCATTGTCACTTCTACATCGCAATTGTTTAGAGGTCAGCTGAAAACGGGAGGAAGTGCTGGGGTAGAGAAAGAACAATGTCTGTGAAATTTGTAGCCATCACGTACTGCCTGAGACAGCCGTTGTGTACTCAAGCACGCGACGCAAGAAATTTCTCATCTCGTTCATCGACACTTAGGCGCCTCGTTGCCTCAGTCCGTTTTCGTGAAGAAAGGAGTATCGGGAGCGACCCACCGCAGGTGGGCGTGTGCGGGCCTATGATTTTGGGCCGAGCTCGATAGTGAACCGCCCCGGGTGGGCGGGCACTACTCGACGCAATGCATGTGGGAGCACGTATGTACATGGGACAATACATTGGCCGGCGCCAAGAGAGAAGAAACGTGCATCGATAAAATGCAAGTCGAGCAACTGCGGAGAATGAAAGGAAACGTTCAGAACGAGACGGGTCACGAGCATCGATGCGAGAAGAGAGTGTGGAGGGTGGGAGAGAAAGAAACGGAAAGAGGCAGAGGCAACGCAACGAAGAACGTTCGCGCAGACTCAGGAAGGATCAAGGAGCCGGGAGGCAGTGCAAGAATGTGAGGAGAAGGAGGAGGTGACTGTTCTGCGTGTCCCTGTCTGCTGAGAGAAGCGAGGAAGTGCATAAAATTTTCAATGAAATGAAATGGAGCGTAGCTGAAGCGGGTGTTTCCTCGAGCAACCTCCGTCATCGCAATGCCTTCGCCAGACTAACGTCCGACTTGGGCTCAGCCGACGGAGCTCCATGCTTCCGTAACTGGTACAGAATTATCAAGGTGGGGCTGCGAAGATACTGTAGAGCGGACGACCGCAGACAAGGACGCCGCGGCGCGCTATAATTGTGACAAGGAAAACAAGGGTGAGTAGCAGGAGCAACCAGTCCTAGCAACGTTTGTTTTACCTCGTATTTCCCAGTATTTGCGTTCGGGGAACGTACCTCCTCGTCTCAAGCCGCTGCGTGGCTTTGTAAGTGTCAAGATGCTCATCGTACCTCCGAACACGAGTCCAACACGTACTCCTTAAACGACTGAATCGTTCCGGGAATACGTTATCATCGTTTGTACTGTGGGATATGTATTAGAGGCCATACCAGACGACTGGCGTCAGAGCGGACGTCAAAAAGGCATGCGTTTCCATGCGCGAAAGCGCACAGATCGGCGGTATGTAGTGCGCGATGCGAGAAATGAGACGAAGCGACAGTAACCTTTGCTACAGCTACTTTCCTTCTCGTCCGGGCGGAGGGCGACGACTTCATGAAGATAGCTTGCCCCTTACCATCCCCGAGGCGCGGTGAGGTGCAAACGCATATAAACAGGACGCCTTCGCAACATTTTCTACCCTTCATCACCCATCTCCCTTCGCTTCCTTTCCTCTCTCCCTCTCCAAAGCTTTCGCAGGTTGCGACCGAGCCTTCTCAATTACCTACAACTAGTCGAAAACCATGAAGTCGATCAGCTCCTTCATGCTCATCGGCATGCTGTTTGCCATCAGCGGCGTCAATGCCAACGTGAGTCTCGTCCGTAAATTCTTCTTCCCTTTTCCTCACCCTGACATCTCCCTTTACTATCTTCCCTCAACTCTCTTCTCCTCAGTCTCCTGTTCAAGATATCTGTATCAAACTCTCGCAGCATTGCGAGCCTGCAAACAGTTATATGGATGCAATTAAGGTACGTTGCGTGTATAGCATTTCAAAGACCCTCAAGCTGCTCTTCTGACATCGCACTCTGCGTCTTGCTTTCTGCTCTTCAGAGCTGCCTGTGCCAGGTCTGGACTGCTAAAGGCAACGGCGTACGTTCCCGAGCTAAAGAGCGCGTTCCGATTGCGAGACCATGCCATTGGACTAACAAAACCTTGTGACAATTCTGTGCAGGACTGCTACAAGGGATGCACGGACGACCATCCTCATAATAAAAAAGGCAAAGAATGGGAGGACTGTCGTTACCGGTGTGACAAATTTCGAGAAGAAGCCAACGGCGGATGCCCCTCCGTACCGAAGAGCTGCCAGTCGGGCTAGCCATTCGTCGCCGCAGGACCAGCGACAATACAACAGCTAACGCTACTCGACCTCGCCGAGTCGACTACCACGGCAGCTCAAGCCTCTCAGCGAGCGTGAGTCCTTTCTCATACTGATTCGATGCGATGGATGCCGTGTCGAATCACCCACGCTTTACTCTCCCTCTCTCACTCTGTCATTCCGGTTCACAATCCTGATGAAGCCACGCCGGTCAGAATTCATGTCTCTCTTCATTGGGCTCGATCCCAGCACTCAGTCCCTCCGTCAGCGCTAGACACCCTGATGATCCAAACATTTTCTTCAGGACGTTTCTACGGATGTCTGAGCTAAGGGCCTGGAAGACTATCGTTGACCGGTCGACTTGGGTCACACTTATCCTCATCGCAAGGAGCGATGTCGCACTAAGTTGTACCGGTGAACTTCTTGCTCGCTATTCACCGCATTTCATACATAGATGTCATCCGTTCTCGGTAGGACGCATATGTGCGGCTCTTCGTGCTCTAACTATTGTTGCTGTTGAATTGCTGATAGAATGATGCATCTCAACCTGGACTCCGACGAGATGCTGTAACAGCGCAGAGATGTTGACCCTTGGCGCGTTGCCACTCCAGGAGGCACGAAGTTCCTGTTCGCCATTGGTGTTCTGTACGATCTAACCGAAGCGAGATCAGTGATCCGCGTGAGAGTGATTTTTTTGGCCTGGCACTCACAATTTCGAGTAACTCTGCGTAGTTCTGTCACTTTTGATCCTCGTCGTTATCGTCGTCGTCTTCCTTGCCGTCATCCTTGTCATCTTCTTCGTCGTCTTCTTCATCGTCCTCCTCGTCATCTTGTGCTTTTGCTTCTCGAGAGAGTCTGAAGCAGTCATCGCACCTAAATAGGGCCCATGACTCTGTGTACTTCGTTTTCCACCCCTCGCAATCCGGATCGTCGCACTCGTTTTTCTCAATGCTCGGATCGCCCATGTCTTGGTTGCACGTGCCGCAGTAAGATTGGTCGTGAATTTCCTCGCACATCGATGTCGATTCGGCTAAGTTCCCTTTTGATCTGTAGAGAATAGGGATTGTGTAGCTGCTCTGTGTGTTCGTTTGTGTGTGTGTGAGGGAACGAGGGGGGGAGAGGATGAGCGCAGAGAATAGATCTGATGGAACACTCCATTGAAGCCACTTACTTATAGTCAACAGCGGGATGATTATTGAAACACGCCAGTCTGACCCAGGAGAGTTCTGTAATTGATGAGCGATGAGACATCGATTGACGAACCAGGTTAGGGCTGGCTGAATCACGTTCCCTTTACAAAGGGGTGGGATTGGGCGCTGATGTGCAGTAGCAAGTGGTCAGCTCCCTTTGTCCATAACGCTCACGGCTCAGTCCTTGCCGAAGATGTGACGATATGTGTCCACACCACAGAGGACCGAAACACGTTCTCGCCATTGTTTATCGCTGAATTGGCCCCATGAGGATTGAGTAGCACTGTGGGTGTAGAAAAAGGAAGAAGGAGAGCAGAAGGCGTGTTTAATGCGGACATATGGCTTTCCCTGTACATAGCAAAAGATCCATGCAGAGTTCAGTCAGGCCTGGGACAGTGCGTTTCCTGTGCTTGTCTGTTCTCTCACAGGCTGTGTGCTATCTCCTTAACAGTCCAAACGATGAATATGTGTTCCTGAAACAATTATGTCGTTCGAGGAGTACGGTTGGACTTGTGTTCGGAGACCAATGAGCATGTTGGTATTTACACCGACTTCGTCACGATCGCCGTCTGGCCCTTCAACAGACTTAGCGTTCAAGGGTGCGACTCGCCAGCCTTACCCACTATCCTCTGAATGGCCTTGCTCGCTCAGTGATGTGGCCACGTGTAACGTTTCTAATTGTAACTGGTTCTGGTCTGGATACATGCGCCTATGCACAGCGTGTGCAGTGAGGGTTGGGTAAGAGCGTTCCCGCTCGCACGTCGATGCAGTCTGACCCGGAGCGTTGGGGCGACGCAGACGCAAATGGGGAGGACCCGGGGAGGTGGGTGGGTTCTTGAACAGAGCGTAGCGAGCAAGTCGAGCGAAGTGATGGTCACTCGCCACGTCAGTCGTGTCTCTTTCTCATCATTTCTATTCCGCTCTCCTTGCACCTCCACTTCCCTAGCAATGCTCTGCGTCCCGCTTACTCCCGCGCAAGACTATCAATTGCACAGGAGGTCTTGTAGTCTGATCACACCAGACCGTCGCACGCACGTGATGACAAGGACAGGATCCCGTGGAGACGGTCTGGGGACATTCGACGCGATTTACTTAGTAGGTGGCCCATACAGAACTGAAAGTTGTCGCAGACACTGCTCCAGTGCCCAACTTCTCGACGATCCGTCAAAAAAGAGGCCCGTGCGAGCTGTCTGGTGTCCGCTCCACACGACGCAGTCAACACGAAGATTAGCTGCTCTACAGCGACGAACACAATGGCCAGCCGTGACACAACAAAGAAGCCAATGGCAGGGAAAACACCATGGCGCTGCTCCTTGCCTGCTGAGCTCGCGGCAGCGCTGTCTTTGTGCTGATTTCGTTTGGCGAAAATGGAAGCTGAGAGGAGGAGAAGTGGGCCTTCAGACGGTGTTGGGTCAAAAAGTTGCAGGCACCTTCCAATTGAATCGGGTCGAATGTCCCCAGACCGCGTACGCGGTATAGTGCTTTAGCTCATTTGAGAGTTACAAGGTCTGGTGTGACCAGACTAGGAGGTCTTGGATCAAGCTGAAAGGGTGACGGCGTGACGGGGCATTCAAAGCGAGGGCCGGGATGTCCAGACTCATGTGCGAGTCCATAGATAGGTGATCTTGTGTGCTAGCGGTATCTTCCCACGCCTCCTGTCGAGTTTTCCCTTTGTTCAACGCAACGCAACGCAACGCAACGCAAACGTGTAAACCCAACACAGCCGAGATACTGAGCCTCACATAGATGACCGCATTGCTTTGGGAGCACAGTCCTTCCTTGCCTTTACTTCCCACCCAGCGCCGGCACTACTCGGTCCTAGCAACGGCACAGTTCCCAACCGGGACGTCGATTCCCTTTGTTTCCTTGCACTCGGCGCCGATCGCGAATCAATCGCGCCCGATATCGGCACGTGAACCACTACCAGCGAGCATCTACCGCGGGGGGGGGGGATTTGTTCTAAAAAGAATCCATGACGGCCAATGAGGGATAGGGCATGCTAGTTCGAGGCAGGCTGCCAGGTGTGGCTGCGGGCTCGGGGCGTCGAAGTCGGAGAACAAAGGAAAAAGGCAACTGTGAGTAACGCCAATTTGGAACCTCTCCGAGGCTTTGAAACATATGATATGTGAGGATTGATTGACATACTCGTGCATGTTGACAGGTCCTTTGTTCGGTGCGGCAAGGTTGACGTTCCACGTACCAAGAACAAAGGCGGCAAGCTCAGCCCTCTTCTTAGCCCACATCAGAACAAAGGGAGTCTCGGCAGGGGCTGAAGCGCAGACAAGGGAAGTTATGCGTCACTGACAGCCTCTAGTCTCACCTTCGCAGGATGACTGACATGTGATGTTGCCGAGCGCTGAGGGACAGGAGGATGTCAAACAGGCCATACTATCGACACCCCGCGCAGGGATGGGTAACGACCAGTAACCAGACGATACATAAAGGATCCAGATTGGACAAGGATGACTCTTGTTCCACAGGACACCACCCGCTTTGAACGCCTTCTCACACTTCTGTTCTTTTCCTCCTCTCCTTCCGCTACATTGACAATCCCTTCATCATTGTCTCACCAGCCTCTTAAAGCTCCTCAGCCCGTTTTACTTGTCAAGAACGATGTGCAAGACCGACATCATCCATATCATTTGTCCGCACTGCTTTGAGCCCACCAACAAGGAGCATCGCAGCTTCACCGCCTGCAACTGCGATGACTGCGACGAGGACGAAGAGTACAACAGCACCAAGGTTGGTTGCAACCCTTGCTGGGACTGCTGTCAAGAATAGCAAGCAACTCTGGCCCTAGGCCCTCCTTTCTCCAAGGTGAGTTCGGACTGCTTCCTTGTTAGATTCCTGGTGTAAGTATGTACTCACTCGTCTCTTTCCGACTCGAACCAGGCTCCAGCAGTCCTCTTCAATACTTCCCGTCTCTCCTCTGGTTCAACTTCGTCACCGACCCTCGCATCGATTTTCGCATTACTTACCCAGCAGCAAGCTTCCGCATTCACAATTTATTGGTCACCAGTCCTTCAGTCTTCATTTCTTCCAGCACCAACGTCATCTCAAGGCTCAAGGGATCGCATCGAACCTATCATCGACTTCTCTCGCAACTTTATCTAACCCCCCGTGCGTCGCTCCCGGAGCCACTCAAACTGCAGGCAGCTGTGTCGACGTCCAGCTTCCCACGCGTCTGTCCTCCCACTCCCCGGAACCCTCTTCTGAGGACAATTTTACATCTCTATTCCGTGAGTGCGAGCCCTTGTTCACTCCTGTAAGCGCTTCCTCTGAGCTCGTATCAATCTCGACTTATTCTTACAGAGAGCCGATGCATCCTAATACTAGATATCGTAATCGGCTTCCACATCGACCGTCTGCTGTACTCTCAACACAGAGGTACCAAGACATAATTTTGCAGTGTGACACCTTTCCGGCGGTGGTGCCAAGCTAAGAGACTTGCGCCATCATCTCTCCCGACCCCAGTAAACCGCTCGGTGGTTCACAGCCTTAATGGACCCCCCTTTTACCCTCTCCTCGTCAGTCTGAATCTCCCTCGATCCTAGCCTGGAATGTCTTCGCCAAGGTCGTAAGTCGGGTGTACCCCTGTTGTAGCGTTGTAGCAAGAGTATCGTTCATGGTATTTTGAAGAATGCCTGCGAGGAAAAGGAACAAAAGAAAGGCAAGCACGGTAGGAGAAAACAAAGATCAGCCAAGGATGCGGCTCAGCTCTGTTGCTTGCCAAAAACGAACGCAATAATGATGCATGATGTCTGGCGTCAACTGCGTAGGAAGAGAAGCTGATGTAGATCACACATGAGGAAAGGAGTCCGAGAAGGGGGGATCGTGAGCATTAAGAGAAGTTACTGTGTACTTGTCACAGTGCGGCGATGGGAAAGAAGGAGGGAGATACATTTGAAGCACCAGAGACGTCCGGACGCACTCAAATGAGAGTTCATAGGCAGCGTGAGTGAGTGAGCGTGGAAGATGATATTCGAGCGGCGTTCGTCTTTCTGTGGAGAACAGAAGAGGCGCAGTGCGTAAGCGTTCGCTGTGAATAGTGAGGTAGCGACAGCTGCTCCTCTGAGCTCGCAGTCGACGATATGGGTTCCTTCTTCTCACACCGGAACCTGTCGTATGGACAACTGCCATCTGTCTCACAATCGCGTGGCTGATTGTGTCATGGCGACTTCTGATTTTTGTAGGGAATGATGTCGCACTGGGCCATACCGGTGTACCTCTTGCTCGCTCTTCAATGTATTCCTCACGTGGATGCCATACCTACTCAGAAGGACGCAAATGCGTTCCCTCAACAAACTTCTCATTGCCAGTTCTGTATCAGAACTGTTTCGAAGTCAGCTGAATCGATTGGAAGTGCTGAAGTGAAGAAACAGCGACGTCTATGAGGTCTGTCGAAGTTCGCAGCCAACACTTGTTTTGTCTCGCTGAGACCAGCCGTCGTGTACATACCAACACGCGTGTGACACAAAAACATTCTCATTACTCATTACCCATTTTCTTCACCAATTTCAAAGACGTGTCAGCGTGTCAGCGTGTCAGGGAGGTGAAGACGACCGCCACCAGACGTATGCGTGTTCAACGTTCAAACCCTGAGCGGGTACAGTCTCACTGGCAGACTTGACCGCATCTGATCGAGAAGACGAGCTGAGACAGAAGGCAAGCAGACTTGGCCAGCTGGCCTCACATTGCTCTCAATCAGTCGACCGACCCCAATCGAACCCGCCTCGAAATGGCGCAAATCCTTCTCGAAGAATTGGCCTATTTTTGACCGGAAAGGTGGGATGGAGAAGGACGGCGGGGCGGACATGATGGCTGGGACTTGATCTGTGCTCATTAACGTCAATGCTTGCCTTCCTTCCGTTCGATCTCTCTCTCTCATGGACTCAGATCTGAGACTCAACGTGATGGTCAAGCACGCTGTCCAGGCAGGGTTCAACAGTGGCTACCATGAGGAGTCAGGCGGGGCAAGCTCCGTTCAAGGCAGGGGCTTGTTCGAGAGATCGAAGGTAGCCTTATAAGAAGCGTCCAGATGCTGAGAAGAGCTGACGCTTGCATCCCCTCCGTACCTCGCATCAACCTCCCAACGTTCCCCACAGATCCTCCCACACGTCAATCATCATGCGCCTCACATCTCCCTTCATCGCCTTACTCGGCCTCCTTCCTCTCGCACAGGCTCTGCCTTCGTCATCGCCCTTCGTCGGCGTCGACATGATCCTCAAGCGGTACGGCATCGCCTCTCGCTCTCCGGAGGACTATGCGAGCCAGCTTCCCGCTCTGCGCAGATCCAAGTCGCAGCCTCGGCCGCCCACGAGCTCGCGTCTGGACCCGACGCCAGACTACCGTGCGAGGACGCCGTTCGACTGGGCCAGTATTGCTCTTGCTTTGCACCAAGGTATGTTCTGATGATGTACCTTTTCTGTCTATATACTCTTTTCAGTGCTCATCGATTCCAGTCCCCATATTCCAGAGTACATCGAGCTGGATGCGTTCAACTACGCAATCACCCGCTTCACTCCTGCTGAGTGGGAGGAATGGGGAATCAGCCCCAACTACGTCCACCTGATCCGTTTCTTCGCTCAGCAAGAGGAAGGGCATTCGACTGCATTCTCCAACATGCTTGGCCCTCGTGCGCCGCTGCCCTGCGAGTACAACTACCCGTGGGCGAATCAGACAAACGCATCGGTGCCGGGCTTCATCGACTGGTCTCAGAAAAGCACCCAGCTTGGCGAGAGTGGCACCATTGGCTGGATCCCAATTATGGATGAGCCGGCACCGGCATCCATCGTTCAGCAAGCCATCGTCACCGAGTCACGTCAGCAGTTTGCTTTCCGCCAGCTGGAGGGCTTGTTCCCCGTCACCGTTTGGTTCATTACCGGTCTGACGCAGGTGAGCATCATGCATCATGCATCGTGACCTTGTGCGACTATCTTCTCCACAAAAACATTGACCTCCTTCTCTGTATTACAGGCCATGCACTGGACGATCCTCTCTCGCTGGATTACCCAGTGCCCCAAGGAGAACAAGCCACTGCCGTGGCCGATCTTCCCCCGCCTCTACGTAGACAACCAGCCAGACGCCATTGCTGCCGGTGCAAGCGCTGGTGGACCCAACATCGCCCACAACCTCACCTCGCTGACCTACCCTGGCCGAGTGGTTGAGCTAAGTGTGAGTGGCCGGGATTGCCTGAGCTTCTCCCAGCATAGGACGGCGCTGATTACACTTTTTGTTCTCATAGTGGGATCGACCTGGCGAGATTCAAGGACCCTACCACCAGCTGACTCAGACAAACACGAGCGGGGTGCCACGCTTTGCAGCATGGTTCGGCAACCTCAACGTGACCTTCACGCCCCTCTTCGAGCGTAATCTGACCAGTCGTACAGCCAAGACCACGCAACCCGGTGACACTATCTACCCTGACGTAGGCCAGCGTGAGTCTCCCTTTCCCATTCTTTCCCGTGTTCAAGACGGCGCACTGATCACATCCTGCCTTTTTCTCGATTATCGCAACCAGGCGTCATCAATGGTCAGTCTCTCTATTTCCTACCTCCTCGTTGCGATCAAGTCAAAGTTACTCATGTCTTCTGCTCTCATCTATCGCTCTACAGGAACTGCGTTTATCGCTCTCGTGGACAGGGACGTCTTTGTCACTCCCGAAAATCTCACGCTGCTCAACGACCACATCGTCGCTGGCCCCGAGTTCTACCAGGCTGATTGAGTCCGACTTCGCTTTCTCTTCATCTTCTCACCCGCTCCGATCATCTCACATTAGAACGATGCGACCAAAGCTGCTCTCTTCATCTGTCACCTCAAACCTCTTCCCATCGCACAAATGCATGTGTTGTGTCGCTTGAAATTCGTCAGTGTGAAACTGGAGATCCCATGTCCTCAGAAAGTATAGCAATCGCAACAGAGCCCAAAGTGTTGATCACTTGATGAGACGCTTTTGTTTGCGAACGTAAAGCTTCTGACCGCGGTCGTGCAGAGGAAGAGGAATGTGGGCAAGGCCCGATGCCAGACCGTGGGAAACTGACGCTGTGTGATCGGATGATCATGACTCCAACCGCAACCACCTCCTGCTATCCCTTGCTCATCCATCACCGTAAGCACTTCAAGAACGCAAATCGAACGCTTTCTGCAGCAGTGTGATTTTTCTGGACCGCCTCACCCTGCTTTCATGTCAAGTTGATTCACGGTCAGCTGAGATTGCCAATGAGTGAGCGGAGGAATTGTGAGGACAGTGAACTTAGACGGAATTGTATCTGAAACACAGCGGGTGCGGGTGTCAGAGTTTTCTGCCTCGTCCACCTCTCTGAAGTGCGCACGCTGACGGCGCGGGCTGGTGGGGAATAAATCACAGACTCGAGTCCCGGTGTGTTCTGCTCTCTGTGTTCTGTGAGGTGTGCTGGTTGGTCCTTGAGCTGGAGGCATGGTCAGTGTGCAGTGCTTATGGTCGCCCGACGGTTGACCATGATCACGGGCTGATCGCGAGCCCCTCCCTCGCCCCTACTTGTGCCCCTCGTCCTCACTCTCCCGTCCTCACGTTCGACATTGACTCGAGGATGGGGTCATGGGGGGCCCTGTGTGCTCCTCCTCGAACTACGGCTCCACAGAGTGCACGGTCCGCTTCGACTGACGCTTCTCGAGGAATCACCGCGCCCGGTCATGGACGCGGAAAAGCCACCATCCCTTCATTCAGCAGACCTTGTACGAACTCATTGACCCTCAGGAGCCCCACACCACATGGGTGAAATGACTCGCAACTTGCGGAGCGCTACTTCACTCTTCTTCCCTCAATCGATCTTCAGCTTGTCAGATATCTGGCATTCAGCTCGACGTCAAGGTGAGATTGCGGGCCACCACTGCCGAGGCTCCCCTCCTACAGTAAAGCCATCGAACCATACGGGGCTTACCAGAATGGGCTACTAGGCGAGGCCTGCTCAGTAAGGCACGCGTGCCTAGGCGTGAAGGAGCGAAAATAGCCTCTCGATCATGTAGGCATGAAGACGAAGGTACATAAGGGCAGGTCGACCCGCTGTCTGGTGCTCGTTCATCACATCACTCATCCTTCACTCAGGACAGCTCCCGCTCTCTCTTTCTTTCCTCTCTCACACTCACACTCACACTCACACTCACACTCGCTTCAAGATGCAGCTCAACTCCAAGCTTTCCCTCTTCCTCTGCGCCCTCCTCGTGGCCCAGCCCATCGCGTCCGCGCCCGTCACCAGCGACAACAACGCCGCCGAACTGGCTACGCGCTCTGGCAACATCGGCTCTGGCCAGAACAAGGGCATCGACGTCGGCAGCATTTTTGGCAACTTCTTCGAAGGTGACAAGAAGGGAGGCGAGGACCACGGCAAGGGCCACGGCGGACACCACCGCTTTGCCGAGAAGAAGCTCAAGGCTCTCAAAGCCGCTGAGAATGCGAAGAAGCACAAGGACGCTGCGGCTGTCAAGGCGGCGGCGAAGTTCGATGCTGCGGCTGCCAAGGAGGACTCTCACCACAAGGAGGCCGACCTGAAGAAGTTCAAGAAGGAGAAGAAGCAGAAATCCGGCAAGGACGGCTTTGGCGGCGGCTTTGACTTCGATCGTCGGGACGGCTTTGGGCTCGGCAGTGGGCTTGACTTTGGAGGCAAAGACGACTCTGGCCACGGCAAGGACAACTCCGGTCACGGAAACAAGGGCAAGGGACACGGCAAGGGCAAGGGCTTCGGCGGATCCAACAAGAACAAGAAGGAGAAGGTCGAGAAGGTCGAAGCGCACATCAAGAATGACAAGAAGCACAAGGCCGCGGCCGAGGTCAATGCGGACGCCGAGTTCAAAGCGGCAGCTGTTCACGAGGATCTCAAGCACAACAAGGCCATCGCGAAGAAGCTTGCAGCTGAGAAGAAGAAGAAGAACGGCTTCGGCCTGGGCATCTTCTAGAGCTACCCTACCGCCGCTCTACCTTGAATGAAACTCCCTTTTCCCTTTGCACCTCTCAGATGAGCGAGTTACGTGAGTTGCTGAAAGTTGGGACAGAGAAAATACAGGATTCAGTGCAGCTTAGGAGGGCGAGGATTTCTCGTCGCAATGGCAGCTGGAAGATGTCCTCATCGCCTCATCGTCGACCACTTGCAGACAAAGTGGGATGTATTTTCAGAAGTCGTAGAGTCAGTAGCTGCGAGCGCAGGGCAACAACACAACGCGCGAGCTTGGCGCTCTCGCCCTTCGCTACACCTGTCTCGTAGTCAGCGCGTCCTGGTTGAAGATCAGATACAAGCAGTTCATGAGCAACGAGAAGGTCGCGAGGGTGTGATAGGAAGTCCATAGGTGGGTAGCGTGAGAAAATCGATGAATGAATAATGATGAATCACCGGGAGCCGCAAGCGGAGGTCATCACCGACATGTGACCCTTCTCCCTTTCTTCCGTCCTATTACTTTCGCAGTGTCCCCAGCACACCACAACCATGCTGAGGGATGCGATCAGCTGTGAAAGCATGGCCGCGGGATCATGAAGTCACCCGAGTGTGACTGCTGGCTGACATGTTTCTATTCTCTGTTCTCTGTACAGAGTGGTGATGAGTCGTTGGATCTCATGATGCAGGAGGACAGTAGCGGCCATGGCGGAGCTCGCAGGCCTGGCTTGGGGAATCATGCTACCAGCTCGAGCTTTCACGGCAGTCTCGGCGGCTTCTCCTCGTCCTCGCCTTCGCCCTCGCTCTCTCCCGCGCCAGGCGGATCGATGTCACCGCCACTACAGGCGACAACTATGATGATACTCACGAAGGATACGATACCTGCTCCCAAAGCCATCGGGCCGATCTCCCCTGCGCCGTCGCGCTACACCGTTCCGAGCTCGAGCGAGGCCAGTCTGCCGATCCGACCGGTGATGGCAGCCGTGCACCCGGCCTATCTTGTCGATGCGATTGAGAATGCGGGCGGGGGGGTCAGGTGGGGCTGATTCACGTTCGTCGGGAGGAAACGGCGCGAGTGAGAGCGGATTGAACGGCGTGCCGAATGGAGCGACGACACTGGCCATGCTCGGCCTGCATCTTTCTCGCGCGGAACCCACTCCCATCAGCGATGTCGCAAGCTGGGAACGTGTACACACGCTCGGGTACCGTCCCGCTTCCCGGCGGTGTGTCCCGTCGACCTTCCGGCGAGCTATACTACGACACAGAGGGAGGCGATGGAGAGGGAGCAGAAGCGGTGGCGACAAAAGCGGCAGCAGCGGCTGTACAGGCGCAGGCACAGGCACAGGCTCGAGATCAGACGCAGGTGCAACGCAAGCACAGGCGGCGCAGGCCCAGGCGGCAAGCGAGGCGGCGAACGAGACGACGAAGGCAAACGGGTTGGGGGTGAGGCGCCCTCGTTTTCCTCGTCGGTACCCCGAGCTTCGGTTCATGTGCCGGCGTCTGCGGCGGATGAGATTCCGGCTTATGCTGCTTCGCCTGCACCAGCGCCTCATTACGGAGTTGGAGCGGCTTGTTGCGTTGTTCAAGGCGAAGGGATGGCCAGCTGCGGAAGAAGAAGAATAAGAAGAAAATGACGATGATGAGGAGGAGGACGATGACGATTCGGAGGAGGAAGGGGTTGTCAAAGGACCGGGTGTCGCTCTCGCTCTTTCGAAGTCGGCGCACACGTCTGGCGTGAATACCACGGAGGCGACGGGTGCACGTACCTCCAGGCCAGCGGCACTTCCTCCCCCTTCTCACTCGAAGATGTCATTCAACGCAACACCAGTGACACCCGCCTCATCAGCCTTCACTCCAGCGGCTCATCACAAGTCTCAAGGGCAAGAATGAGAATGACGACAGTGAGGGCGACTCGTCCGGGGAGGATGATGATGAAGAAGACGACGATGAGGCATGAGGAAGGGGACGAGTGAGCGGAATTGTATAACATATTCTGCTTTTTTGCATCTGTTCCCGCTCACAGTTCGACTTCTCTTGTGCAATTTCCCTCCGCAACAACCTGCAGAATCGTTGCGTTTTCATTCTTGGCTCGGTGCGGTGAGGCCATGCCAGCAGCCAGACGACTGGCGTAAGGGCGGGTGTCAGTATGGCGTGCTCTGACTTTCACGAAAGCGCACCGATCGGCGACTCTTTGCCCAGCTGGGTGATGCGGGAGATGAGATGGAGCGACAGTAAACCTTTGCTACTGTCGGTGACAGCAACTTCCCTTCTCATCTGGACGGAGGGCGACGACTTCATCAAGATAGCTTGCCCCTCAAGCCTCAAGGCGCGGTGAGTTGCAAACGCATATAAACAGGACGCCTTCGCAGCATTTTCTACCCTTCATCACCCATCTCCTCTCCCTTCCTTTCCTCTCTCCCTCTCCAAAGCTTTCGCAGGTTGCGACCGAACCTTCTCGATTACCTACAACTACTCGAAAACCATGAAGTCGATCAGTTCCTTCATGCTCATTGGCATGCTGTTCGCCATCAGCAGCGTCAATGCAGTGAGTCTCGTTCGTGAATTCTTCTTCCCTTTTCCTCACCCTGACATCTCCCTTTGCTATCTTCCCTCAAATCGGTTCCTTTCAGTCTCCTTCCCGCGATAAATGTATCAACGCGAAATTCCATTGCAGAAATAAAGACGATCACGAGAAAGCATTATGGGTACGTTACGTGTATGACGTTTTAAAGACCCTCAAAATGCTGTACTGACATCGCACTCTCTGTCTTGCTTCCGCATTCAAAGGCCTGCACATGCGCGATCTGGATAATGAACGGCAAAGGCGTACGTTCCCCAGCTAAAGTGCGCGTTCTGATTGCAAGACCATGCCATTGGACTAACGAATCAGACCTTTTGACAATTCTTGTGCAGGACTGCAACAAGGGATGCATGGCAGACTATCCCAATCAAGATGCAAAGGACTATTGTAGCGAGCACTGTACGTGGCTTCACTTACTAGGCCAAAATAACGCATGTCCCTCCATACCGCAGGGATGCTAGTCGGGCTAGCCATCCGGTGCTGCAGGACGAGCGGCGGTGACACATCAGCTTCGCCTTTCCGGCCCAGGCCTTCTTGCAACACTTCCACTTTCAACAGGCCCACACCGCATCCTCAAGTCGCGCAGAAGATACACCATCGCACCACGAATGTAAATCCTCAAGACCGGAGGAGCTACCTTCAAGCACCACTTTCCTCAACATCTCAGTCCTTCTTCAGTCCTTCGGCTCTTCCCAAGCCTCGATCAGTCCCTAGTCTCCACGGCCAAGCTTCACAGCCAGCCTAGTGTATCAGCGTCCCCACTCGACGTGATGTGCGCCGAAATCACTCTTTGTTACTCCTTTCTGCCTTTGATTTGCTGCTCAGCTCGACATTGCACCCGCCCATATAATTCAGGCACATAAAGAGATCACAACTCGAAAGGGATGGGGGAAGAGGGGAAAGATGCCAAGGGCTCCACAACTTGGAGCTAGGAGGGAATAAGACAGGTATTGGCATTCAATACGTACGATGCGGTCTAGGCCGTCCGTTGCTTGAAGCTGTTATCCATAATCTCCAGCATTGGGCCTTCCCCGTATTCCTCAAACCTTCCTCGATCTCATCCGCTTTCGCTAACTGGTCATTACCTGTTCGTTCTTGCCAGCTAACACTCTTCGTCTTCCCCTCAGAGACTTCAAGACCTTCCTCTCCGCTCAATGTTTTCCGAGGCAGCACCTCTCTTCTGAGTTCTCCACGAAGCGTCACCCTGGACTCGACCATTTTTGAGCTAACAGTTCTTTCCTTCAACCTGATGACCAGGGCCGAACCCCCACATCTCATCAGGCCCGCAACGCAAGATCATTCTTGACGCTTTTGGTACGCCCCTCTTCAGATTGACCGAGAGATGGTGCCGCGGGTCTCCTCTCACGCGAGGTACGTCTTGACTTCGGTAAGCCGGTGCCGTGTCGGCTTATGCCATTCGTTATAGAGGAGCGTCCCTACCTTCGTACGCTGCAGGCGCGAAAGCGAAAGATCTAATGGGACAGTTGGCCTTAGCCCAGGAATCTGCTAACAATGTCTTCACATATCCCTCACCCGACTCTCCTTAGACAGCTCTCACTCTCTTATCCAGCATCAGCCCTCGCTCTGATGAGGGCGGCTCCGGCAAAAACAACGGCTTCGACTTCGGCGATGCGCTCGGCACCTTCAGAGGAGACGATAAAGGCTTCCACAAGGGCTCTGGAGGTGACCACTTCAGAAATGACGACAACAAGGGTGGCAACAACCACAGCAAGGGCCACGGCGGACGCGACCGAGCTATACAGCCGAACAGAGGGAGGCGGTGGAGAGCGAGCAGAAGGCGGTGGTGGCGAAAGCGGCAGCGGCAGCTGTACAGGCGCGGGCGCAGGCACAGGCTCGAGCTCAAGCGCAGGTGCAAGCGCAAGCACAGGCGGCGCAGACTCAAGCGGCGAACGAGGCGGCAAAGGCGACGAGGGACTTGACTTCGGAAATCACTTCATCAGCGGCGGCCGCGGTGGCTTCGACGGTGGCCGGTACAGTGGATTTGAAGGCAGCGTAGGCAGCGTTGGCAGCTTAACTGGCAGCAGCAGCACTTCCGGCTTCCAAGGCGGCAGCTTCCTCGGTGCTCGTAGCTTCGACGGCGAAAAGTGCGGCTCTGGTCTCCATCAAAAGAAGGAGAAGGTCAAGAAGGTTGCAGCGCATCTCAAGAATGAATGACAAGAAGCACAAAGTGGCGACTGAGGTCAATGCGGACAAAAAGTTCAGCGCTTCGGCTGCTCACAAGAACCTTAAGCACAGCCAGGCCATCGCGAAGAAGCTTGCAGCTGAGAAGAAGAATAACGGTTTCGGCCTGGGCTTCTTTTAAGAATATCATGTCTTCCCTACTTTTGCTCGTTCTCGTCCCTCCGCAAAGTTCACGTCGATTTGTTTGGAAGTCTCAAGAGCGAAGTCTGTGGGAGCTCGCAGCCATCATTTTCTGACTGAGATACTGAGACAGCTGCCGTGTGCCACCGTGTCCGACTCAGTAACGTTCTTATTTCGTTAATCGATACTGAACATTGTTGCCGTTGTATTGCTGATAAAATGAATCTGAGTATTAACTTGTGCTTTGACGAGATTCTGGATAGCGCAGATACTATGACTCTTGATGCGTTGCCACTCTTCAAATTACCTGTCCGCCGTTGGTGTTCAGTACGGTCGAACCAAAGCGAGGTCAGTGATCCGCGCGAGAGTAACATTTTTGGGGGCTGGCACTCACAAATTCGAGTGACTGATTGCGTAGTTCTGTCACTCGTCATTTTCGTCGTCATCTCCGTCGCCTTCTTGGTCGTCCTTGGCGTCTTCCTTGTCTTCTTCCTTGCCGTCTTCCTTGGCGTCTTCCTCGTCGTCTTCTTTGCCGGATTCTTCGTCGTCTTCCTCGTTGCCTTCCTCGCCGTCGTCTGCCTGTGCTACCGCTTCTTCACTTCGTTGGGTACAGTCGTGGCACCAATCTTCGGACTCTGTTTCGGTGTACTTCGTGTTCATCTCCGCGCAAACCGGATCGTTGCAGTAATGCTCCTCATTGATGATGGGCGAGCCCATATTTTCTCCGCACTCGCCGCAGTAAGCTTGGTCGTGAACTTCCTCGCACGGCATGTCGATTCGGTAAGTTCTCTGAAGATCTGTAGAGAACACTATTTGGGCAGCTGCTTTTCGCGCACTTTTTTTGTGTGTGAGGGAGGGCGGGAGGGAGAGGGAGAGAAAGGGAGAGAAAGGAAGGACGCAGAGAATATATCTGTGGGGATCCTCGAGAGAAGTCACTTTTATAGTCGACGGCGGGATTGGCTGATGAACATACCAGTCTGACCCAGGAGAGCTCTATGGTTGCTGCTTGATAGGAGATCGATTGACGACACGATTTGAAGCTGACCGAATCAGTTTTCCTTTACAAAGGGATCGGATTAGGCGCTGATGTGCAGTATGCAGTAATGAGCGGTCAGTCCCCTTTGTTCATAACGCTTATGGCACAAGACTCACCGAAGATACGCACTCGCGACGCAGAGGACCGACGATGTTTTCCCCATTGTTGATCGCTCGACTGGTGTCATAAGGATTGAGGAAGATTCTGGGCTTAGCAAAAGGAAGTAGAGGAGCAGAATGTGTGTTTGATGCGGGCATATGATTTTCCCTGTATCAAAAGATCCAGAGTTCAATCAGGCCCACGACGATGTGTATGATGTCCTAGTCTGCTCACATAAAGGCTTGTGGGTCAGGATATCAGGAATGTGGAACGAGTGGGTAGATGAAATCTTTTTGCTTTTTGGGTAAGCCCTGATGTGAGTTGAGTTGCGTGACCAAGCGCTTCAAGGTGCGCAGGCTATATGTGGGAAAGGAGAGGATAAGTATCGCAGAAACTGTCAGGACGGTGGTAGGAAAGAAAACGTCAGCCAGAATCCTGCTCAGCTTAATTCCTTGTTACAGGCAAACGCAACCCATGACCGCCATACCACGTTTCAACTTCCAGTCCGGGGCAACGCAAAGGATGGGGCGATGGAAAATAAAGAAGTCATATGCGGTCAGAGCAAGCAAAAACGCTGGTGTACACTCAGAGAAGAGCGAAGAAAGTGCAAGTGTGAAGTGAGTGAGGAGGGGTAGTCACATAGTCACATCCGCCCTAATCTCGTATGTATGAGCCAACTAACCCTATAGCTGAGCGGTTCTCAACGTGCTCTCACGATCCCCCATGAAAAAGAGCGCGAAGAGTTGATCACTTGGTGGGATGCTTTGATGTGCGAACGTGAAGTTGCTGAACGCGGTCGTGCAGAGGAAGAGGAATGCGGACATGCGGTCAAGCGATGCCCGATGCCCTACCGACCGTGGGAAACTGGCATCGTATGATCGGATGATCACAACTCCAACCGCAACCACCTCCTCTATCCCTTGCTCAGCCATCACCGTAAGCACTTCAAGAACGCAAATCGGACGCTTTCTGCAGCAGCGTGATTTTCCTGGACCGCCTCATCCTAATGAATTTCATGTCAAGTTGATTGACAGTCGACTGAGATTGCCAGTCAGGAGTAGTGTCTAGTGAGTAATGTAGAGTGAGTGTGTGAGTTGTGAAGACAGTGGACTCAGACTGTCATATGAGTACGTTCAGCAAGGAAAGGGCATTCATTCGAGGATACTAGTCACCTGGCGATGAACAGTAGTATAGTGGGGAAACGATGAATTGGGAAGAAGAGAATGGGCTATGTGAAAGAGTGTAGTGGCAAGCGTAGAAGACGCTTCGAAATGAGAGTGTGTAAGCAAAGGGACGTACGAATGTCCTTGAGCAGCGGTGGAGGGAAGGCGGGACGGTGTGTAAAGGTAACCCAAAGACAAGTTAAGATCTGCAGGAGAAACGCCAGACAAAGTGGTGTGATACAGCAGAGAAACTCTTCGACCAGCTGCGAACAAGATTTGCAGATGGGGTTTCCCAAAGTCGGTGAATAAGGGAGTGCTCTGGCCACCGATGCGCTGAGGCACACCCGTGGATGAGGTACACCTGTCGGAAGGGAGCAGAACAAAGGCGAAAGGCGAAAGGATGGGGATAAGGATGAAGAGAATTGAAACAGGGTAAAAAAAAATGTGCAGAACGGTGCAGATCAAAGGGAAGTAGCAATGAAAATTTGAGTCGGTAAAGGAAGGGCCGAAGGGAGTTGTCTGTGTAAAGATCGAGGCTAAGGCACCGCGCGCCTGTGAAAGAAGAAAACCATGGGGACGTCCGTCTGCCGTCTGGCTCGCTCGTCTTGCAGCTTGTGCTTCGAGAGAAAACGTTCGAGAGAAAACGTTCGAAGTTCAATCTTCCTCCTCCTCCCCCTCCTCGATGGAGACGAAGGCCGAGGCAGCAGCCGCAGCTGCGCGACGCGGTCCGACAGCACCGACACCTGTGCCAGTAGTGGACCCGCCCGCCTCGGTACCTCCCGCCGTCCCTGACCCTGACCCTGACGCTGACCCTGACCCGACTCCGACTGCAGCAACATCCGCTCCTCCTCCCTCAGCTACCTGACTCCCACTGCCCTCAGCACCAGCAGGGTTGGCAGTAGACACAGCCGGGCTCGCGGCCGGGACGCTCGACGATTCCGATATGACCGTCTGGCGTGGGTATACGTCGCTCCCCAACGAAGGTGGAGCGAACAGGCCGCGAAGCCCCTGACCGGAGGCGGAGGCCGAAGAGAAGGGTCCATTGTTGGATGACGAAGGAGTGTGGCGCGAAAGATACGATGGATATGCGCCGCGCTGACTGCTTCCAGGAGCAGCCGCGCCGCCGCTGCCGCTGCCACTGCTACCGCCACGGGGCATAAAGCCATCAAATTGCCCAAACCCACGGCCAGGGATAGGCGAGCTCAGAGCAGGATGCAGGGCCGAAGACGAGCTCTGCGGCAGCCCGGACGGTGTCGAGCTGAAGGGGTGGAAGCCGGGCAGCGAAGCGAACCCCTGAGACGCTGCATGGGATGTCCGAAGGCCAGACGAAGAGGACACCCACAGCCCATTGACCTTCGACGAGTCCAACTGGCCCAGCCCACCCACATACGCCGGCTCGTCCTCCTCGTCCACCCAATCATCTTCGTCATCGGCATCGGCATACCCGCTCTTCTTCCGTCGCGCAAAGACATCTCGAACGCCCCGCTGGATCGGACTCGTCCGTTTGGGAGGCGCAGGCGAGTCATCGACGGGCCCAGTCCAGCCAGGAGGTGGGCGACCCCAGCTTCGATGCCAGGTGCAGAGCGGGACAGAGCGCAGGTCGCTCGAGGGCTGAGTCAGATTCGCGCCGCCATGCCCTTGTTGACCGTGCGCTTGACTGACCGCAGCCGCCCGATGTATCGCACCCTGCAGCGCATGATTGGCCGAAGGAGGCTTATACGGCGACCGAGACTTGTGCGCCACGAACAGGGTCGAATGCGCTGCCGAGCTTGGCAATCCATTCAGTGAGCCACTCGCAGATCTGAGAATCTCGCTCGGTTCATCCGTGATGGCCGAAGGGACGGCGAGCAGGTCGCCCTCGTATGCTGAGCTGCGGTTAGAAGGGACATCGCCGCTCCCCCCACCACGCGTGAACGTAGGAATTTGGCCCGGGGCTGTCGGTCCTCCACCCTCGGCCTCATTGGGCCCTTCCCCACGAGCTATTTCGCTCAGCATGCTCGGTCCAGGCGAGCTGGCGCGTGAATGCCCCGAGCCCGTCCGATGATGGTGATGCCGCTGATGAGGACCATTCACACCCAACGCCAAGCCGTACCCGCTCTTATGTCTCTTCACCACCGTACCGCCATCCGCACTCGGCCGACGATTATGGATCGACTTCAAACTGTTCCCGTTGAACGAGCCGGCATTGAACGATCCCGAGTTCGAGCCGCTCTTCGTCATGCCGGCATCGTACGGTCGGCGGAATGAACTCGCGGACCCGACCGAACCCGTCTTGGCAGGCAACCGACGAGGATGGAGCTGCTGCTGAGAGAACGAATGCATGCTCGAGGGTCTACTACCCCGTAACGGCGCAGCGAACAAGCCCGGCATTTCGTGCGCGTAGTCGCCAAACGCCGTGCCCGTAGGCGTGATGCTCCCCGCGCTCTGCCGCCGGAAATTCGTAGGCCGGTTCAAGCCATCATGAGCATTCGTGACCATGTTCGTGCTCGTACCTGCCGCACCCGCGCTCGCGCTCGTAGGGATGGCAGACGCAGACGCTGCAATTCCAGGCAAGACGGTGCTCCCGGTCGAGCTGCGACGACTCATGCTGCCCCTGTTCGAGCCACTGGCGACGGCGAAGGGACCCACCAACGACCGGCGTACGGTAGGGCTCACGGGCGGATACGGGTTCTGACGGGACCGTACCGAGCCCGTGTTCCGAGCCACACTCCCAGACAGACTCGCCGAGTTATTGCGTGAATGCGCCGCACTGCCGCCCAACGTCCCACCTCCCCTAAGTGCCGACGAGGCGGGGCTGCCTGCAAAGCCATGGGCAAGCGACAACGCAGCCGCCTGGCTCTGTTTCTGCTTCCGCTTCTTCGCGTGTCGCTCATCCGCATTCAGCCAGGTCCGAACTGTAGAAAGGAACGAGCTCTTCGGACGTCGGGCCTTCTCACTCCGCTTCTTCGTCTCGTCCGTCTCGCCTTGAGATTGGACCGTGCTGAAGGTATCTTGGGACATGGACGCACCGAGCGGCCCTTGCTTCACCGAGTTGACGCTCTTTTTGGGAGTCAGACCGGGGGCCGCCTTTGAGGAGGCGCCAACAGAAGTCGGGGTATGGCTGCTTACATCAACGCTCTTCGACGGCGAGCCTGGCGAGACGCCGGACGTCTTGGAAAGAATGGAAGCCGGCGTGCCGGGCTGGAACGGATCCGCCCTGGGACCAATCGACGACCCAGCGACGCCTCCCGAGCCCGGGCCGGTAACCCCAATCGTGGGCGTACGCTCAGCTTCCTTCCCTCGACCCCCACCCGCCTTGGCAATCAAACTGCCCGCACCACGACGGGAGAAGAGCGCCGAGACGGGACTCTTGGCGCGTTCGGGATGATTCGACTCCCCATCCTGGTGTCCGCTCGAATTACCGCCAGCGCCATTCGAGGGCGACGACCCATCTCCACTCCTTCCCGAGAGCGCATTCGCAAACGTCCGGATGCTCAACGAGTTCGTACGTGGCCGATCCGCTCGCTTCGGACGCGTCCCCTTGTTTGGCGTGATGTTCAGAGCAACCGTCGCGAGAGCGGCCGAGGCCGAAACTGGAGAGGAAGGTGTGGTATGGCTCGGCGTCTCGGGCAGGACCTGCTGGCGTAATGGCGAAGTCGAGCTCTGCGCAGCCGTAACAGATGGCGAGAGAGCACCAGGCCTCGGCACTTCCGCCGCGCTGTAGGATGTCCGACCAGCTATTGTATCACCACTGACACCACCACCACCACCACCACGGGCAGCTCCAGTAGCAGTAGCCGCCGCCGCTTCCGAACTCGCATTCGATCTCCGACTCGCAGCCCGCTGGAGGGCAAGCACCGAGTCCGACTGACTACCCACCACCGACGCCGACGACACCCCCGAAACCGCCGCCAAACTGCGATCCCGCTCCAACTGCCGCAGAGCAGCCATGGCCGCCGTCCCACTCGCGCCCGGCAACCGATTCAGATGCTCCCGGAACGAGTCCTGGGCCGACTTCGGCAGGCCCTCGTTCGAGCCGATCGATACAAGAGCAGCGACGGCAGCCGCTCGGGCGTGGTCGCTGTCCGTCCTATGTCGGGCCGGGTCCTTTGGCGGGATCGGCGGTGGGCTCATCGGATCTGTCTGAGGGGTCGGTGGGAGGGGCGGCGAGACCGGTCTTTGGACGCCGCTCGGAGGAACAGCTCCGCCGCCGCCCAGGACACCCACACCACTCGCCACCACCTCCGCCGCGTCCTTCGAAGAAGCGCCCGGCACCACCCCAGCAGCAAGAGCAGCCTCACTCTCCTTCTCCCGCTCCCTCTCCTCCGCCTTCTTCTTCAAGATCCACCAAAGCGCCCCACTCGCATCACACGCGTCCGTCGTGACACTATGCACAATCTGGCCCACCTCGACGCCGACCATCGAGAGCGCAAACAGAAGCCGCTGCTCCACCAGCGTCGAGAAGAGCGTCGGTTGGAGCTGGGTCAGCAGGGAGACGTAGTCCACGAAACGAGTCGCAGAGGCGGCTGAGGCGGAATGGGGTGGGAGGATACCCTCGACGGAGAGAGCGATGGAAGAGGCGGACCGACGTTTGGTGCGGGATGGTGTGCGGAAGTGACCAGCGCCCGGTCCACCCGCGGGTCCTCCTCCGCCACCTCCGGCCGTAGCAAGGGACCTAGACGAATTCTGCGAGTGGAATTTGGTCAAGTTCGATCCCTCTGGACCCGTCAGCGTCGGGGCGGAGGTGGAGGCCACCGACTGCGCAGTCGCCGTCGTCGTCGTCGTCATAACACTACTTTGAGACGGCCCACTATTTGACCTCACCGTCGTGTCCCGGGGATCATCGATGGACGAAGTAGGCGACTCGTGATGGGTGGGCAACGGCGCGGATGCATTGGCACCCACGCTCGTAGGACCTGAGGCCTTACGAGACTGGTCCGATCCCATCGAGTCTTTGCGCCGTATCGTCGTCTGACTCTCGTTCCGCATGCTTTTTAATCGCTGACGATCAATCTCATCGGAAGACGACGATTTGGTCTTGTCCGCGTCTTCCCCTCCGGGCGCAACTTCCCCAGCAGGTTTGGCGAGAGCACTCGCACTACTCCCCGCTGCTCCCCCTTCCAGTTCCTCGTCGTCGTCCTCCGTCGTCGGACTTGTCGATTCAGAGCGAGGCGGCGTGCTCTCCTCCATCGACGCCGACTCGCTCTCAGAGACAGCGGAGACGAAGCTGAGATCGGACAACTGAGACATTGTCGAGGCCGTGGTCTGATGGAGTCCTACGGGCGCGGAAAGTGAAGAGGAGGAGGAGGAAGAGGCAACGATTTCGGGAGACCGGTTCGTGACATCTGTCGTTACCGCGTCTGCTTGTGCATTCTCACCCTCGGCTGCGTGTACGCCGACGACCGGCTCGTCTGAATCCTTCTCCTTGATCTCGGTTTCGTCCCCTGTCGCCTGCTCTTGCCGGAATGTCCTATCCCCGTCCGCCTCATCACCTGCAGAATGGGAGACCGAATTGTTGCTCTCATTGTCTGCCTCCGTGGTCGGCGGCAGGTCCGAGACGGGACCACCGCCTGTCCGACTGGCCGCCCGACTTCGTTCCCTCTCCCTGTTCTCACTCTCGCGCTCACGGAGAACTTCGGATCCGCCGTCGCTGGGCGGGGCACTATTCGACAGGTGTGGATGTCGATAGGACGAGGGAGGGTGGTTATGGTCTGCCGACTCGGCGCCTGAGGTGCCGAAGGAAGATAGTGAGGGCAGCGGGGGCATTGGGTGACGAGTGAACCAGGGATGGCTGAGGATGGCGCGGATTCCCAGTCTCTCGACTGGATTTTGCTTGAGGATGGAGCGGATCAGATCACGAGCGTCTGTATGAGAGGAAAATGCATCAGCATTTTTTGGGAATGGAAGCAGGCGGTATAGAGCTCTGGCACACGAGACCGACTCACCGTCGGAGAGATCTTCGGGAATGTCGTAATCGCCCTGTAATATTTTAAGCCGCATGATGTCCTCATCGTCATCGTCGAAGGGAAGAGCGCCTGTGAGGAGCGCATACAGGATGATGCCGAGGGACCAGATGTCAACCTCTGCCAGTCGTGTTGTTCAGGAATTTGTGATCAGCCAACGACGAAAAAATCAGACCGCGCCAAGGGAAAAGAGAAGGAAGAAACGAGAAAACGAACCTTGTCCAAAGTACTTTTTCCCCGCCAGCATCTCTGGAGCCGCATACCCGGTTGTCCCACAGAACGTGTCCATCAACTTCCGCCGCTCAAACTCGCGAGTAAATCCAAAATCGCCAAGTTTGACGTTACACATCTCGTCAAGGAGGACGTTTTCGAGCTTGAGATCCCGATGGACGATGCCTCGCTCGTGGATGTATGCGACTGCGAGACAGAGCTGTCCGAAGAGACGGCGTGCCTCGGCGTCGGGTAAGGTTCCCCGCTCGACGAGGTAGTCGTACAACTCGCCCCCCGCGCAGAGTTCGGACACCATCCAGATGGAAGACTCGGTCGCGAGGACCTCGTAGAGCTGGGTGACGTGTGGGTGGTGCAGCTTGCGGTGATGGTGGATCTCCCTGGTGAGCGCGGCGGCTGCGTGGGAGGAGTGTGACTTGGGGATCTGCTTGATGGCGACGCGGGTGTTGGTAAGCCGATGTGTGGCCAGGCTGACTTTGCCGAAGGTGCCCTCTGCGATCGGCCTTCCGAGGGTGTAGTTCCCGACGGTCTTGAGTGCTGAGGAGGCGTGGAGCTCCTTTCCGAGTTCTTCGTATGCGCTTGCGAGGGCGGCCTTCTGCCGTGCGGACATGTTGGCGGCTGATGCTGTGGAGGAGGAGGATGGGCCGACGCCTGTGTAAGCCGTGCTGCCATTGATGCCGCTTCCGCTGTTCATGCCCATCGCTGGCCCCGGGCCTCGTCTCGACTGGGGATGCATGGTTCCAGCGCGACCGGGTGGGCAAGGCTGTGTTCTTCTGTGCTGCCTCGCTGTCTGCTGCGGGCGTGAAGCGAAGCGGTGCGGTGCGGTAAGTGCTGGAAATCAATGCCTGCGACAGAGCGAGAGCGAGAGCGAGAGGGGGAAAGAGAAAGGGAAAGCGAAGATCGAAGCTTGCGATGATGAGCAGCTGGTCTGGCAGCGTATAGTATGGAATTGCCCGAATAGCATCCGCCTCATCTTTCTCTCCGGCAAACGATCTCATCCATTTGCTTAGCCGGAAGCCCGGAAGCCCGCGCAGACGCCGACTTGCCATTCGATCGTCACGGAGAACAAAGGGAAACGCAGTCATCACCGAGCTTCTTCCCATTCGAGCCCAGTATCCGGATCTCTCCTTCCGACGCGTCTATATCACCTTCTCGCTCGGGCCGCAACTACTGGCGTCAACTTTCCCTAGCAATTCCATCCAAGGGCTCGCATGTCCGCCGCCTGGATGGCTGTGTCCTCAGTGACAATCGACGTGGTATTGATGAACGCACTCGGTACGACCGTAAAATACGGAGAGACCTCTTAGCCAAGAATGACAATCCTCTAAGCAGTGGGGTCCTTGGTGAAGCGCAGGTAGGGCTTCACGACCTCGACGTCGGGGAACAGCTTCTTCACGTCCTCGCCTTGGACGGAGGGGTGGACAATGACCTGTTTGGACAAGCCAGAAGAACGTGTCAGTGTTGCGTTCGAATTCTGCGCAGTCAGGAGGTATGTGACTGCTCACCTTGTCGCCCTTCTGCCAGTTGACGGGGGTGGTGATCTTGTGCTTGTCGCCGATCTGCAGCGAGTCGATGACACGGATGATCTCGTCAAAGTGACGGCCGGTGGAGGCTGGGTAGGAGATCTTCAGGCGGATGACCTTCTTGGGGTCGATAACAAAGACGTCGCGGACTGAGAATCACGTTGCAGTACATCGGACGCGTGCATATATGGGGAGAAGGCGATAATCAGCTCTTGATACCTCGGAACGAAAAGCGTAAAGTGTGCAGGACGCAGTCACGGGAAGAGATTGGAAACTCACCAGTGAATGGGATGCCCTTCGCATCGACGTTGGTCGCGTCGAGAGCGTCCAGCATGTCGTATTCAGTTGCGATTTTGCGGTCCTTGTCGCCAATGATAGGGAAATCGACTTTGGACTTGGCAATCTCCTCAATGTCGGCGATCCACCGGTCGTGGGACGCGACATCGTTGGCGGACAGGCCGATCACCTTCACGCCGCGCTTCTTGAACTCGGGGCTCTTGCGTGCGACCTCGCCGAGCTCGGTGGTGCACACGGGGGTGAAGTCATCGGGGTGGCTGGGAATGGCACAATTTGAAATTAGAATTGGCAGGTGTCAAACTTCAGCTGATCAAAGCCGCACTCACGAGAAGAGAATGCCCCATGAGTCACCGAGGTACTCGTGGAGTGAGAGAGTGCCGTGGGTGGTCTGGAAATGAGAGAGAGAGAAGTACGCGTCAGCTGGAGCTCGGACAGAGCGATGAGAGAGAACAGGCCAAGATGCTGACTGACCTCGGCAGTGAAGTCGGGGGCGACGGATCCAAGGCGAAGGTTGGGCATGACTGCTGTGGTTGGTGGGAGCGAGGGATGGGGATGGGAATGGGAAGATGGTGGTGGTGGTGGAGAGGAAGATCCAGCCCGGGCACTGCACGAACATCCCGTCCTGCCTTATGAAGCTCAGAACTCAGAAGGCCAGAAGCGGGCCAAGAAGGAAAGGCTTACGACCGTGCAGCGTACCAGCCACGCCTTCCGGCTTCCCAATCACGCCATCCACGCCGCGCACCGCTGAGGCACCGAGCGTCACCTCATACGGCCGGAACATGCTCGATGATCGCGGCCATGCTCTCGACGATGGCGAGCTGCTCACTCACGCTGCACCCACACGAACGAACGGAACGAGTGCACGAACGAGCGAGAAGATGTCCACGCGCAACGCCGCCGCCGGGCCCAGCACGGTGCGCAACACCCCGGCCACCTCCCGCAACGCCGCACAGGGAGCAGGCCTCTACAACACCCGCGGCACCAAGCGCAAAGAGCGGCCCTCATCAGGCGCAGCAGACGCGCCCCTCCCGCGCGACAAGAGCCTGGGGAACTACATCGAGTTCGACCTCAGCAAGGTCCGCAACTCCAAGGGCGGCTTCTTGGTCGAGGATGACGACGCGCCCGGTGGCAACGCTGCCAAGACCGTCGAGGAGTTGAAGAAGGAGCGTGAGAGGCAGATGCAGCGCATGGAGCAGGAGCAGGATCCGGGCATCATCCTCGACTCGTCCAAGCAGCCCCACTGCCACGTCTGCAACTCCCTCGAGGTTGATGAGCAGTTTCGCCGCATCTTCAGTATTCTCGTCTGCAAGACATGCATGAAGGCCGACCCGGACAAGTTCAGCTTGCTCACCAAGACCGAAGTCAAGGAGGATTATCTGCTCACAGACTGTGAGTACATATTCCTGTATACATACATTGGACCCGTATTCTGACGCACTGTCTACCGATTCCACAGCTGAACTGCGCGATCCCGAACTCCTCCCCCACCTCCTCCGTCCAAATCCACACAAAGCAACCTACTCCAACATGATGCTCTTCCTCCGCTGCCAAGTCGAATCCTACGCCTTCGGCCCCTCCCGCTGGGGCTCCCCCGAAGAACTCGACGCCGAGTTCGCCCGTCGACAAGAAGCCAAAGCAAAACGGCGCGGCAAGAAATTCGCAGAGGACATCCAGGCACTCCGGAAACGGACCAGGGACGAGACGATTGCGAAGAGGAACGAGGTCGCGGCACATGAGCATACGTGGGTTGAGGTGCCGGGACAAGTCGGCAAGCAGGAGTGCGAAACGTGTGGGCAGGAGATCGAGGTTGAAGAGTTCTGAAATTTTACGGGATCGCACGACGGGCCTCTCGCCTTCTCCCGGGCAACCTTTTTTTCACTTCTCCGCGCGGAGAATTCCCCGGTTTTGCAAGTGGACTTCCTTCCTTCAGTATCGGATTCTAACCTGTATTTCTAGTTCTCCCCGTCGTCAGCATTCAGAACACCCTCTAATCATTGCAACGGTGTGGGCCCCAAGCCTCGACTGAGCCTCGGATGGTTCAATCATTCGCCCCGCTTTATACCTGGCCCTCAAAGGAGAGGCGCCGACGTCTTGTATCATTACCGCCGATACAATTGGCAGCGACGACGCTACAAGACCTCGGCCCCATCTCAAGTGTACCGGGGAGGAGGACCGTCAGCACTTCTCCACCTGCCACCTCTCGAGTCTCAGCCCCTCCACTGGATCTTCTCCGCACCCGCAAAAAGTCCGTCAATACCCCTGTCCACCTCGTCCCTCAACTCATGCATCCACTTCTCCTTGGCTGCCTTGGAGCGGCTGGCTCTGCGACTAGGGTGGAAAACAGGCGAAGTCCGATACTGCTTCGAGCCTAAATGCCAAGGTCCAGATTGACTGGCCGCCGACCCCTTGCCTCGGCTCGCAGGGCACGCAGCACGCTATTGTCCGGGTCGGCTAGAAGGGAGGACGAAGATCGTGCAACGGAAGGCACTCACGCTCAACAAGGATGGGAAGGACGGAGGGGTCGGGGGTCGAGATCGATCAGCCGGGTTGGTCCAAATCGGGATCTTCGCCACCGTCTTCCTTCCTCGACGCTCAGTCAAATCTCTCAGTCGCCTTGAAATGACCCCCCCCCCCCCCCTTCTATCACGCTCTCGAACCTCATCGCCTCGTCAGTCGAGCTCTCGCAGGAAGCCTCTCGTAGCGAGCACTCACATCGGTGCCCCACGCAACTCCCGAACATCACCCCTCTGCTCCGTCCTCTTCTTTGTAATGGACAGCCTCCTTCTACGTTCTACTCGGCTTGACCACAGCGAACCCAGCCTCCTTCGCCGGACACATGCAGAAGTACTTCCCCGAAGCAGAAGCATCCCACCTCCAAGCCAACCCTTCTCACAGAAAGTCACCCAATGTCGACGTAAATGAGGTCGACCGTACTCCCGCGCCGAGGCGCCAAGCACCCCGACCCCCCAGCAAAAAGGAGAAAACAAGAGAAAGAAAGAGAAGGGAACCCGAAGCAAAAGAGAGAGGGGAAGGCGGTTTGAACGCCTGACCTGCTGAGCTGCAATCAGCTGCTCTACCACTGAGCTATGTATCACCTCGTCTTTTTTTCTTCTCCCTTCGTTCAGCAAGGAATTCAAGTTTCATTTTGATGAAGAACATTCCATATGATTTGGCCTGACAACTGAGGAGGAATCATAAAATAGAATCATAGGTCCGATGACAAGTACTGGAGAGTGCCGTTGTTGTGTGAAGTATGGTCGCAAGGCTGCGACCGGGGGATGTTGAGTTTGAGGGCGGGGAAGGACGATGGAGCTCGAGCCTTTAGGCCTACGCCATCCTCTCGACCGACTGCCTTCGTCCGCTCTCCTTCTCCTCAACGCTGCGCCCCTCATCCTCCTCCTCCTCCTCGTCGTCCTCGCCATCAACAGCCGGGGGGATCCTCATCTGAAGCCCACCGGACACCTCGGTCAACCAAGGCCAGCCGCCCTCCCTGGCAGCCCACTTCCACCCCTCCAGCGCAAGCACAAACACGACAACCGCAGCCAGCGCGATACCCCACCCCTCGCCCCTCAACGGACCATGGCGGAAGACCCGGTCGTTGAAGCCGGGCACGTACAGACAGATCGGGATCAGCACGAGGCCGAAGATGACCGAGCCGAGCAGGAGAGGGTTCCGAGCCAGATGGCGCCAGGGCTTCATGGCGAAGAAGGACCGGTGCATGCTGATCAGCTCCCACGCGAGGAAGAGGTTCTGCATGATGAGGGCCACAAACGTCGCCGAGCGAGCCTGGAAGACAGCATCGCACTCCGGACTCGCATTCTCGTTACAGCCAATCCCAAACTGGGCCTGTCCGACGCCGTACATCATCGCGATGAAGGTGAGCAGACAGGTGACGCCCATCACGCATCCGTACACGAGCATGTCGACGATGACCGCGCGGGAGAAGACGCCGGAGGCGAATTGGTCCGGGTGACGACGCATGCTGCCACGCTCCGCGGGCTCGAGACCGAGTCCGACGGCAGGCAACGACGCCACGACGGCGTTCGTGAACAAGATCTGGAGCGGCGAGAGGGGGAAGACGGACTCGCCCTGTGCATCGCGGAAGCCAAGCCCGCCGAGCAGGAGGATGACCTCGCCGACGTTGGCGACGAGGAGCGAGATCAGGAAGCGTTGGATGTTGTCAAAGATGGTCCGTCCGGCCTTGATGGCAGCCACGATGCTGCTGAAGTTATCGTCCTGGAGCACAATGTCCGAGCTGTCCCGAGCCACAGCCGTGCCGTTCTGGCCCATTCCAATACCGATCGGGCTTCGCTTGAGCGCAGGTGCATCATTGATACCATCTCCAGTCATCGCCAGGAACTTGCCGCGCCTCGCCGCCGCCTCGACAAGTCGGACCTTGGTGTTGGGCGAGCATCGAGCAATGACCAACGGCAACTCGGCCAACTTGTCAACCTCGGCATCGCTCAAGGCGTCGAACTGACGGGCCTCCATGACCGCCCCGGGACCTTCGTTGCCGCGCAGGATGGCGACGTCGAGCGCGATCTGACGAGCCGTGGAGGGATGGTCGCCGGTTACCATGCAGACGGTGATGCCGGCGCGACGACAGGCTTCCACACTCGGGCGAGTCTCGGGACGGGGTGGGTCACGTAGGGCAACGAGGCCGAGGAAGGTGAAACCCTGCTCGACTTCCTCTCGGGCGGGCAACTTGTATGCCTCGGCCACACTCTCGACGCCGGTGGACAGCTGGAGGGCCTTGGTAGGGATGCCTTCGTCGATGACCTTGTCGGCCTTCTGATCAGGGAACGAGCTCGAGACGGATGCCGTGTCGAAGCGTTGGGCGAGAGCAAGGACACGGAGACCTTTACTAGCCATCGTTTCCATGCGAGCGAGGATAGCCTCCTTCGTGCGCTCGTCGAGTTCTCGAGTCGGTAACAAGGCGAAATCGCGGCCCTTGGCGTCACCATCGTTGACGACGGTGTTGGAACAGGCGAGGAGCACTCGTTCCACCGCACCCTTCATGAAGTAGACTTGGCTGACATCATCGGTGTTGTGAGGGGAGAAGGTCGTGGGACGGTAGACACTCGTCATCCGCTTGATCGTTCCGTCGAAAGGATATTCGCCGAGTTCGACGTAGGCAGCAGGTGTGCTGACGGGCACCTCGACGGAGCGAATCCTAACGTCGTTCTTCTCCTTCATCGGGCTCGAAGTGCGGCTGAAATCAGCCGGCAATCCGAAGGCGGGTTCTGTCGACGAGCCGGATGACTTGCCGATGAGCTTCTCCTTGCTCATTCCCAGTGCCGTAGCGAACAAGGCGAGTGCGATCTCGGTAGGGTTGCCGCGGGTGGCCGGAGCAGGGCTGTCCTTCTGCCCTTGCGCTGGAGGAGTAGTGGTCTCTGCCTTGACGGCGATCTGGGCGACATTGCAGAGCGAGGCGACAGTAGCCATCGCACGGAGACCAACCGAGAGAACATCGGGTCCGATTGCTTGTGTGGTGGGAGAAGCGTTACCGGTGGTAGTGTTGGAGATGCTTCCCGTTCCGTCTGCGGAAAGAGTGAGCTCGAGAGATTGGCCGTCCTCGTCGACTGCGCCAGGGAGCCAGCACTCGCGGACGACCATCTTTCCTTCGGTCAAGGTACCGGTCTTGTCACTAGCGATCATGCTGCATGATCCAAGCTGTGTGTGACGAAGAAGCGGTCAGCATTAAGATAGGACAGTGGAGAAATAACGAACGGATATGCTCACTGCTTCAAGCGCTTCGAGACGACGGACGATGACATTCTTTTCAGCCATGCGTTTGGCACCGACGCTGAAGGCTGAAGTGGTGGGCATCAGGCAGTCTGGTGAGTGGACTGATGTCAAGGTCGTAGTTTGGATTCCTGCGAACTCACTGATGGTCAAGACGGCCGTCAAACTTTCGGGGATGACTCCGATGCCAAGAGCAATGGCGCTGTGAAATAGAAGTCCATGTCAGTACACGTTCGTCAAATGAGGGAAGGAAGAGGAGCAACTCACTAGAGAACCACCTGATCATCGATATCAAACTTGGCCACACCAAAGACAATAATGGCACAGACAAGCGCCAGTCCAAGGAGGAGGAAGGCGAACTTGTTCATCCGGCGCTGGAGGGGAGTACCGACATTGAGACCGAAAAACTTGCCAAGTCCATGGAGGATCTTGGCACCAATACGGCGGAGACGGCCCACAAAGGCGTTCCCGTTGGCATTATCGTCGCCATCGGCCGCTTTGCGAGTGGCGGCGGACCCAAGACGCATCTGGGCGGCAATCTGGCCGACCTGGGTGTCGTTGGCGGTGGCGATGACCACACCTGTTGCGCGGCCCGTGGTGACCATGGTAGAGGCAAAGGCGCAGTTGACTCGGTCAGCGAGGGGCACATCGTGCGTCATGGCAGCATCAGCTGCTTCGCCTTCCGACTTGCTGTTGCTGACAACCTGACTGGGGAAGACGAGAGCCTGGACGAGTTTGCTGACAGGCACACTCTCACCCGTCAAAGCGGACTCTTCGATCTCGAGGCCGTTGACGCTGATGAGTCGAAGGTCGGCAGGGACGATGTCGCCGGTGGAGAGCTCGACGATGTCACCGGGAACCAGGTCCACAGCGGCAATGGTGATGCTTCCGTCGTGTCCACTGCGGAAGACTTGGGCCGTGGGGGAGGCAATCTTGCGAAGGGAGGCCATGGTGCGTTCGGCCTTCCATTCCTGAACGAAAGCCAGGCCGACGTTGATGACAATGACCGCGCATACAACGGCACCCTCGACCCAGTCCTTGACGGCAAAGCTGAGGACGAGGGCGCCGATCAGGACCAAGGTGAGGGCATTGAAGACCTGGCGTGCGAGGATGTTGAGGGCCGAGACGCGGCTGGGGTCCGTCAACTGGTTGAGTCCGAACTGACGCTGACGATCCTCAACTGCGGCGGATGCGAGACCTGCCTTGGGGTGGGTGCCCAACTGAGCACACACGGCATCGACGGGGAGCAAGTGAGCGTTGCTGATCTCCTGGACTGCGGCCGGCGTTCCCGTCGCGGCGACACCCTGTGCGATGGTGATGGACGAGGCCGACGAGGTTGTGGACTCGGCCGAGGGAGAAGGGGGTGACTGTGCACCGACTTCAATAGCTTCTAGCTGGCGGCGGTCATGTTTGAGGGTATGGTTGACGGGGGAGTGCCCACTACAGGGGGGTTCGTCCGGCGCTGCTCCGCCGTCCTCTGCGGCGAGGAGGGCTCCATTGGGAGCGTTGGTTGCGGCGTTGGCGCCACCATGGTTCGTGTTGGGGAAGTGGTTATGGGCGGACTCAGACTCGTTGAAGGGCGGTATATTCATCGGTTTTCGGAGTATGTGACTTGAAGGGTCTGTGGCTTTGGATTGGGAGGACAGAGGGAAGAACAGAAGGAATAAGAAAGGGGGAAGATCAGCAGGAAGGGAGAGTCAGCGCATGCCTTATATATACCTTCACCCCCCCCCACTTGTCCAGTCCCTCACAAGGCGTCAGAGGCATTGGGCCCGCCTGGGAACGTCCGATGGGAACACACTTTCTCTTGGCACTGCCTTCACCTGTGCCATGTGCCAAGAACGCACGCAAAGTATATCCTGCTTGCCCCGCTTTCCCAATCCGCCATCCGATCCGCACAGCATTCAGCGGCATCCTGATTCCTGCATCCTGCATCCTGCAACCATCCATTGATCCATCCCGCCGTCGATCACAGTCCGACAGCACGATCATCATCGTCGTCACCGTCCAAAGTCTGATAAGAAGGAGTGCAACCAGGTAGGGGTGAGCCGTGAGCGCGTGAGCGCGTGAGGAAGAACCAAGGTGGAGCAGGCCTCTATCGATCCAGGCACGCATTCAGCGAGTCCTGGCCCCCTGGGTGGGAGTGTGGGACAGTGGCCAGTGGGTCTGTTCTCCCTCCCGCGGAGTTCACGTCACAGAATCTCCTCATCAGCGCATGCCAAATTCGGACTGCTCACCCGACTGGGTCAGTCTCCGTCCTGTCGATGTGCTGAATGGCAAAAGTCGGAGCACTGGACGACATGAAGCATGAAGGACTTCGTGTCTTGGCACTTTGGCAGTCTGAGTCATCTTTTTGGGACGCCCGTCACGTGAGCAATCGCCAAAACGACACGTCGGTGCATTGCGTGCATTGGCGAGTCATCCTCCCTCTTTCGTTCCCTCACTCGTGCCCATCACCGCATACATGACCCTCCAGACGATCATTGAGGCTATCACAGAGACGCACACTGCACACTGACCCTCAGCTTCTGCAGCTTTCATCTCATCATCACCCAGGTGCATAACAGTGATGGAAGAACCAGGCGAAGGAAAGGGAGAAGGAAGCAGCCCATGGACACTCTCAGACCTCACAACACGCTCCCTCGATCCCACGCTGACACGATCACAAGCCCAGCAGATCCAGCAGATTATCGCAGCTCAAGTTCAAATACCAGAAGATGGGTCAGCACCACACCCATGGCCCTTCAATTCTTCCAAAACGACACTCCGCATCGCAGCCATGGACATCAGCTACCCCGTAGCCCCGGCCCAGGCCTCAACACACACAGCCGCCTCGCTCGTCCTCGTCCAGATTCCATGGCCTCTACCCGCTCTTCTTGGAGATGCGGTAGTCATCACCCACCTCCGAACACTCACCATCCGCTCACCACCGCCTTCCTTTCCTTACATCCCCGGCCTACTCGCTTTTCGGGAACTAGGTCCCCTCCTGCATCTTCTCTCCCTGCTAGAGGACGAAGAGAGACCGGACGTACTTCTATGCGACGGACAGGGTATCGCCCACCCGGCTCGGTGCGGACTCGCCTCCCACCTGGGCGTACTCACCGGCTTGCCCAGTATCGGGTCTGCCAAGTCTTGGTTCTTCGGACGACTTTCCGAAGACGAGGACGACGACCGTCAGGAAGGAGGACATCCTCATCATCATCATCGACCGACGTTTCCGAACCTTGGCCATCATCGCGGCTCACGTCTGCCCCTTTATTACTCAAACTCAACATTCACAGCTACGGCGACTCATCAACAACACCAGCGAAGAGAACCCATCTCCCATGTCCTCCGCTCCCAGCCAGGCATCAACCCCATCTTCGTCTCGCCCGGCCACAGATTCACCCTCAACCAAGCATCCCAGCTCGTTCTCGCGCTTTGCACGAAGTATCGACTGCCGGATCCCATTCGGATGGCGGATCACAGTAGTCGGGAAGCGTTGCGGGAATGGGCGGCGGAGGCGCAGCGGACCGAGACGGAAGACAAGACAAAGGACGCACAAGGAGAGATGTCAGCTCTATTATCTTGAGCGCTTGAGCACACAACCTCCCTTCCTAGACTGCGCTCTCATAACTCACACTGATAGCGCACAAACTACAGACACAGTCACAGTCATATGTACCATACTCGTAACAGTGAGGGAGTGAGTGACCTTTCTTCAATTTCCCGAATCAGGTTTATCTTGAGTTAAGTAGCGAGAGAGAGAAGAAGAAAGAAGGGAACACATATAGGAGTAAAAAAGGAGGAGAAGAAGGGGAAGAAATAGAAATGAGAAGCAGAACGAGACCCAGAAAAAAGTGTGAAGACAAGTAGTGGCAAGGTAGTGTGGGAAGGGGGGAGTTCCAATTTTAGAGAGGGGGTTGGGGGTGTGATGGTAGGGGTAGGGGTAGGGTTAAAGGGTGGAACGAGGGAGGGCGGGCCGAGGAGAAGGAGAAGGATTGATCCCGTGAGTTGAAGAAAGCAGAAGCGTTTCCGCCCGTCCGTCCGCGCGAGGAAGGGGCCAGCGGGACGAACCACAAGACGGAAGGGTACTCCAATAATGTCGAAGGGGGGTGATGAACGAAGACGGAAAGGCGATGTTTTATCGATTTGGTATTGATGCTAGAGGCTTTGGAGGGGGGAGGGGATAGTCGGGGGTCCGAAATGCTTGATTGTTATCGTTTGTGGAAAATGAATGGGAGGGAGATGCACGCAAGAGAGAGAGCGAGATCTACTCGACCGTAGCCTTCTTCTCCGCCTCCGCCCGCTCCTTCTCCGCACTCAACCGATCCTTCTCAGCCTCCTCCAGCTCCTCCCGGATCTCCTCAATGTCATCATCAACCCCCATATCATCCGCATCGTCCATCTCCGGCGGGTTCCTGAACAGGAACGGCTTAATGACGCGCTCGAAGTACGGGTGTTCCTTATTTTGCGGGTTCGCCCGACGAACAGCGCGGAAGTACTCGCGGTAGATGTCCCCGCTCTTCACCCCGATCGGCGAGTTCACAATGTGGTCCGAGAGCGCAAAGGCGTCGATGAGCGGGATCGCAAACTTCCGGAGCGCAGCGCAGAACTCGCTGACACGCGCCTGGACGAGATCCAACTGTTGGGCCGAGAGCCAGCCCGAGCGGAGGAAGAAGGCAGCCTTCTCCTCCATCTGCCAGAGTCCGTACAGCTTCGCAACGACCTCAAGCTTCTGCCGGACGCCGTCCTTGGCGTCGGCGGGCAGACGCTCGACGGCCTGCTTGAACTGCCGGTAGATGTAGCCGGACGAGTGGATCGAGGCGGCGACGAAGCGGACCTGGGAGCACGCCTCGAAAGCCTCGTCCTTGTTCTTGCCAGCCTTGACGAGGGCGACGTAGTCCTCGGCAGCCTTCTTGACGGCGTGGGCGGCGACAGTGGCCCAACCTTCCTCGATGCCCTCGAGGGTGTTGAGCGCCTCGTTGCCGGCGCACTTGGCCTTCAGGACGGTCTCAATGTCGTTCATGTATGCGGTGGCGTCAGAGAACTTTTTCCCGTTGTCCTTGGCTTCCAAGTACGAGGCGATGAGGGAGCGACCGGATTGCAGGGCAAGAATGGTGTTGTCACCCTCCCATGTGCTGTGGCGCGAAAACAAAGTGGGAGAGTCAGTACATGCTTCGAAACGCGTCAACAAAAAGACAATGAGGGCGAAAGGGAAAAGCAAAACGCACCAGTGTACCGCGAAGTCGGCGTACATGGAAGGGAACCCGTTGTATGACGAGTAACCGTGACCACCACATGCCTGTCGGCACTTGTCAATGGCCTCCAGAGTTCCCCAGGTGCAGAACGCCTTAAGACCGGCGGACGTGGCGTGGGTCTCCTTAAGCATCTGAATCGTCTTCTCAAGGTTAGGGTCTCCGGGCTCGAGGGCCTCAAGAGCGGTTGAGGTCTCCTCGAACAGGCGGGTCATCTCGAGCGCGGTGAAGCCGAAGGCGGTGGCCTGGGCGAGGAGGGGCATGAGACGACGTTGGTGGATGGGGTAGTCGAGAATCTGGGTTTCGAGCGCAGCTTGCGGGGAGGACTTGAACTGTCTTCGTACGGCGGCGTATCGGACGGCAATGGTGAGTGCCTTCTTGGCAGTGTTGGCGGCGTCGGCGACCATGGCTGTGCGGCCTTGGAGCAGGGCACCGTAGGTGAGTCTGTAAGAGAGCATACAAGTCAGAAAACGGTTGTGAAGCAGCATGTATGCGTGTAGAAAGGACGCGTTGTGAAGAAAATACTCACTGCTGCAGCGGGGGCTCTCGTACTTCACCCTCGCGTGTGACCTGTGTGTGCTTCATGAGCATGTATGCGCGAGGAATGCGGACGTTTGTGAATTGAATGAAGCCTGTGGCGTAAAGAGAGAGAAAGGTTAGTGACTTTACAAACATGAACGAGCCGTCAATGGAGCACGAGACTCACCGTTGTCGATACCGTCACGTCCCATCTTCTTTCCGATGTCACCGACGTTGACACCGGGCAGAAGCTGGAAGCTCTTGGGGTCACGGAGCGGTACGATGAAGGTCTTGGTACCGTAGCGCTTGCCGTTGACGACGAGCTGGGCAAAGACGGAGCAGTGTGTGGCGGACTGGGCGGCACCTCCGATCCACCACTTTGTGGCGCCGAGGTTAGGGGTGTGGACCACAAACTGGTCGGTCCTCTCGTCGAAGGTGGCGGTTGTCTCGAGACCGGCGACGTTGGAGCCGTGGGCTGTTGGAGTGCAGGGAACATATGAGCAAGAGAAGGAGACTGATGGGACGCGTTCCCGTCGAAACAGGAGTATACGCACCAAGCTCGGTCATGCCGAAGCAGCCGTACATGCCTTGGCAGGAGATGCAGCCCTTCTCCATCCAGTATGAGAACTGGTTGGAGGTGGCGCTACCACGGATGGCCTATGGATGGGAAGAAAAGAAAGGAGGAGATCAGAGATAGGGAAAGAGAAAGACGCGCGTGTGTGCTATCTACTCACACCAAGGAAGAGGCCGTAGTGGACACCGAAACGAGTCCAGAAGCCGGGGTCGTGCATGCCGATGAGCTCCATGCGCTTGGTGAAGACGTCGACGGTCTCGTTCATGACGTAGTGCACAAGAGCGGCGATCTTCTGCATGGTGCGTTCGCGGACCTGGTCCTTGGAGAGGTCCTGCCAGTCGCCCATGTAGAAGACGGGGTCTCGGCTGAGTTCGAGCATGAAGCGCTCCTTCTGTGTCAGGCTGAGTTCGGAGCCGTGCATGGCGACGGAGAGGGCGCGTACGTCGAAGCCGGGGTTCGCGCGCTCCTTCTCCATCGTCTCGATGGTGAGGGTGTCGCGCCACGCAGACATCGTGTTGTTCTCGTTCGCGGCGGGAAGAACGCGGGCTTGGTGTTGCTGTTGTGTGCTGGGGTGACGCCGAGGAGATGGCGAGGGGTGTGAGGTTACTGCTCACTCGAGTTGGGGGGGAAAGGGGGGGCGAGAGTTATGAGGGGATGGAGAGAGGGAGATGGAAGGCGGGGGCGGGGGGAGTAGGTAAGAACCAAGAAGGGAAGACGCAGGAAGGATTAAGTAAATGGCCCACCCTCGATTCGCTCCTCTTTACTCCCCCGTGAAAGAAGCAAGACCACGTCTTTGTAAGCACACGCTGTAATCCCACCCATTACAAAACTGCCCACCCCTCCTGCTGAGCAAACTCCCACTCATATGCATTTCTGTTCGGGAACGCAACCGGAACAGTCTCTCTCCAGTCAGCCGTAAGTCGGGCGTAGTCGTGCTGCTGCGCTGCTGAGTGCTGCAGGCTTCTGGCTGCATCCTGTCCGCCGGATCGGTCTGTCAGCGGCCAGCGCTGTCATCTCATATGGATCTGGGTCTGCCCTGGCGTCCAAGCTGCGGACTGCGGAGATGACGGGTCTGGATGGGAGTAACCGGTCATCGGCCTCTTCTGGTTGCCGACCAGCATCCACTCGTGCTCGACTTCGAACTGCCTTCCCCCTGCCAATTCATCGAGCTGTGCTCAGTGCATCCAGCATCCAGTCACCGCGGATAACGCATTCATTTGTCGACCATTTCTTATTAGTAACAAATGGGGTCATTTGGGGCCCCCAGCCAAATGCTTTTCCGTCCTGCTTTCCAATGCTTTTTTTTCGAATGCTTCCACAAATGCGAGCATTTGTCAAGCTCAAAAAATGGTCGCGCAAATGACCGCCCTGTGTGTGCATCGGGTCACTGCCGCTCCATCCTCACCGCCTCACCGTTCCTGGCGGCGTCACCCGTTTGTCCGTCTGTGCGGACACCCGTCCGTCCTGGTGTCCTCAGGTTGCAGCCCCTGTCCCTACAAGCCTGCACACAGGTGACTACATCCTCAACGTGTCATCCATTCTCGTCACTCCTACGTAGAAATCGCGTTAAACGACGTTGTTGCGTCTTTTTTTTCACGATCACCTTGCTCCATTTTGCTGCAGGGACGGTTCGGACTTAACATAAAAAAATTCCACGTGGGCTTCACTAACCATTCGCGGGGAGAAACCGAGAACGGGTGAATGTCCCGATCTATGGTCGGTTCGCCCCGAGCACCCCGGCACTGACCCCGATCTATGGTTGAGTGACCCCATAAAGATGGTCATGTGACCCCATAAAGATGGTCGATTGAGCCCGTAAAAAACGCAATTTTGGTGCATTGACCCCGTAAGATTAGTACATTGAACCCATAAAGATGGTCGATTGGCCCCATAAAGATGGTGGACAGAGCCCATAAAGATGGTGGACAGAGCCCGTAATGTCTATTTCAGCCGGATAGAGCGGTAGTGTGTACTAACACTGTCCAAACGACCGGTCGGGCCTTCAGGTATGTATGACCGGATATGACCCTGGAAGCTCAGTACAGTTACTTCAGGCACCCTGGCCGCTGTAGAATAATTTATCTGGAAGATTTGGAAGCAGGGAAGGTCGCCAAAGGCGATTTGAGATTTTTATGGGGCCAGTGCCCTGCCTTATGGGGCCAATCGACCATCTTTATGGGCTCAATCGCCTTTGTTTATGGGTTCAGTCGCCGATAATTACGGGCTGAATCGCCTCATCTTACGGGCTCAATTCAAAAAACGCTTACGGGGCCAATCGCCTCATGCTCGGGGCGAATCGACCATAGATCGGGACATTCAGGTTACTTGCGGGAGAAACGGCTGTTGCCAACCAGGGACGGTAGACAGCCGGTAACCAGCGGCATGCAAATGGACGGCTTTGAAATGCTCTGAGAAATGCTCGCATTTGGCTAAAAAATTCAAATGGGTCGATAAATGGTATCATTGGGACCCATTTTTCGCCTCCCAATGACCCCGTCTTCCCCGGTGAGTTTGGCTTCTTCCTGCTGATGCGCTGATGATGTGAACTGCGCGCGCCGCTCAGAAGTCAGACACACGATGGAAAGAGAACTGCGGGGGCCCCGGAAGGACTGCCTCTCTCCAGAGTCCAGTCTCCAGTCTCCACTCTCCATGCTCCATGCTCCATGCTCCATGTTGGAATCTGGAGTCTCGAGTCTGGACACAGAGCATCCCATCTGGGACCCCTTCTAAACTGTCCGCGACATCCAAGTCTTGATTGTTGATTGTCTCCGTTCTCCTTCGTGTCTCGTTTCTCCCTTCTACCACCAGGAGAACAATGGCCAAACCGGACTGCGAAGGAGTAAACTGAGGCGAGGTGGTCCGTGTGCTCAACCACGCTCTTGTCCACACGAGCCCATCCCCGAAGACCACAGAACAACTCGGAGGGGAGGGGAGGGGAGGGCGGTAACGAGCCTTTCCTGCCCCTGCGTCTACTCGCTGGTCCTCCATGGGTTCCCCTATATAACACCTGTAACTCTCTTACTCTTCCCTTGACTTTGGACAACACATCAGCTTCTTCTCCTTCACTCTCCTCTTCACTCTTCTACTCCTTCATTATTGATTTGTGAGCCAGGACCGATAATGCCGTCTGAAGTCGAGCGCGACGCAGCAACGACGGCGGCCCTCCTCCCCTTCGGCGCCGCCTACGCAGGCGCACCCGCAGACCTCCTCAAGCGCAACGGAACCTTCCAATTCAGCAAGAACAGGCGCCGGACGAGGACCAACGACGAGCACGACGACCCCTCGGTCTTCAACCCGGCGACCTGCACCCGCAAGGGCAAGCATCTCGTACCCCTCCACCCGAAATGCTCACACTCCAAGCCGTTCAACATCTACTATGAGCAACACGGTACGGGACCTATCAAGCTCGTCTTCCTCATGGGTCTAGCCACGTCTTGCGCCGGATGGCTACCCCAGGTTGACCACTTCGCCAACGCGCGGAATGGGAATGTTGATAGGTACTCCTGTCTCGTGTACGACCAGCGCGGGTTCGGGAGTAGCGATGTGCCAAAGGGTCGCTATCGCACCTCGGACATGGCGCACGACTTGCTCAGCTTGTTGGCAGAGTTGCGATGGATCGATGGGGATGAGTACAGGAACGTCCATCTTGTCGGCGTCAGTATGGGCGGGATGGTCACGCTCGAGTTGGCGAAGATGGTGCCTCACCATTGGGGTAGCATTACCCTTGTCTCTACCACCAGCGGACAGAACCTGGGCTCCAAGTCCGTGATGACCGGTATGCCACCGGTGAGTGTTTCACCCTTCTTCTCTCCCTTTGCGCGACGGTGTGTGTGTGCTGTGAATCCTGATATTGGTTCCCAACAGTTCCGCGGCATCTCAACCTTCGCCAACATCATCATCACCACCGTGCTCGGCACCAAGACACCGCGCCAACATCTGAACGCCATGGTCGAGCTCCTCTTCCCATCCTCCTACCTCTCGGAACCACACCCAGACAGCCCGCAGGGCCTCTCCCGCCGGGAATGTTTCCAGCAGATGCTCCTCTGGCGATTTCAGTACAGCAGACACGCCCCGCCCGACGGCGTCCTCCGCCAGATCTCCGCCGTCTTCACACACGGCGTCACGCAGTCCCAGCTGGACCGGATCAACAGAGAGGTTCCCTCCATCTCCATCGTGACGGGGGACGATGACCACCTCGTCAACCCGGCCAACTCGGATTATCTGGCCAAGTATCTCGACCGGGCTAGGTTGGTCAAGATGAGGGAGACGGGACATGCGTTGCCCATCCAGCGCACGGAGGAGTTGAATCTGCTTATTGAGCAGACTGTTGACTTGGGCGTGCAGAGGTCGAAGGAGGCATACTGGCGCGATCGCACGGCGCGGGCTGTGCTTTGAACTGTACCCAGACTCTTGTTGTTGGATCATTTTATACCCCTCTTGTTCCACGGACTCAATAATACATATATGTATGTCAGGACTTTCCACGGCCAAGATGTGTTCTACGCGCGAATTATTTCAAGGGCCATCGGGCATCAGGCATCAGGCATCAGTAATGATGCCTGGCCTTGCAGTGAGAGCGTCAGATTGGGAAGCGAGCGTGGGGGCTGATGAAGAATCTCCAGGATGAATGAAGTTTACAGTTGGGAAAGCCTTGGAGATCACGGACACAAGGATTTCCTCGCCGTCCGCTGTGACTGTCCTCCATGGATTTCAAAAGGGTGGGGAAACGTTTCAAGGGGTCGTACAGATATGGACTGGGGGGGTTAGGTGTGTGTGGAGATGAGGATAGGAGACTTGAATGGCCCGTTCATGCGGTCCACACCTTGGCGATGAGCTCGGTGAAGCCTGCGAATTGGACGTGCGAGGAGTGATGGTCAGCAAAGGGGCTTTACTAGGTGCGAATGTTTCGTTCGAACTGGAGGAGCACTCACCAACGTCGTCTGGTGGTGGGAAAAAATGGTCGGGAGGCGGTCCGATCGAGGAGAGGGATGGATGGGGTCAGCGCTCAAGTACGTAGTGGAATAGCAGGCATCATCCACTCACTTGTCTGGAACTCTGTTGACGCGCGAGAACAAGGGGGGGCACCGACGAGAGGGCAGAAGGGAGTACTTGTCAGCGCGCCTTGCACGCATCGTCCAAAGAAACGAAATGCAGAACATACCATAAATGCCAACCAGGGTACCAACAGTAGCGGCCCGCAAGGTCCACGCCGCAATAGGTCCCGCAACGGGGTACTTGCGCGGGTGCAGATAATCCTGCACGATCACATCGAACCCAATGTGGGAGTGCACGACCAAGCTGAGGGCAATGGCGCCGTCGAGGATTCCCGAGGCGCCGTGCTTGGCGGCACCGGCGGCGATGAGGGGCACGAGGGCGATGGAGAGGGAACGCTCGAGGGTCCAGTGGTAGGAGCCGTGCGAGGGGGACGGGGGCGGGAAGGTCGTCGGCTCGTTCACCGTGCCGTCGATGTATGCTGTATTACACTCAAATTCTCCCCATCAGATAACGCAGAGCGAAGAGCCAAGAGTCAGAGGAGGTGAATAGAAGCTCACATTTGGTTGGGTTGCCTGCGACGGCGTTCTTGCGGTGGGTGGAGCGCATGTGTGCGAGTGCGGTGGTGTGGAACGCGGTCCGGGCAGCCAGCGCTGGGGAGGCTGCTGCTGCTGCTGCTGCTGCTGCTGCTGCTGGTGAGCGGAGCATGGTGGGGCGTGCGAGGGCGCGGAAGGCGCTTGTGGCTGCGAGCGACATTGTGCGGGCGTGCTGTGTGTGTGTGTGTGTGTCGGCGGGATGGACGCTGGTGCTGGCGATGGGGTCAGTCAGTAACGAGGTCGAGCGGGTGAACACTGAACAGCTTCCAAAGGGCGCACTGCGATTGGCTGCCAGAGAACGCGGAGAACGCGGAGTAAGCAGGCCAACGCAGGAACCACGTGGTCACAAGCCACGTGGTGTCTGGGTACCCCGGCCAGCATGATGTTAAGCATGATGTCAAGACAAGACCAAGTGCCAACTCCAGATCGTCAGGGCGACAACGACGGCGCAGCGCAAGGATCTCAGGCGAACGATGGCATCCGCGCGCATCAGCAACCAGCACCAGAACGCATCCACCTCCGGCTCCAGCACATCCTCCGCCTCCGCCTCTGCCTCCGCATCCTCCGCCTCCCTCCTCGCCGCACACTCCCACCAGCAACATCGCTTCCGCGCGTCTCCCACAGGCGGAATGAGCGGTGCACAGCCACCATCACCATCATCATCACAGCTGCCACAGGGCGCCGGTGGGGGGTATGCGGGTCTTCAGCTTAATGGGAGTGGAAATGGAAATGGAAATGGCAATGGTCCCTCACGGCCACCGCCAGATCGGTCAGATATCGTCGGCCGCGGCACCGTCCTCGATCCGTACGGGCTTGACTTTAATGGTGCGGCCGCAGGCGGGGGACTGCCGATGCCAGCTACCGCGGGCACACAATCAGGCTGGGGAGCAAGTTTCGCAAGGTGAGCTTCTCAAGTTTTTCCTAGATTTCATGGGATCCGTCGTGAACAATCCTTGACCCCCCCCCCCCTTTTCCTTCGTCCAACAGGCCAGCCCGGTCGCACTACTTCCTCTCCCGCTCCGAAATCGTCAAGGGCGTGGCCAACCGGTTCGTCCATTCGACTGCGTATCTCTACTTCTACGGAGGCATGGCCGTCGCCTCCCTCCTCACCGTCGCCATCAGTCTTATTCAAGATTGCCCCGGCACGCTCTTCTACAGTCTAGAGCTGGCCATTAACGTCCTTCTCATTGCCGAGGTGGGCATCAGGCTATTTGCGTTTGGAAAGGTGAGCATGACTTTCTCTGAGAAAGCCGGGGGGGGTCAAGGTTCAAGACAGCTGATTGGTGGGATTTGTTTTGTAAATGTGTCTGTAGCAATTCTGGAAGTCGACATTCAACATCATCGACCTCTGTCTCGTCGTCTTCTGCGCCCTCACCCTTCTCGTCATCTTCTTCTCTCACGACTGCTCTCCCAACCACGGCGGCGACGGCGGCGGTGACTACGGCTCCAGCTTCGACGGCGACCAGGACCGAGACGCACGAAGAGGAGGCCGGGGCGGCAGATCCGAAGAACTCCTCGACTCCATCCTCCTCATCATCCGGAACGCAATGCAGTGCTTCCGCCTCGTCTCCGTCGTCCGCAGATCGAGGCAGAACGTAAACTCGCGCGTGACCAATATCGACCTTGCCTCTGCGCAGGCTGGCCGCGGCGCTGCTGATGCCGATCTCTATCCTGGCTTTGAGTCCGCTGCCTCCGGTGGGGGGATGCACGATGGCGATAATCCCTATGGGGATACAGGGATAGGAGGCGGAGACGGGGGCGGGGGCGGTGGTTTGGGAAGAGGTGCGGGCGGGCCCCTCGGCGCCCTCGGCCGAGCAGCGCGCTTCTCCCTCGACATCGACTTACAAGATGAGGGGGCCCTCGCACGGGAGCGCATGGCCGACGGGGGCGATCCGGCCGAGCGGAAACGGAGGGCCGAGCGGGAACGATGGCGGACAAGCAGCGGGGGTGCGGGAGTGGGAGGGGGTTTCTTGGCTGGGATGTACAAGGATGGCGCGGAGGAGCAGCGGGCGCTGTTTGATGCGGATGATGATGATGATGAGGAGCTTTGACTTTTGAGTGTGCTTCCTTGTTTTTGTTCAACGTGCATCGTGCATCCCATAACCATCCATTCACATAAATTATTCTCTGAGTTTGGACCTCGACACCTTCGATAGCGAGGCCGAGGCCGTGAGCTGCACACCGATGGACACCGAAGCCCTGTTCCCTTTGTTCAGCTGCACGGAAGCGAGGTTGAACTAGCGTCTTTTGGTCCTGGGAAAACGTCAACTCGGCGACAACAGAGACCGGGCTAGAAGATCCCGAATCAAGGTACGGGACTCACACGGAACAGACTGACAACTCACTGATTCTGATTTCTGACACCTCTCACAATTATGAATGGGCGTAGGGGCTCTCATTTCTGCGACTGAGAAGGGAAGTCAGAGAACGCTCTTGATCCCAACGTCGTCCTCCCTTGCTGTCGAGCTTCGGCCATTCCCCCGAGCTCGACTTTCCACGGACGTCCAAAGAAGAAAAGGACAGACCCAGGACCCGCCCCTGCCCGCTTCGTCCCACCCGAACCCATCTTCCCCATCTTCCTTTCAAGAAAACCAAAGATGAGCAACGGCCGACCATCCCAACCGCCCATCGCGCAAGTCTACAACCCCATCGAGTTCCAAGCCGAAGTAAACATCGCCAGTTCCGCCTTCGAGGACCTCCTAAGCCCGACGACAGAATGGAAGGACTACGGCGAACAAGACGGCGTCCGAATCTACCGGGGCGACCCCCCCGTCCTTCCCGGTCGCGACCCCAGCCCGGGAAGGTCGGTCTTGCCGCTCTGCAAGAGCGAGGTCGAGATCGAAGACGCGAAACCGGTCGAACTTCTCTCATGCGTCCACCAGGCGGCCTACCGATGTCTCTTCGATCCCCGCCTCCGGACGTCGTACTACCTCCGCCGCTTCAGCATGTTCCACAACCAATTCTACGCCGTGCTCTCCTTAGGCCGCGAGTGTCCCACACGGGAACTTGTCGGTGTCCAATTTGCGCGCTTCTTTGAGGAGGACGGGAACGAGGTCGCGCATCCTACGATGAAGTTGGGCAGGATTGATCTGGTGTTTGCGAGTGTGGATGACGTGGGGGCGCCGCCGGTGGAGGGGAAGGTGCGGGCGAATTATTGGCATGCTGGTTTTCGGTTTACTGCGACGGAACGGGGGACGGCTGTGCAGTATATCTCGCAGGTTGATTATGGGCAACCTATACCATCATGTGAGTTTATCCAAAACAAGTACACCCGTTTTGGGAGGCCCCCATGCACTTACATATACGCATCTCCAAACCCCCTCCCCCCCAGTTATCCACAAGGTCATGTGGCTCGAAGAACCACTCACCGTCGGGCGGTTAAAGGAGACCTTCCGACTGCTCGGTTTTCCGCCGTACGTCCTCGATCCGACGCATACCATCGTCATGCAGCTCCAGAGCTTCGACGTCGAGACTCGGGCGGTGACGATCTCGGCCCTGGTGGTACGTGCGGGTACTTTTACTGTTGTACTTGACAGCAAACGGATGTACAAGGAAGGTGAGTTTTGCCGGATCTGCCAGATTTTTTTTTCCTGTCCATCCTGCAAACCCGCGTGACTCCTGCTCCAAACCCTCTCCCTCAACAACCTCTACTCCAGGCGTTTTCGTCAGTGATCGTTCAGGACCTGCGATCAAGTCGATCGGCATCGAGGAGATGGACGGCAACATCCAAATAAAGACGATCGAAAGTGCAGTCGGGCATGCCTTTGAGCTGGTGAGCAAAGAATCCATCTGGCCCCGAACGGGAGCTCATATTCAAGTGGGAGCCCTTACTCTAACTCTTCCATCATCCGAACGTCATCTACCCAGATGTTCCGAGCGTGCGATCAAGAAAAGGACGTGGACCCGGACGGTTCGAATGAGTGGTAGTCGGTCGTTCGTCCCCCGTCACCAATGGGATAATGTATTCTGCTCGCCCCCCCCCCCTGTGTGTCTATTTTCCCGGTATCTATGCCGCTGCTCAATCCTCTCTCCGCTTCGTTATGGCTTCTTCCCCCCCTCTTTCCTCCTTTCTGCGAGACCACACTGCCTTCCTCCTTCACATCATCACCGCTCCTCTCCTCCTCCCTCTTCCTTCCTTTTCTGCCTATTTTCCCTCAAGGTCGCCGAGCTGGTCCTCGAATCTCAAAATGTATCGTTATCGCATACCGAAGGCATCCCTGTCTTCGCCCTAACCCGTACGCTGGGCTTCTCTGAGTGAGGATTCTCGAGACCGCAACGGTACCGAGCAGAAAAGCGTTTTGGGATGTAAAAACCTGGTCAGCTTCGTTACGTAATGCCAGCTTTTGACGATCCCGCGTCTTTCCGCCATCCGGCGGCCCTCAAGCTTGAGGTCGAGTTCATCAGTTTCCACGCTCGCAGCAACCTGTGTCCTGTACCCGACCGCCGAAGGGAGGCCGACGAGGCGATGAGCGCGACGGATTTGATTCGCCGATTTGATAATTGGCTCCTCCTGTATGGAACGCCGTTTGGGCGTTTGGGTCACCTTTGAAAATGAACTTTTTGAAATCGCAATCGCAAAACACAAAGGTAACCAAGGTGGCAGAATCAGACTCTCAACTATCATCATCCTTCACACACCCCAGTCGACTCTACACAACCCAGTGCCAGACAGCTCCGAACGCTGCTCAATGGTCCACTGCATTCATGCCGAGCCAAAGATCGCTCATTTTCCTCTTCTCTGAGCCACTCGGCGGATCGAAAGGAGCTCGCGGCTGACCTCTTTTGCCCAGTGCTGCTGACCACTTTCTTCCCCGTTGTTGCCTCCAAGAGTCTTTCTGCTCGCTTGCTGCTGCTGCTGCTATGCCTAGCTCACACTTTCGTCTTTGCGTTTTGATTTCTGGTGATCCTTTCCAGTCCGGCTAACGTATCTTCTTTCCATCTGCCTCGAGTAGCTATATGTTCACCCTTCTGCTATCTTTGATACCTCCATCTTCACCACCCAAGCTTCCAGAGCTTCTCTGCACGTATGCGGCCATCATCTGCCCTCTCTCCTGCCTGCCTGCGCTGCATGCGCATCTCCGGACACCGTCGTCCCCTGTGTCTGCGCGTCATGTATGCCTTTGATCAACCCGGGCAGGCAGCCAGCCTCCTCCGCTGCGAGTCACAATGGACGCACATCGGGTACAGTCGCAGACGCCCATCGTTCTCTGTCCGTTCCCATAAGGATGGCCCGACAGATATCCGTCTCCCAAGCGGTGCCTTCCTACATATACATACCGCTCCTGCCATGGCCCATATGCCGGGGCAAACCACGTGGTAATATTTTTCTTATCTCATCTTCTAATACAACAAGTCAGTAGGAATTAAAGCTCGTTTCCTATTTCCACGTGGCCCCTTCAATGAGCAGCAGCAACCCATGGCCGTGCCATCACATGCCCAACTCTGACCAGGCGGGCTCGGAGCGCTGTTGTGCCCCTCTACTTTCTCCAACAAGTAGCCAGATGCGAGCCGACAAGGGCTCTAGCCGGCTTCAGCGCCATGCGCATCCCCTTCGGCTGTCGCGCCATGGTCTTTGACCGTCGAAGACATGGGCCTACATCCTTCTGCTTCCTCCAGAGCATTTCCTGCCAATACTACGTGCCTCTTCCTCAATACTCGCGCAGCTGCGCGCAATATCATCTGTATCACTGTATGTATTGGACGGTCTATGAGCTTCAAGCAGGTGTCTTTTATCATGAATGAGAGGGTAGACGGGAGTTGAAGAGTGAGGATGGCCTGAAGGATTAGGAACAATCAGCATGCTCAGCTTCAATGTGCTGCCTCGAACCTTCAAATCAGTCCCTGCGGCCGCGAGAGCCAGCACAGCGCTCAGTCAGATACATGCAAATGTGTATGAACGAAGATCTATGCCATGTTTACTTGGTGGAGAATGACCTGGGCTGCTGTGAAGCTCGAGAGGCAGGAAAGGAACACAGGCGCGCGGCAACGGCTCTGGAAGCTCGAGAAGACAACTTGAGCAGCTCTGGCGCGGCGGAACAGGAAGCTGGGACCTCTGGCTCTACTCTCAGCCGGGTCGGGTCATCACCTGAACGTTGTGTGCAGTGTGATTGAAGATCAAGCGGAAAATGGTGAGGAATTCCATAGCTCATGCTCTGCCAACATTTCCTGCTTGCGATTGCGATTTCAAAAAGTTCATTTTCAAAGGTGACCCAAACGCCCAAACGGCGTTCCATACTCCTGGATATTCTCGATGCCTTGCACGTGTCCACCGCGCTCTGTGGGGTTCCGACTTTCGAGGGACGCGGGATCGACGGGCACGTTCTGACTTCTGAGGCAAAATCACAAAACGCCCGCCTACTCACGCACGGCAGCAGTAGCGCTCGCTCGCCGCTCCCACGGTCGGCATTAGTCCCACTCGCCGGCACTCCCCTGGGGCCCAGGAACAGCGAGCACAGACTCATTAGATTCCCAGCGGATTAAGGGTAAAGTGCGTGCTCTCAAGTTCCCACTCGAGATCGACGCCAATTTCGGGTGTGAGTGCGGGTGACAAATGCCTTTACGCGGATTGCGGCCTGTGGACTGTGGACACAGCATGTCATCAGAGCGCCGGAGAAAAAGACTGGGGGGGCCTGTCGAGAACGTATAAAAGGGAAGAGGATGGTCTGATCTCCCGTGGGCTTCGGACGTGCGCTTCAGCTGACTTTCTCTCCCCTTCTTCTGTGGTGATTTCTGACAAGACGCAGGATTCTCGAACAGGACGATGGTCGCTCTCCTGAACCTCGTCGGAGCTCTCGCTCTGGGCTCGACCCTTGTGCACGCACTCCCCCCGCTCGAGCGTAACCTCGCTTACCTCTCCCCCTCAGCGCGTCTCACCCACCTTGGCCACGACGTCGCCTCGATTGCGAGCCGCATTGTTGACAATCATGTCGAGCTCGTGAAGCGATCGACTCAGGCTGATGGATTGGTTGCCAACTGGACCGGCGACTTTGGACCCGATGGCCAGATGGCCTACAAGGGCAATGTCACCTTCCCCTACGGTGTTGCCTCCGGTGACCCTTACGACAGTGAGTGTGATCTCACGTGCCCGTACCGACCACCCGTGACATTGAATTGACGTGACGTGGCCCGCCCTTTCCCAGCATCGGTCATCCTCTGGACTCACCCCGTCCCTACCGACAGCAACGTCTCCCAGCCGATCTGCCTGACCTACCAGGTCTCCACCGACCAAGCCGGCAAGAACGTCGTCGTGTCCAACTACGCCTGGACGACTTCCGACGTCGGTTACTCGTACAAGGTCGAGGCTACCGGTCTCCAGGCCAAGACGAACTACTACTACCGCTTCGCGGCTTGCGCCGACCACTCCGTTCAGTCGGAAACTGGACACTTCCGTACGCTGCCCAGCTCCAACGATCTTTTCGTGACCAGCCTCAAGTTCGCGGTGTTCTCGTGCTCGAACTTCCCCTTTGGACACTTCAACTCGTACGCAGCGGCTGGTATGTATCGTCTTCCTCTTGGAGAATCAGCATTCGAGCGAAGCTGACGGACTTGTTGATCTCGCTACATTCAGCCTTGAAGGACTTGGACATTTGGTTGCACGTCGGAGACTTCATCTACGAATATGCAGTACGTCGACGTTTGGCAAAGCCACTCACTCTGCTTACCTCCTTCTTGCTCATCTATTTCCACTCCATTTGCAGGGCGATGGCTCCGCGGACTCGTACGGTGACGGCCGTAACATCTCTCGCGTCCCTGAGCCGAACCGCGAAATTGTCACTCTGGACGACTACCGCACGCGGTACGCCACGTACAAGACGGACGAAGGTCTCCGTGCTTTGAGCGCTGCTCATGCACTCTTCGCTGTGCCCGACGACCATGAGGTGGGTTAGCGTCTTCCATTCATTGGGAGAGGGGTTCAGTAGTTCTGACTGTGAAGTTCCTTTTTCTCCCTGCTGCCATATCAGGTCGCCGACAACACGTGGAAGGGTACGTGCTGTTTCTACTGAGCGTCAGTCAAGCTCTCCGTTGACGTTGAAAGTCTCTGTTCCCCCTTCCGCCATAGGTGGATCTGCCGACAGCAACAACACCGCTGCTGGAACGATCTCGGGCGTCACTTTCACTCAGCGGAAACTGGCTGCCGTCCAGGCTTACCACGAGTGGATGCCCATTCGCCAGGTTGACACCACCGATGGCCTGCGCTTCTGGCGTAAGTTGGCCCAATCCATCTGGAGCGCGTGAGGAATGCTGGTTGAGGGTGACACTGACTTCTTCTTGCAGGTCGCTTCCAGTTCGGCAGACTTGCGTGAGTCCTTCACTCGCCCCCCAGGCTTCGATGTGTCGCTCTGTGAGATTGACGGCCTAGCTCTCGAATTCTTTGAACACAGTTCTTTCTCTATGCTGGACACGCGTCAATACGAGCGCGATGTTACCGATCTCTAGTGAGTTCTTTCTTGTCTACCGCAGTCCCGAGGGTTTGGCCACATCCTGACTTGGATGGCATCGTGCAGCTACAACACCGCCGAGGTCGCTGCTATGAGCAACGACACCAACCGATCTCTGATGGGTGGCAAGCAGGAGCAGTGAGTATCCCGATCTTGAGAGGGGCTTTCAGACCCTCTATCTGTTGCTGAAATTTTGTCGACATTGCCACTTTGTCAGGTGGTTGTACAAGAACCTCGCGAATGACCAGAAGAGCGGCATCCAGTGGAAGGTGAGCATTTGCATAAGTCTATCTAGATCTCTGCCGATCCGCGACTTTCAAGCACTGACGAAACCCCATCTATCGTTCCCCTCAGATCGTCGGTCAGCAGATCATCCTGGCCGTCACCCACGAAGGCGCGACCGCCGACTCATACGACTACGATGCCTGGGACGGCTACAACGCCAACCGTCGTCGTCTCTTCAAGACCATCCGCGACAACAGCGTGCAGAACACCATCTTCCTCTCCGGTGACTCGCACGCCGCTTGGTCGTCCGACTTGTTCGAGGCTGAGCTTCTTAACACGACGGCGTATGACCCTACCACGGGCAAGGGCTCCATTGCTGTCGAGGTGCGTTAGACCTTTCCTTTTTCCCCCTCTGACTTAGGGCTCGTTCCTTGACGGGACTGCATGGAACTGATGATGTTGATCTGGGCCTCTTGACAGTTCGCCGGCACGGGTGTTACGTCTCCACCCTCGTACGGACAAGGAAAGACCTCCCAGCAGTACGTCGACCGCGCCAAGTATCTCACGCAGATCAACCGTGGGCTGCAATTCGCAGAGGGAGAGTGAGTATTTCGCTATCCGAGTTCCCCTTCTCTTCCTTCAAAGAACACTTCCTGATCACCGAATGTGCTATCTACTCTCTCTCTCCCTCTAAAACCAGGCTCCGCGGCTACTTTACCGTCGAGATCAACCCCTTCAAGGCGACCGCCAAGTTCTGGGGCACTCCCGATATCAAGACCGCGAACACGAACGAGACTCTCATCGTCCAACTCGACGTTCAGGCCGGTCAGAACCGCCTCTCGCGTCCGATCAACGGTGGCAAGAACGTCACCTACGGCGCGCTGCAGTCCGACGTGGTCAAGTACAACACCACGAGTGCCAACCGGGGTTGGAACGGAACGGCGTACCAGCTTTGAACGGTCTACCTCTCTCTCTGTGGATTCGTTTCTACCCTTCTCCAATTATAGACCGGATTAGCACGACTTTATCTAAATCATTCGCCTTCAGACTTCAAGCCATGAACTTGAGCAAGGACAGGCAGAGCGGAGCGTGGGCAATGGGCACTGCGAGTCCTGGTTTATACTGAGATGATGGTATAGAAGACCGATAGAATTGCGATGATACAGAAAACTGGAAGGAATGTGAAAGGAATAGGCAACGTCAGACGGGCAAGGGAAGGCCTGTGCTTGAAGTAGGAAGGGGCCAGGCGAGGGAGGGAGCAGCAGTCTCGAGACTGTCCCTGAAAGCTGGAAAAATGAGAAGGACGACAGCGGGCGCTGAAGAGAAACAGAATCTAGAAAGAAAAAGGGGGGAGGGGAGGGAGGCCGGGCCACGCACGCGGCCCCAGGCGGGATGTACCACAACACAAAGCCAGACCCCAACGCAACAGACAAACCCCAAACGCCTCTCTCTTCACGACCGCCAGAGATCCTTCGCCGGACTCGAATCAATCCCCGTCCCTAACCCGCCCATCTCAGTCGTGAACGCGAGCTCGTGCGAGAAGTTGCCCTGGTAGCCAAAGGGATCGCCGAGCCAGTGCGCGTCGCCCCCCGCAGGCGTCAGACCTGTCGATCGGTTGTGAGAACCAGGTACGGCGGCCGAGGGCGTCGAGGTTGAGCCGATCGAACTGGAAGGGTGGCCGCCGCCGCTGCCCGCATGACTCCGGTTCGAACGCGCATACGGGCTCCCCGTCCGTTCGTGGATCGAGGACGAGATCGGGGACGACATGATATTCCCTAAATTGCTCATCCCCCTCCCCGCGCTCTCCGACCCGGCCGCCCCGCTCATCAGACGACGGATGGGCGTCGAGGAGAAGATCCACTGACTGCTGTTCCCACCGAGGCTCGGTCCGTCCATCCCCGCTCCAGGCCCTGTGCTCTCCCGCCTCCGATGCCGCCCAGCACCACCGCCCCCGGACATCTGAGCATGATGCATCTCGTCGCCCCCCATCGCGCTGCCACTCAACATCCCCCTCGCAGGGGTCTGAAGCACCCCGCCGAGCGGATGGACAGGACTCATCACGCTGCCCAAACCCGTGCCAGCGCCCATCGCCGCGCTCCGCAGACTGCTCAGGCCCATCCCGTTATTGCCGCCCCCCACACCACCGACGCCCAGCCCAAGCTCCATGCCCATCCCGGAACCCAGCCCGCCGGGCGTATTGAACAGCGGACTGAATTGGGATCCCAGCCCCGTATGGCCGCCCAAGATCCGACGAGCGGGCGTAAGACCTGCAATGGGAAGCATGACGCTCCCACTCCCGCTCTTCAAGGCCCCACCCATCGAACTCCGCAGGGACGATATAGGCGAGCGCATCGGCCACCTCGTCGTAGTGTTGTTATTCGACGAGTTCGCCGGTCCGGGCGTGAAGGCGCCCATCATCGTCGGTCCCGAGGGAGCCTTGGGGGAGTGGAACGGTGCGCCCATCGAGATCTGAGGGTATGCAGTCGTCGTGACTTTAACAGGGTCTTCCGCCTTGCCCTTCCCCTTCGCAGCCGCCGTACTGGCAACCATAGTATTATCAGAGAAAATGTCCTTCTGCACCGCCGGCACAGCTTTGATGCCCACCCCGACATTCGTCTTGTCCTTCAGCGGTATCCTCTTCCGAGACCGGGTCACCACAGGAGCAGATGCAGACGCAGACGCAGGATCTTGAGAGGCGACAACGCCAACTTTGGCCGCCGCGCGAGCCGCCGCTGTTTCAGCTTTGGACACCGCCTGGCTGAGTGCCTCCACCTGCGCAGCTTTCGACGGCACAGCTCCTCCGGAGCGCCTGCCGCGTTTGGGCTGTGGTGGCGGAGCAAGAGGACGGGCTGGGGTCGAGGAGAACGAACCGGTCGGAAGACTGGTCTCCGTCCGCACGCTTTCTTGAGAAGCAGGGACGAGGGCTGGTAAGCTGGTCGAACTACCAATCCTAGGGGTGCTCGTTTCGCCGCCAGTCCTGTCGGCGGGTATCGAAAGCGTAACAGCAACAGCCAGGCCCTTGGCCACGTCCTGGACGGGATCGCGCTTGAGCCGGTGGTACCTGTGCGACGTGCCGTGCTGCAGGGTGTAGCACAGTACCTGCGATCCGCCATGCTTCTTCATCAGCGCAAGCGCATCTGCCGTAGACGACGACATCCCACCTTTTGAGGTAGAGGCATTCCGAGATGCACCGGAGCTCGAACCGGCGCGTGCATGACTGTCGTCCATATCACCCTCGTCATCAGCTTCGTCCTCCGTCACATCATGCCGCGCACCACCCTGCCCTGGCCCCGCAGGCTGGGACACGATCGCCTTCTTCGCATTGTACGTCCCATTCTCGAAGCGACATTCGTGTCCGGGTGCAATACTCCACAGGGCCCCTTTCCCCTTCTCGAGCAGGCTTCGCTCCACCTTGATAAAACTCTTGTTCAGACTGAGGTTGTGCCGAATCGAGTTTTGCCAGCCGCGGTCGCGCATCTCGTAGTGTGGGAACGTGGCGGTGATCCACTGATAGATCTCTGCCAAGCCGAGCTTGCCGTCGGACGAGGACAGGATAGCGAGGCCGATCAAGCCTGCGTACGATGCGTGGGAGGGCTTCATCTTTTCTTTACCCCAATGCACGGGAAGGGTGTAGTAGCGCGGTTCAATGTCGGACTCGGAGAGTGTTCCCGCACGCAGAGCGTACGCCAACTCTTCCGACACAAGCTTGACGACCCGAGTTCCATCGTTGTAATCCCACGCCTCGACAAACTCGTCTGTGGCCAGCATAAGCTGGGATGCCGACGTATCGCCCTCGTCCTCCATGTCGGAACGGGACTTGGACAAGTCTGCCGCGCTTGAGGGTGGAGGCTCGCCTGCGATCGACTCGTCGGCGACCGGCTCTTCCTGTGCGACGATTGGGACGGTGGGGTAGGCGAGCAGCGTTTGGAGATACTCGTCGGTCTTGTTCGAAGGAGCAGAAGGAGGAAGTACAGGAAGGGACGAAGACGGAAGATCAGGAGGTTGGCGCGAGAGAAGAAGAGGCAGCATATCTTCTTCCTCTGGCCGAAGGGAATCCGTATCAGTAAGGTCAGCATGAGAATCTTCGGCGACGTTCCGTCTGCGGTCCGTATAGAGCGATGAGGGTGGATGTGTGGGGTGGAGAGATCGAAGGAGAGGCAGCATGTCGTCCTCGTCGGGCCGGACTGAATCGTTGTCGGTGAGTTCGGCCCCGGACTCCTCGGCGGTGCGTCGGCGACGTCTGGACTTGCGCTTCTCGTCACTGCCTTCCTCGGCCCGGACGCCAACTTCGTCGAGTGTCATACGAGGCCGGGTCCGAGGCCGGCCTGATCGGTCCATCCATTTCCAGCGTGGGGCCGATACGGTGAAAGGATCGAAATGGCTGCCGGGGGAGGAGGAGTCGATGAATTGTGATGAGGACGAGCTAAGGAGGTTGTGTTGATGGTGGTGGTAGTGCTGGTGCTGATGAAGGGTATGGAGTAGACCTGGTTGTAGGACAGGCTGATTTGGAGTGCTCTCTGATATGCGCCGTTGCCTCTTTCGGCGCCGATCGTCTCCGTCTTGCTCTTTACGGATGCTAATTTGCTCTAATGTGGGCTTGAGGCCGGCGCTTTGGCTGCCCCCGCTGGAGAGTGCCATGGATCGTCTGCTGCTGCTGCTGCTGTTGGACCCTGAGTGAGGGGTAGTGACTTTTCTCAATACCGGACCGCCCATGGTGGGTGGGCAGGGTGAAGATGACGTGGGAGCATGTGCAAGGACGGAGGAGGCCGGGCTGGTTCGATTGCGCTTGACGATGGCTGCGACGCCTGCGCGTGTGCGCTCGAGATCTTCTCTGGAGAGGCGGAGTCCCATAGCCTGTGCGCGCGCGTAGAAGTCACTGCTGTTGGTGTCAAAGGGTATAAGTCTTGAAGCGGAGGCAGAAGCGTTGCTGAAGGGGGAAGCATGCTTTGCGGAGTCTGGTCTGGACGTGCTGGACATCTGCATGTAACTGGAGCTTTCAGGGCTGGGTGTGCTCATGACGGGGTTTCTGGAAGGGCCTGGCTGAGCATTGCGAGCATGAGTGCCGTTGCTTCCACGTCCGCCGCTTCTGTTGAAGGCTTCCATCGTATGAGACTTGTTAGGAAGAAGTGGGGGACGCGTGAGACATATGTGCAGGTCGGGTGTATGCTAATAACGCAAAGGGAAAGCTCACCAGTCAAACGCGGACACGAGGTCAAAGGAGGTCTCCCCAGCGATTCCAGATGATTGGCAGCCCCGAAGACGCGCTCTTCTCGACTTGCCTTGCGTTTGCCTTGAAGCTGGACGGGGTCCGCAGACGAGTTGCCAGACACGCGCTGAAGTGCGAGAGGCGGGCCGTCGGAACGCGTCGGTTGCGCCTGGAAGCTGGAGAGAAGCGCGCGCGCGTCGCGTCCGATGGAGCGGGCCTGTGTACGACGACGGCAGCTGCGAGTGAGAGAGCGTGGGAGAGAGAGTGAGCGCGAGAGTGAGTGCGAGTGCGAGTGTTGGGTTCAGCTGGGACAAGTGAGAGACGCGCTCCAGCCAAAATCCGTTTTGTTCATCTCACTCCTGGACAAGCGGAACGCGTCTCGCAGCAGCTGGCAGGCCAATCGTTGCGCAACGACTCATGCCAAAGTCACGTGAGCACAGCTTAAACGACACGTCAGTGCACTAGCTCATTGCTCATTATTCTCGCTCCGTCAAGAAGAAACGCAGACATACATACACACATCCCTTCGTGAGAGAATATACAGAGAACATGTGCCGCCGCAGGAAGGACGGCGAGCCCTCGTCAGCAACTCCCGTCGTGATCCTGTTCTCCCTCGTCCTGCTCACCACCTCCATCGCCTTCCTCCAGGCCTTCGAGTCCTACGTCCGCCGCACACGCAAGCTCAACAACAAGCGCGTACGCACCCTCCTCAAGCAGATCTACACCGAGGAAGAGGAGAAACATCTCGCACAGAAGGAAGGCGGGCAGAAGGAGTACGAATACCTGAATAAGCGCCGCGAGGAAATCACCATCGTCGGCTTCCTCCACCCCTTCTGCAACGCTGGCGGCGGCGGCGAGCGCGTTCTTTTCCAGGCTCTGGCGCACCACCAGGATCGCGACCCTAACACCCTCTGCGTCGTCTACACCGGCGATCTCTCGGAGGAGGTCACCAAGGAGGACATCTTGGCCCGAGCCAAACAGCGCTTCGGCATCTCCCTCCGCCCAGCCCGCGTCCACTTCCTCCCGCTCACAAGGAGATTCCTGGTCGAAGATGCCTACTGGAAGCATTTCACTCTGCTCGGTCAAAGCTTCGGAGCTGCCATTCTCGGAGCGCAGGCTATGGCCCTTCTCGTGCCAGACATCTTCGTCGGTAAGTGGTACCCTTCCTTCCCTTACATGGCGCCCGTGATCATCAGAGAGAGACTGAGCGAATCAAAATTTGGATCTTCTTCACAGACACAATGGGTTATGCATTTGCCTACCCAGTCGTGCGCTTCTTCGTCCCTGGCATTCCCATCGGCGCATATGTCCACTACCCCACCATCAGGTATGCACTCCATGCGCATTGTTCAGCATAAATCGAGCTCACTCACCCTTCTTGCTTCTTCATACATCACAATATCAGCACGGACATGCTCGAACGAGTCAAGAATCGTACAGCAGGACATACCAACGACGCCAGTGTAGCAGGGAGCAAGTGGAAGACAGTCGCAAAGCTCATGTGAGTAAACCTTTCCCCCCAACGAGCCCTCTGTTGAGTTATCTAGCTCAGCAATCGCATGTTTCCCTTTCTTCCCTCCACAGATACTACCACATCTTCGCATACGCATACTCCTACTCCCTCTCCCGCGCAGACGCCGTCGTAGCCAACTCAAGCTGGACCAAAGCCCATCTCGACTCGCTCCTCTTCGGCAAGCCGCGCAGGCAGGCTCGTCCCAAACCCGTCCTCGCTTCGTCCTCAACCTCAACCTCAACCTCAGACAGCACCGGTCTTGCGAAGACAAACAAGAAATCAGCGGTGCAGTGGAAGTCGAAGAAGGCGGTTGAGATTGTGTATCCGCCTTGTGATACGACTGCCTTTTCGGCCTTCCCTCTTGAAGGCCCCGCTGAGGGCGAAAGCAGAGAGGCCGGTCTGATCGTCTCCCTAGCCCAGTTCAGGTACGTCCACTTTCCCACCCGATCACAGAAAAAAATGCTCACGATCGACCTGTCCAACTGATTTCTCGCACCCCCCCATTCCCTCTCACAGACCTGAAAAGGAGCACGCCACCCAAATCCGCCTCCTCCGCGCCCTCTTCGATCTCGACCCAGCCTATCGCACCGGCGGCACCCTGAAGACCGACTCTGCCGTCGTCGTCGTTCCCAAGGTTCGGTTGACCATGATGGGCAGCTGTCGGAACGAGGGCGACGAAGACCGGATTGAAGATTTGAGGGAGCTTGCACATCAGCTTGGTGTACAGGTACGTGGATTCATCTCACGCCGCTTGATCCGATCTTTTCGACTCGTGGGCCCCTGTCCTTCTCCTGTGCTGTAGGTGTGCTGATATCGCAACCTTTGATAAATCCCCGCCTCCGCAGGATTCCGTCTGTTTCGTGGTGAACGCGCCGTTCACTGACATCCTGCACACCCTCTCACGGGCCTCCATCGGACTGAGCACAATGGTCGACGAGCACTTCGGCATCAACGTCGTCGAGTTCATGGTGAGTGATATCTTACATTCATCATTCTGTAGTCAAGCTCCGACGCCTGAATTGACGTCTGGGCTATCTTTTTCCATTGGCGACTTCCTTTCAGGCTGCGGGTCTGATCACCCTCTCCCACGCCTCCGCCGGACCCTACCTCGACATCGCCCTCCCCATCCTCCCCTCCCCTACCTCCTCCACAACCCTCCCCACCGGCTTCCACGCAACAACACCAGCCTCCTTCGCCTCCAAACTCGCCGAGATCCTCGCACTGGACCCGGAGGAAACGCTGGCCATCCGCGGACGCGCGCGGGCGAGAGCGATCGAATGTTTTGGAAGTGAAGGGTTCGAGGAGACGTGGAGATTTAATGTGTGGGATGTGCTTGTGCGGAGGTGGGAGGCGGAGCGGCTGAAGAAGGAGAAGTCTGAGTCGGACTGATGGAGGAGGATGCAGCTCAGGAAGGGGAGAGATCATACACGACAAATCTCCCAAATCCGAAAATCTCCAATTACAGACTGCCATTTATTTATGACCATTGGGGACCTTTCTGAACCTTCTGATGTAGATCGACGGGGGGGAGCTCAGCTTGCACACACACCCAAACCACCCTCTTCAAACGCTCCCAGCCGCATTCGGATCACGATCCCGCTCCCAGTTGATCCGCTCTAAGTCATCAGCCCATGCAGAAGCCGTCGTACCGCACTGTGCACACACCCCGAGCAGAGCAGTGGCGAGCGGGGCCAAAAACGGGGCGGGAGGCGTTCGCAGATGGGCAGAGATGATCCTGCGTGGAAAGAGAAAAGGTTTCAGCATGCCATGGGGTTGAACAGGGCAGGGGTTAGGGAGGGATCTTGCGGGTGGTGGGGGTGGAATCTATACGCACGCGTATGATGCATTACATCGCTCGACCAGATGGCGAAGAAGGCTGATCAGATCCGTCACAGATGCTCGGAGGTCGCCACTGCCACCGCCACCGCCACCGCCACGCCCACGTCGGCCTTGTCGAGCTCGTTCTCGTGGTCGTTGCCAGGCCGCAGCAGTCTCGCCATCCATCTCAGCAGACCGTAACCGAATGACACCCGCCGACGCTGATGAAGAAGAATGATTTGAAGAGTCCGCCGCAGTCGCTGCCGCGGACGCTGCAACGTTCTTGTCCGAGCCAGCGATGCCCAATGCAGTTGCGCGGGTTTGGACCTTGCCGAAGACTCCGCCTGCCGTGTTTGACGACGAAGAAGAGGAGAGGATCTCCGACTTGCTCGTCGTGCCCGCATTTCCGACCTTGCTTTCGCCACCGCCGCGGTGCTCCATAAGCCTCCTCCTCTTGCTCCTTCTTTCTCCTCCTTGCTCCCCATCCGGATCCTCACGACCCGCATCCCCAAAGATCCGCTTCCCGCATTTGCGTACGGCCCGAACGCTCTGGACCCACTTCGCGCTCCGCAGTTGGGCGTGCGACTTGTACAGGAGTTGGTTGAGCAAGTGCAATTCGTGGAGGAGGGCTCTTGGGTGTTTCGAATGGATCAGGGCTGCGGGTAGGGAGAGGGAGGGCGCTTCGGCTTCAAGCTGGGTTTTTTGAGGCCCTTTTCCGCGTCGTGGAGTCGGGATTGTGCATCGGTCGGCCTCTGGCATGATTCGTTCCTTTCCTATGTAAGGCCAGCAGGCAGCAGGGCGTAGAGCAGGGTCTGTATCGAGTCGTGGTGGTAGACAGCGGGAAACGCTGGGACTGAAGAAAGAAGTCGAAGTGCTTCCCATCCCATCCCCTTCGCGCAGATCAGTCAACATCAACTCGAACCCAGAGACGGCAGAAGGGAAGTCCAAGGTAAAGTTCTATGCATTGACTGATGTGAGTGTGAGGAGATAGGTAAAGAAAGGGCGGAACAATTGAAAATGAAGAGATCGGAGAGGAGGTGTAAGAAGAAGAAAGATTGATGGAGAGGAGTGAGAAAAATGGGGGTGTGTGGGTTGGGTCCAAAGAGCATCGACAACCTGACCGCGGTGCCCCATCCCCATGCCGTGAAGCTCCAAAGGAAAGCACCGGTCGTTGATGGGCGAAAGCGCCGGGTCGGCAGCGCGTTGGAGAGAGAGAGAGAGATTCCAGGAGATGGTATAGGGCAGGCGAGGGACGCGCGTGTCGTCGGACCGTTCACCAGATTAAACAATGAGGAGGGGGAGCAGCGATCGGGGGCAACGCGAGCCGCGGGGATAGATGCGAACGTCAAGGAGGAGGACGGGAGTAGTCGAAAGGGAAGTGTTTGCCAGCAAGTTCGGCCGGATGGGAGCTTATAGAACACCGAGTTTCCTCTTCGACTGTATTTATGCACAAGTCACCACAAGATTTTGGTCAACAAGGCGAACAAAATACATGAGGCAACGAAGGCAGGGGAAAGTCAGATGTTACTTACGTGCTCATATACCACGTACGAGATCGACACGGCCGGGACAACTGCAAAGACAAAACGGCTTGTTCTCAGGACCAAGACGAAGAGGGAAGAAAAGGTCAACTGTAGGTCTCGTGCTCACCTTTCGCAAGCGTAGGGACCAAACCGCGATAGAACCCACCGACGCCCTCATTCCTGTATGTCTGCCGGACCGCGTCCTTAAACCCATCGTATCTGTACATAAACGGAGTCGATGTGAGTGCAACTACGTCTTCCCTAAGTCTTGCGCTGGATCATGGCTTACCTCGTTGGATGCGCAGGCGTACCAGCCGCTTGTAATCTTGTGCGGATCAAGCTGAGGGCGAAAAGAGAGAGAAAAACAAGAAAACAATTCCAAGAAAAAGTCCTTCAGCATGCAAACGCACTGTCCACCGATGCATCAGCGCAAAAACAGGACTCACTTGAGCGGGTACACCGTCGTGGCCCCCACACTCCCACTAATACTCCCAAACGCCAAAAGCGCCAACACACCCGGCTCCTCCTTCCCCGTATACTTGATATAGAACAGCTTGATGCCCTCAAACGCAGACATGTCGATCGCCGAATAGGGAAAGACGCCGATGAGGCCCGCGGTCAGGCCGCGGTAGTACAGCCGGATTCCGCCGTTGTTCCACATGTCCTTGGCGGTCTTGAGCAGGATCTTCTGGCTCTTGCCTGGTTCTTGGGAGGCCATTAGTCGGGTTTTGAGCGTCTCGATGGGATAGATGGCTGGCAAGATTTTTTTGGGCAGGCTCACGGAATCTTAGCATACCACAGCCAGATAGGTAGCTAGAGTCAAGCGAACATTAACTCACCTAGTTGACTCGTAATACCACCGATACCTCCGCTTATAAATCGACTCGTTCCGCTGATATCTCTCGAATCTGATACACCATCGACATACTTCGCGAACGCACGCTTCGACATCTCATACGACATGAACTTGATAGCCGACTCCTATATACGCTCATTCAAAGAAGAGGAGGGAGGGGTCAGTTCAAGTCCCTGTCGAAAACTCTCTCTCTGTGTTCACGAAGAACTCGTTTCGACTGAAGGTGATCGCAATAAACTCACCGGAAAGATCTTGACCACATTCAACCCATTCCCGACCCAGAACGCCTTAACCCCACCTCCATCCCGATACAACGTCACAATAGCCTGCCCCAACAGCCCAGCCCCCTTATTCGCCGCAACCCCACCAACAGCAGCCGCCTGCCCCACAGCAGCAGTAACCCCCCCACTCGCCGCACCCAAAACCCCGCCACCAGCAGCCCTCGTACCCGCCGCCGCAGCATGCGCAACAGCCTGTACCCCACTCGCAACATCGCCCGTCCCCGTCTGCTTCGCGGACGTTATGAGGTACACCTTCAATCGGTCAAAGGGCGCCGTCGCCGTTCGGGACACCGCACCCGCGATGCCGCCGGCGAGGAGGAACTTGACCGCGATCTCGGGATGCAGCGCGTCGCTGTCGTCCTCTTCTTCGTCTTCTTCTTCTTCTTCTCCTTCCTGGGCTGGTGAGTGGGCGTGGGCTGCGCTGCTGGAAGCAGAGGAGGAGGCGCCGCTGGTTGATTCGATGTGGTCGTCTCCTTCGGACGAATGGCCGGCGCCGTGGTGGTGCTGGGGGTGCGAAGTGTGTGCCTGCGAACGAGAACTCTTGCTATCGCTTGTCGGAATCTGAGCTTGGACAGCCGTCGCCGTGACCGCTGCGGCTGTCGCCGCTCCGGACGAGGAAGGAGCGGGGGCGATCGAGCTCGAACTCGAGCTTCCCTTCATCTTCTCTTCGCCGGCAAGGCTGACATCCCCATCAAAGTTGACCACGGCCGCACCACGTTTGGTTCGACCCCATCCCCGTCCGAGTTCCTCGAAGACTCCACCCTCCACAAAGAGACCAAACGCTTTTCTCACTTGGTAGAAACGGAAGATCTGCAGGTGTACTGCGCGTCAGCAAAAGCTCCAAATCACGCAGGCCGTGGTGGTAGCTTACCTCTGGCATGGTTGCTTTTCTGGGCAGAAGGAGCAGATAGTCGCGGAACTCGGGGAACGTGACATACAGGCTTCCCTCCGACGGGCCCGACACGGGTGGGGAAGGGTAATACCGCGCCGACGCCAGACAGGCTGTGAAGTCTTCGAGAGGCGCCGACCCCAAATCGATGCCGGCGCGCTCGAGGGCGGCGCGAATCTCGCCAATGTCGACGATCCCGTCGCCATTCTTGTCAATGTCTTGAAAGATGGTGTAGAGTTCTGAGGGGGGAATAAAACGGCGCGCATGTGAGTCCCAAGGCATTCAGATTCAAGATGGAAAGAACGAGAGAAGGAGGAAAAAAAAAACTCACCACGCTCCTTCTCCTCAGCATACTTCAAAAACCCCTCCCACTCTATCCTCCGCTGCCTCAACCCCTCCACCTCCTCCCGTTCCACCTTCTCCCTCTCCTCCAACTCCCGCACCTCCTCAGCGGACGCCCCGCCCAGTCTGGCCTCCTCGCTCTGACTGGTAGCAGCAGCGTCTTCGAGATGGTCTAGACTGACGGCGGTGAGGCCCCAGACGCCGGAACCTACCCAGCCGGCTTCGCCGTCACGGCTTGCGTCGGCGGCGCGCTCGCGACCAGAGAGGGGAGAAGCGGAGCTCGAAGATGGAGCCGGGGTAGAAGAGGAGGGAGACGAGGAGGACGAGGAAGATTCGACTTTAGCAACTTCCTTCCGGACCTGCGTCGCGCGTTTCCGTTCGCTACTGTCGTCCACATCGTGCGAGCGCTTGCACTTCGCAAGTAGCTCAGTCGCATACGACGGCTGTGGTAACTCCGACGCGGCCAGTTCAGGTCCTTGCGACGTTTTCCCACTCGACGGCGCCGCGGCCGCGGAAGAAGCAGCAGCAGCTGCCCCGCCCGCGCTCGAATGGGACGACTTCCCCGTCAAATCCGACGATACACACATCCCGCCCTTCTCCTCCACCTTAACACCCGCGCCCATCCGAGCCCGAATCGAACTCTTCGTCCAAGCGTCCTTCGCGCGTCCATTAGCCAACGCAGATTCCCCGCTCTTATCGAGCAATTTATCGAAGAGCCCACGGAGACGGATGAGGCGCGCCTGTGGGGGCTCGTGGCGGCGGAACTCTTCGTAGCTCGGTCTCCACACTGGCGGCGGGGGCGATGAGGAGGAGGAGGGGCTGCGGGCGGAAGGTGGGGAAGCTTCGGAGGTGCTGGTCCCACTTCCGAAGGGCCATAGATAGGAAGACAGGTTGCTCGTCCACGTGCTCGGTTCTGAGGATGTTGAGGCCGAGTTGGATTCCCGGGGCGCGGGCGCGGACGATTGCGCGTCGGTCTGTGCCTGCGGCTGCGCTTCCGATGCTGAGGTCTGGGTGGAAGACATCTTGGCGGTGACCGTGTTTAAGTAGTGAACGTTGACCCGTGGGGAGATATGCGGCGTGCGCGTCCGTGTTAAGTATATATGCCCGTCTGGCTTGCCTTGGGCCGCGAGCTATGAGCTGTGAGCTGGGGAAGAGGAGGATGAGGGTGGGACGTGCGTGCGTGTCTGGCAGAAGAAAAACAAAGGCAATCTCGTCAGTGAGCAAGAAGAACGTGTCTCTGGATCCCATCGATACTCACCTCGTGTTTCCTTGTTCTTCCTGCTCCAACTTAGTCCGTCGTGCGCGTGTCTTCCCTTCGTCGCAGCAGACGCGTGAATATGTAAGATGGAACTCCTGCGTGCGTGTCTAGCGTCTAGCGCTCCGAGTAGGGCAAGGTCAGCAGCGAGCGGTGAGCGCGTGTGTGTGCGCGTCGGGAAGGAGCCAGCAACATGCGAGGTGCAAGGGCCAAGTCAGTGTGAGGAGTTTTAAAGGCAGGACTGAGGAGGCACGAGGCACGGGCACCACTAGATAACTCCGAATTGTAAGCAGCCTCTTCCTACGGCCGAGTAAAGCAGCCATCTTCTCTTCCACTCAGCCACTCAGTCGACAAAGGGAGACGCACACAGATGGACTCTTGATTCCAGAGAGAGACAAGCTTAGGACTGGGGGTCTACAACGGCCATCAGGAATGAATCGCACAACGTCAAGGGGAAGAGGAAGGGTCGGAAAGCGGCGGGCGTCGGGGGCGAACACGCTTAGTACTCGTCAGCGACCTCCTGGTCCTCGTCGGGAGAGTCACGGCCAACCTCGGCGTCTGATTCAAATTGAGATTGATAATGCAGGGGAAAAAAAAAAAGGTCAGAACACTTCCCAGACTAAAAAAGAGCGAAAAGAGGAAACACTCACAGTCACGCTCAAGCGCAGCCAAGTCCTCACGAGCCTCAGAGAACTCGCCCTCCTCCATACCCTCACCAACGTACCAGTGCACGAACGCACGCTTCGAGTACAGCAGATCAAACTTGCGGTCAAGACGCTCCCAAGCAGCACCAATGGCAGTGGTGTTGGCGAGCATGCAGAGCGAGCGGGACACCTTGGCGAGGTCGCCACCGGGGATGTAGCTCGGGGGCTCGTTGCAGATGCCCAGCTTGAAACCGGTGGGGCACCAGTCGACGAACTGGATGGTGCGCTTCGTCTTGATGGCTGCAACCGCAGCGTTGGCGTCCTTGGGCACGACGTCACCACGGTACAACAGGCAGCACGCCATGAACTTGCCGTCACGGGGGTCGCACTTGACCATCTGGTTGCCAACGGTGAAGGAGGCGTTGGTCATGTCGGCAACCGTGTTCTGCTCGTGGGTGACCGACTTGGCGGACATGATGGGAGCGTAGGTGGCGAGCGGGAAGTGGATGCGGGGGTAAGGAACCAAGTTCGTCTGGAACTCGTTCAAGTCGACGTTGAGCGAGCCAGAGAAACGGAGGGAGGCAGTGACCGAGGACACAACCTGGGCAATGAGCCGGTTCAGGTTGGCGAACGAGGGGCTGGAGATGCCGAGCTTCTTCTGGCAGATGTCGTAGATGGCCTCGTTGTCGACCATGAAGGAGCAGTCCGAGGACTCGAGCGTGGTGTGGGTGGTCAACACCGCGTTGTAAGGCTCAACAACCGAGGAGCTGACCTGGGGGGCCGGGTACACGCTGAACTCGAGCTTGGCCTTCTTGCCGTAGTCCTGCTGGAGACGCTCGAGCAGGAGCGAACCGAAACCGGAACCCGTTCCACCGCCGAAGGAGTGGAAGACGAAGAAGCCCTGGAGACCGGTGCAGGCCTCCGACAGACGACGGACCTTGTCCATGGTCTGGTCGATGAGCTCCTTGCCGACGGTGTAGTGGCCACGGGCGTAGTTGTTCGCGGCGTCCTCCTTGCCGGTGACGAGGGTCTCCGGGTGGAAGAGCTGGCGGTAAGGACCGGTCTTGATCTCGTCGATCACGTTGGGCTCGAGGTCGACGTAGATGGAGCGGGGGACGTACTTCTTGGAGCCGGTCTCGCTGAAGAAGGTGGAGAAACCGTCGTCGGAAATACCGTCCTCGGCGATGATGCGGCCGTCGTGGGACAGGCCGTGCTCGTTCAGGTAGAGCTCCCAGCAGGCGTTACCTGGAAGTAGGAAGTGATCGGATTGAGAGTGAGCAAGGTGTGGGTGTGCGCGGGTGTGGCTACATGCGGTCACTCACCGATCTGTCAAGGCGCAGTGGCAGAGAGGTGGACACGGAAGAATGAAGTCAGTACGCTTACCATCGCAACACCTGATCGGAAGCGGTAAACTGTGCATACCTGGGCACCGGCCTGTGAGAGAGAAGAGAAAGAAGGAGAAGATCAGGACGAGCTCGACGACTAAGTATGAGAAGTTAAGAAGACGCACCTGGCCGACGTGGAGAGAGAGAACCTCACGCATGGTTGAGTGTTTTAAGAGAGAGAGAGGTGAGGATGGGTTGTAAGCTGGAGAGGGAATTCACTCGAAGCAACGTGAGTGATTGGGGATCGGTGGTGGTGGAAGGTGCGCAGGTTGGGCAGGTGGGTGCGCGCCGCTTCGTCTCCTCAGTGAGTCCTCTGACGGAGTCTCACTCTCACTCAGTGCGGAGTCTCGGCTTCACTCGGCCGAGAGCGCGACCTTCCCTCAACTCGCCCGACGCCCAGCTTGCATCGATTCAATTCAAGCACGACCTCGACAGGTCACAAACTCACAACTCACAGGCTGACCATCATCTGACCTTTCGCAACGGCGGTCATCAGGGTGGAGCGACTTCGGGTCATGGTGGCCAGGGTGCTGGCAAGTGAGGCGATGAGTCGAGACGAACGAGGTTAGCATGGTCGTGGCTCTATCTATCATACTTTTTCTGTGTATCCCTCAACCAGTTCCTCAGGCCTCAGGATGCGACGATGCGAGCCCTCAAACGAGATGTGGATTGTGGACCTCTCCTTCAGCCCGGCGTGGTCCCTCCCTGATGTCTTCGTTCTCCTCTGCCGTCTCCCCTTCCTGACCTGTTTCTCGTTCAAGCTCACCCTTTCTCGTCTTTCCGTCCCATCTTTTGTTACGAGTGCCCGCGCTATGTATCCCAGTGTCAATCATTGAAAGCGCTTTTCTGCCCCTCTCTCATGCACTGGCTGCCTCTCTGAACACGAGTCTGACAAACTGATGATATTCCCAGCCGAGAACTGGATAGAACCAATGGTATACGCACACCAATCGGAAAGGGAGAGGGAGGTGCTCACGCCTGCACCCCACTCCTCTCCATCCCAGCCCGAATCGTCTCCTCAATCAACGCATTCAACTCCTCCGTCCGCTGCATCGGCAACGCATGACCCGTCTCCTTCATCTGCACCAACCGCGCCTTCGGCATATTCTTCGCCAAATGCACCGAGTTCCCCGGGTTCACCAGATGGTCCACGTCGCCCGTCACGATCGAAATCGCAGGGATGCCGATGTTGATCTTCGCCAGTTGGCCGTTCGTCACCCGGTGGGAGACCACGGCGGCGATTTGGCTCAGGATGCCTTGTGGGGGTGCGCGACGGCTGAATTGGAAGCGCCAGGCGAAGACGGCGAAGAGGACTTCGCGCCGCGTTCGGCCTTGTGGGTCGTCTGGGTTTACTTCTGACAGCCAGCTGTCGGGGAAGAGCAGCTCAAGAACGTTGTTTATCCGCGATTTCTCGTCACCTATGCCGAACATGGCCGTTCCGACGACTTGCGCGATCACACTGATGCCGCGGATCTGTGGGAAAAAGGGGAGGGTAGCGCGCTCGCTCGGGTCAGCATAGACAAACGAGACCCATGTCCAAAGGAGTGAGATAAACATACCGGAGGCAGACCGACCGCAAGCGCCTTCTCGCCAATCCCCTGTCCGCTCGTCGTAGAAACCAGCGTGATACTGCCCCAAAGCTCCGGCGCAATCTTCGCCAATTCAAGCGTGATCATCCCACCCATGCTGACGCCGACCAGATGAACCGCCCTCGGCTTCTCAGTCCACTTGAGCTCCTTGAGCAGACTCAGCAGATCATGTCCCATGTCCGAGGTGCGATACCGCCCCGAGGGGACCTCGCTGCACCCATACCCGCGGTTATCATACACCAGCGTCGAGTACTTCTCCGTATTTCCGTTTTTAGGGTTCGAGAAGTGGTCAATCTGGGGCAGCCAGCCGGCACAGGAGTTCGCAAGGCCCATGATGAACACAATCTTGATGGGTCCCGTTCCGTGGACCTCGTAGTAGATCCCAAAGGGCTCCTTCTTGAGCGTCTTTCCCGAGATGTCCGGTTGGACGACGTGCCGATCCCCGCCGGCGGTCCGGGTGGCCGGGTTGAAGACGGAGGGGAAGCCGTTGGGCTTGGAGCCGACGCCGTCGGTGTTGAGGAGGTCGTCTGGTGCGCCGATGTAGGCTGCGCCGATGGGGAGCAGGGCGGCCGTGGCGGCTGCGTCCTTCTGAACGGGGGTTGAAGACGACATGTATACCAGTATTCTGGAGACCAACACGCGGGGAGGGTGGAGAGAGCTTCAGCGGTGGTGGGCGAGACGGAGGCAAGTGAGCAAGACTTACCCTTTGGTTATATGTACAGGCTATGCTATATCTATCTGGGTATGTGCGACAGGGTGATGGTCCTGAAGATGAGCTCGGGCAGCGCGGACACAAGAGTGGTGAGAAATGCCAACCGTGATGAGCGAGCGACATTCCGGCTCGAGCTGAGACGGTGGGACCTCGCAATCCTTGATCCTTGAAGCGATCCAGCATGACGTTGGTGTTCCAGCTTCTCATGCTCCAATTTGAGACGGAGACGTGAGCAGACCATTAGCCGGCCTGGCCGCAGCCCGACTAGGGGCAGGGACGCCTGCGGAGTGCGGAGTGCAGTGGCCAGTGATGATATGATTGAGTGAGGAGCGGCAGATACATGTCCCATTGCTACTGCTGCGCTCTCGCCCAGCTGTGGCTGTTACGATCAGTGATGACTCTGCGGCGAGGCGAGGCGAGCCGAGGTCGAAGCCGCCGAGCATGAGGATGAGGAAAGGCTGGCGCACGACGTCCACCACCGAACAGAAAGCGCACAACGAGGTGTGAAACTCTCCAACGATGTCATCCGACGCCTCCTCCTCCTCCTCCTCCTCAGGCCTAACCCGCCCTCCCCGCCCCACCCTCTGCGGCCCCCCAACAGGCCCCACCCCACCCTACCCACTCTACCTCGAAGGCACAATCCAACGCGGCTTCGGCCGCGGCGGCAAAGAACTCGGCTGTCCCACTGCGAACTTACCCTCGACTGTCTTCCTTGACGCGTCTACGGGCCGGACGCGCGAGGGGCTTGATTCGACGGGGGTGTATTTTGGGTATGCGAGGGTGTATGGTCCTTCGTATGTGCCTCCTTCGAAGCAGAAGGAGGGCGTGGAGGGGGATGGGGATGGGAAGGATGTGAATGCGTCGGAGTTACCCCCGGCGCCGAGCGAGTTGGGGGAGGAGGAGAGCGCGGTCCTGCCGCAGGTCATGAGTGTCGGCTACAACCCTTTCTACAAGAACACCACGAAGACAGCGGTGAGTTTTTGCCTTGTCCCTCCCTCTCTCTCTCTCTCTGGGGGGAGTGTGCTTGCTGACGGAACTACTTTGGGGCATGGGGGCGTCCGAAGGAGGTCCACATCATGCATCCCTTCAAACACGACTTCTACGGGAACTACATGAAGGTCGTCATCCTCGGCTACATCAGACCGGAGCTCAACTATGTCTCCAAAGGTCAGTCAGTCCCCACTCCTCCCCCCCGGCCTTCTCGCTCTCCCCCTGACCAATCTTTCTCAATTATTTTCCTCCTGCGCGATTTCGCAGAGGCCCTCATCGAGGACATCGAGACAGATAAGCGCGTAGGACTGGCCTCGTTGGAAAGGCCAGCGTATCAAGCATACAGGGACGACCCGTTCTTCAAGTCCTAAGGAGCCTCCCATCGACAACCCCCCTTAAGGAAATAGAGAACCATAGATTGGTATAGCATTGATCAGTCTATAAAGCGATGAAGAGGTTTACGATCCCAGACGATGGTCGAACCGCGTGTAAAAGAAGACAGAGAGAGAAAACAAGGAAGCAAGTAATGCAAGCTGTCCGATCCGGAACTGAAAGCGAACCCCCTTCACCGCCCAGCCAACCCCTGATACATCCGCCCAGTAAACCGCTTCCACAACACCCCATCCGTAGCCAACCTCCTCGCAAACTCCATCATCGGCTCAACAGTCAACGACGCCATCCCATACTCCGTCAAATGCTTCACCTCCTTCGGCAACCGCAGCTTGTGCGTCCCCGCTCGGGAGGGTGGCAAGGCGGCGTCGCTGGAGGAGGAGGAGGTTGGTGGGGCTGAGCATGTCGTCGGGATGGCGCTGGAAGAAGAGAATCTCCAGGTGAGAGCCCGGGCGAAGGCACAGCGCATCCTCTGCCCCCAGTCCAGGTCGTCCGCGACGGGAGCAGCCGCCGCCGCCGATCCTTCCTCACCGTCCTCCGCGCTGACGTAGTGCGGCGGCGACACGCCCGCGCGTTCCAATAGCCGATCCAACAAGGCCTTCGGAACCGGTATATGCCCGTCCGTCGCCTGCCTGTATGACCTCTTCCCCTCCTCCTCCTCCTCCAAATAAGCCCGCCACAGCGTCTCAGGCTCGTACGTCACATACTCCAGCTCATACTCCAGCTTCAGCTCCTCCTCCTCCTTCTTCCCCTTCTCACGTGAAGAGAAGACATCATCATCATCATCATCCTGCTGATGCTCATCCCCATGTCTCCGCTCCCACTCCGCATTCGCCCGGTCCAGATCAAGCACCCACTGGCTATACCCGAGCATGCTCAGGTACGTGTTCGTCCGCGCAGGAGAGTCCGGCGAGGCGTGCCGCGGCAGCTTTTTCTTGCGGTGTTTCTTGCGCTTGTGCTTGCGATGTCTTCTGCGATGGGAGCGGCTTGTCGGGAATATGACGCGTTGGTCATCGTCACCGTCGTCGTCATCGTCATCGCCAAAGCTGCCGCTCGACACGTCCTGCAGTCCAGCATCCTTCGCCTCCGAGAGATCGAAAAAGGAGCGTTTCGCACTGCGCGTGTTGTTATACGTGTAAACGCGAATCGTAGGTAGGAACGTCGGCACGATCGAAGGCGTGGCAAAGAAGGTATGGTAGTAATCCAGATTCGTCCGTTTCCGTCCGGGAAGGGTGGCATAATCGTTTTGCAGGTCGTCAGCGAGGGAAGAGATGTGGATCGAGGTGTCCGAGGTCGTTGTATTGTCTCCAGTTGGATCGTCCATAACGGCCTCCTCGTCCTCTTGGACGAAGAAGCTGGAAAAAGCCAGAGAGATGGATATCAGTCAATCCGGCTTCGCGTGGCGCAGAAAAAGAGAGACGAAAGAATACGTACGCATCGACATTCATGTGTCCATAATGCTGTCCTACGACGGTGTCTTGATACCGAAGCACGATGTCGGTGTAGCGTTCGTAGCAGAGCGGGAAGTAGTTGCCCGCGGTAGGCGGGACGTGTCCCATAAGATGGACCTGCATGTGTCGTGAGCGGAAGAGGGAGAGCTGTACCTCCATCCAATCCTGTCAATCGCAAGGCAAGCAGAAATGTAAAATTCCAGTTCGTTAGTCGACACAACAGCCTCAGGAAGCCGAGGAAGACAGGTACCCACCAGCATGACAGTCCCCGCATCCCGATCCTTCTCCGGCTTGCCCTTCTTACTCTTCACACATCCATCCACGACCTTGTTCGAGTCATACAGATAGATGGTGTTCAGACTGAGGACGGCGAGCTCGTTTGGGATGACCTCCTTGGCGAAGTAAGCCCCGCGCTGGAAGTTGTGCAGCTCGAATTCGGGGATGTGTTTGGACCAAATGCTTGACAGCTCGCGGGTGACTGCGGAGGGTCTGTAATAATGGGAGGTAGGTAAAGGAGATTAGCAGGGACGGGGAGAGGAGAGGCGGAGCAAAATGAGTGGTCACACTACTCACCCAGAGTTCATGATATTATGAGGCCATATATCATTATTGCCAACACAGGGAATAATAGGGATGTCCGGAAACGCCTGCTCGATCTTCTCCATCGTCCACCGGTTCGCGCGGTAAATCTCAGGTAACGTGCGAGGGTACTGCTGCGCATCGACGTCGTGCCGCGCCAGATCGCCGGTGACGAGGACAAAGTCGAAGCCGACGTCGTGTTCCTTTTGGACGCCGGGGTGGTGCTGGGCCGCCTTCCCTTTTGATGGGACGGTGAGCCAGTTCTCGGTGATCCAGCGGAGGGAGCCTGTGATTAGCGCCGGCGGACTGTCGCAGATACTGTCGGGCGAGCCCCAATGGCCTGCCTTGTTCTTGGACGCCTTGCGGTCCTTTTGAGACTGGGAGACGAGTTCGGATGTGAGGACGGTGTCGATGGCGCCATATACCAGGTCGAGAAGAGCTCGTGCGCTGGAGATGGGCGGGAACTTGCCGCCGTGGTTCTTCTTCTCCTTCTTGTGGCTGATGTGGCACGCCTTTGAGATCTTGGCTCCGGCTGTGTAGTCTGTAGAAATGGGAGGGAGTGCGAGATGGGTCAGTCGCACTCTAACCTTCGAGAGTGTCTGAGGTTGAGGCTTTGTGGGTAACGTACGGGAATCAGGATGTAAGTCGGTGATGTGCAAGAACTTTCCAAAGCGGCCGGGGACGTGCTGCTGCTTCTCGCGCTGTGTCTGCAGTTGCAGCTCGTCCAGCCCGACTGCTTCCGCTGCTGGTGTTGTTGTTGTGGTGAGCGGCAGGGATGCGGCGGCGACGCTGGCTGCGTGCTGTCCCGCTGTGAGCGCGACGAGGAGCAAGGCAGCCGACTTCATCCTTCCGTCGATCCGTCGTTCCGTGCGCGGCGAGGTGAGTGTTCGTGGTCAGCGCCTTCTGCTTCTCCCTGTCCCTGTCCGCACCCAGTCAGAGAGTAGATAGTCAGAGTCCAAGCGCGCCGGCGTTCATATAAATCCACCCAGCCCACCGGGCGCGCGTCTGTGCGATGTGGCTGGACGCGACCTTCCCTTTTTCCGCGGGCTGATGCTGGTCACGTGCCTCCCTCAGGAACGGGACCGCGACGATCGGGGCGCAGAGCCGAGGTAACTAAATATGAAACCCCAGGGTCCCGAAGCCAAAATCCAAACGCCGCCCGTGCCTTCCCAGTTCCCAGATCCCGCTCCCCACTTTCCCACCAAGTGAGAAGATTGACCTCGGTCCTCGACACCACACGGGTGCCCCGTCGCGAGCGCGCCTTGTGAGCGCGTGAGCTTCGTTCGCCGCCTCGCAGACGATACAGCTGAAACGGCCAAGGCAGAGGCCAACACAGAAGGCTTGCGAAGTCGTCAGTCGAGATCCCAGATGATCGATGATATCGGAGAACGCGGCCGGCGATGCATGCAGCCATGCAAAGTGGAGGCAATAAGGATGTGTACACACACAGAAAAAGGCGAGGCCCAGAGCCAGCGGGAACCGCAGGAGCAAAAGTCAGAACAGTCAACATAAACATATCAGGTCACAGAACCGAGCAAGTGGGAGTAAGCGCAGAGTGCAGAGTAGTAGTGCTGAGTGGAGGCCTGAGGAAGTCTGATGCGAAGGACGTGCCGCGTGCCGATCGGTTATCGAAATATTGTTAGGATTCATTCATTTCTATCCCAGCTCCATCCTCCCAATCACAGGAGAAAGGGGGTTAGGATTGTTTAGAGCAATAGCTATACAACAGCTATGCTATTGGGGGGGGTCCAATAGCCTTGTCAATGAGAGATACGCCTGACAAGCTGTTGTAAAATCCCAATCCCTTTAAATTGAAACTGGTTTTTGACGCTAAAAAGTTTCAGAGTCTCAATCCCAACCCGCTACCCTTTTCTGGAGGCGATCTGGATGGGTGGCGGTCGTCTAGACACCTGCCCCGGCTCGCGGAGGATGCTGACGCTGGGAGCGTGGCCACACGATGAGTGCGCCAACCCCCGCCCTGCCATTCCGCGAGGAGAGTATATCAGGCAAGCGTAATTCAATGGGCCTATGCCCGCGGTGATCCTGCCGCGTTTGAGCCCGAGCATCTGTAAGGTCAGGACTGAGCACGTGACTTGACGCGTCGTCGCGTCGAAGATACTCCAAACACGGGTGAGGTGAGACTCGTCTGGTGGTCTTATGCGCTAAAATAGGTCCAAAATCCCTGAACCTGCAATAGGTACGACAATACCCTTAAGGTATTGACAAATCCCAATCTTGCCCAATAGCTGTACCTATTCGGAGGATTGACAAAAAGATTGGGAGGGCCATTTCTCCTGTGAATCCTCAATCCACAGTCACAACTCATATTCACAGCGCAGCGCTCAGCCAGGCCCCCGTCCGTACCCGCGCCCGCACCCATCCTCGTCCCGGCCAGTCACGCCCTCCCGTCTACGATTACCAGCCGTATCAACCATTTACAGACTTCCCTCGCCCAGCTTAGTGCCCTCGACCTCGACCTCGACCGATCCACGCTCAGAGAAGAGAGGAAATCGATCATGCGGCCCGAATCATCCTCCTCCTCCTCCGCATCCGCCTCCTCCTCCTCCTCCGGTCTGCCCATGCGACCACCAAAGCTCCCGCGCCGCTACGACTCGACCCACCACATGCCCTCGCTTCGCGGGACCCATACCTACGAAACTCAGCAATCCGGCACATCCGATGGCGATGGGATGGTCACTTCACCGGACGCATACAGCAGCGGCCGTCCGGAGCCTAGTGAGGGTGCTGCTTCTGTCTCGCTCAGGAGCTTGCAGTCGCGTGCGGATCTCTCTGTTGAGAGTGCGAAACTCGATTTGCGCGAGATGGCTATGTGAGTTTGAGTCCCCATTGGCATGCGTACCTTCATCCTCGTCCGCGCGCGGCTGATCAGCGGATTCGTATGCGCTTCTTCCCTTCTCGTCCCCGACCTTCAGTCGAAGATGTGAGTTGTGTGTTCCCCAGTCGGTCGGTTGCTTCGCTCCCTCCATTCATCTTACATTGCTCTGGATGTTTTCCGGATTTCTCCAGTTCAACTTGAAAGATTGAATCCTCCCGCCCTAAGTCGGCTCAAGATGGCCCACGAGCTCATCATCCGGAGCTGCAACATGACTCTCTGCGCCACGATCTTCTGCACGGAGCAGCGCCTCATCGTCGCCAACGAGACCGCCAATCGCGACAAGCGCAGCATAACGGAAGTGGAGGAAAAGCTACTGAGAGCACTGCTCGAGCATGTTGCAGAAATTGACCAGGACGTGATCTATCTCTCCAATCTCAGGACTTTTGCGGAGGAGGTGAGCTCAGGAGACGTGCATTCTTATCCTTGACTCGTGTCGATAGAGACCGCTGATCATCCTCGCCTGCGCCATTTACAGCATGACTGCACAGAACCGCTCTTCCAAACTTTCGTCGCTTCTCCCGTCCGGATCCCTCCCTCCGCTTCAGAAGCCCCCATCGTCGTAGGCATGCTCGCCGCATTCGATGTCGTCCAGCGCGACGCACTCTCCGACGAAGACGCCGCATACATGCGCCATCTCGCCGACGCAGCCACTTTCATCGTCGAAGACCTCTTCGCCGCAGACCGTAGACGCGGCGAACTCGTCGTACAGCGCGCCATCGTCGGTCTCAATCGACTCCTCGCCGGTGAACGGGTGCCCGAAGATAATAACACCGAAGGAGGTCCCGCGGGGGGAGCGGGGAGAAGACCGTCGAGTGGCACGGAGGACGCTAAGACGAATGTCTCGCTCTTCGCCAATGCCGCCCAGGCCTTGTGCGACGCTTTGAACGCCGAAGCGGCTGTCATTATCGACGTCTCCTCCTTCCGTCTCCGGCCCGGCGGTCGGGCTCAGCAGAGCACCTCCACCCTCTTCGGCTCCGACAGCGATACGGCCTCGCTCGACGCCAGTACCTCCGACGAAGGCCTCACCACACCGGGCCCTGTGCATCCGCCCTTCAAGCGCGAACAGTCGACGATGCACGAACGTCTGGTGGAGCGCGAACCGACGCGGGCCATCTTGAACACCGAGACGTCCTGCTTCTACGGCCTGTCGGCGAACCCGCTGCCCATCGTAGGCGCGTCCGGCGAACCCGCGGTCCTCGAGCATTTCTCCAAACTTCCCGGTAAGACGAGTCGGCCGTGCGTGGCCCGTTTTCTGGCGTCCCGGCATTTGACGAGGAGTTATGGGGAGACCAAGGCGGAGGGCGAGTTTGAGGCGGCGAGGTCGAATTTGTTGAGTAAGCCGGATAGTCTGGTGCCGCTGTTGCCGGGCCAGTGTAAGGGTTTATTAGCGGCGCCTGTGTATGAGTTCAATCGGCAACCGGCTTTTCTGGTAATAGCGACCTTCAAGGTGAGTCGGCTCCGTCCCCTCTTAGTGTTGCCTCCCTTTCTGTGTTGCCTTTTCGACTAGCCCAGACCTCTGACCCCCCCCCTCCCCCCCAAACTTGTTGGTCCAATCACAGAACCCTCCGTATCAATGGGAGGAGCCGGACTTCCTTCTCGTCGAGCAGATGGGAGCGGTTCTTCTAAGCGCTGTGCACCGCGCTCGAGCGAGGGCGGTCGATGTTGCTCAAACGTATTTTATGAGGAAAGTTTCTCACGAGCTACGGACACCTCTGGTATGTATCTTCGCCTCCGCCTTCGCGGCACATCAGTGTGATGTTAGGAAGTGCGTCGCGGGACTGCTTCTGACACCTTCGGGATTTTGGATGATACTCCCTCAGCATGCCATCTTGGGCGTCACAGAAATGACCCGCTTGGCACTGCCGCCTCAAAACGAGGAACTGATCTCACTGGTCGACTCCATCAGTCTCGCCGCGGACTCACTCAGTAATACGATCGACGACCTGGTCGACTTCAACGCTCTGAATGGAACGATCTTGCATGGTGCGGGCGTGAAGGTCACCGATTCGACGATGACGGCGACTGTGCTTGATATCTTTGGGACTATTTCGGTGAGTGCACTTCTCCCGGTCTGTCTGGTCGTTATCGAGAAACGACTTGTTGAAGCGCTGAACCGAGACGTTGCTTTATTCTGGGTTACTAGGACGCTGCTGTTGCGCAATATACACACCGCCGACGCGTACTACGGCAATCGGACCTCGCGGAGATCCAAAAGCCAATCAACCTAGATCTCCCACCACCAGAGCTCTTCATCAAGCTCTCCCCGATCAGCAATGCGGCGCTGAAAAAGGTCGACATCGACGTCGAAGCGCTGCGGCGCATCGTCAGCAAGGTGGTCAGCAACGCACTTCGGGCGACAGAAACGGGCATCATCACGGTCGCTGCTGCGATCTCTGCGGTCGATGCGGACTCGCCGACGCCGGAAATGGGGCCGTTCCGTCGAAAATCTCGCAAGAAGGCTTCGGAGCTTGAGATCGTCATTTCTGATACGGGTAAAGGTATGACCGACAAGTTTCTCAAGGCACGGCTGTTCGAGCCCTTTTCGCAGGAGGACCCCTTCTGGTCGGGGACTGGGCTCAGTTTGACGCTCTGTCGGAATATGATTGATGAGTTGGGAGGGCGGGTGCAGGTCTCGTCTGTTGTTGGCGAAGGCACGGACTTTTTCATCCATGTGCCGTTGCCGGGTGGGATCGCTGAGACGCCTTCCAAGCGCTCATTATCCTCGCCTCGGTCCGCCACGCCGGCGTACTTCCTGAGATTCGACGATGAGGAGCGTTTCGGGCATAGGACCTACCGGTCCCATCTGATCCGGCAGTTCGACCTCCGGCCGGTCGAGGAGGCTCAGATCGGGCAGGCCAGGGTCATCTTCGTCATCTCCGAGGCGCTCGAGGACGGCTCGGCTCTTGCTGTACTCGAGGGCAAACTTGGCCGTCTGAAGAATAAGGCGTCGACGAGCAGTCAGGGCCCACTCCTCGTTGTTCTTTCGGCCTTCGGGTTCACGGACGACCCCGAGCAGGGGAACAGCCTGGCGAGATTGGCGGAGGCGGAGCAGTGTGAACTGTTGATCCTGGAGCGTCCCTTCGGGGTGAAGGGCATCCTCCTTCTTGATGACAAGTTGCGGACAATAGGTGATGCGGAGCGGGAGGGACGTGGGGAGTTGATGCAGAAGGCGGGCATGCTGGTCACTGGTGCTCTGGATGTTAACGGGAGGCGGTCGCCTAATATGCGCACATCGGCCGAGTTCAGAGTGCTCGTTGTGGAAGATGTGAGTTTGGGACCTGTGTCATTTTTGTCTTTCTGTTCCTCGCCCGCCATCGTGCTTCGGACAGAGACGTACAGTAACCGAAAGATGGACGCGCTGACGCCTTTCCCTGTCCTTCTGATTCTCGCAGAACCCTCTCAATGCTCGGATCTTGACGACGATGCTGCGGAAGATTGGGGTCGGCTTCCATGAGGCGACCAACGGACGGGAAGCGGTGGATATGTATCGCAAGTACAGTCACGATGTGGTGCTGATGGATATCTCTATGTGAGTACTTCTCCAGACGTTGTGTTTGTGACTACTAAGCTGACTCGTTTGTTCCCTCTCTTTTCTGTTCCCAGGCCGGAGATGGATGGATTTGAGGCGTGCGAGAAGATAAAAGCTATGGATGGATCAGAAGGAAGCCGAATCAGTGAGTTACGCGCATACTTACACCTTGAAGACAATGGACGACGCTGGCTTTGCTCACCCCTTTACGCTCAATCCATCTTAACAGTCGCGATCACGGCCCTGAGCTCCGAACTGGATCGAATTCGAGGTCGCGAGGTCGGGTTTTCCGAATGGATCGTCAAACCGGTCCGATTAGGCCCACTTGCCCAGGACGTGAAGAGTGAGTTGCTGAACTCGGACTGTGATGCATGATGTTGCTTGAGGTCAAAAAAAAAACTAAACATATGCATTCTTGCCGACAACTTTTTCAGAGTGGAAGGAGGATGCCGATGCCAGTCGCATCTTGGAGTGGAAGGAGAATACCGAAGCCAGTCTTATCGTCGGGGTGGATCAGGAGATGGCCGTTTACGCCTAGCCACACCCACACCCACGCCCAGCGTTCCCTATCCCAGACCCCCGAAAGGCAAAGGATGCACACTTCTCTCCCCGCCTGCACCGCATTTTTGCATTCAACTCTTCTGCACCACGAACATAGATCTCAACGGACCCTCGACAAGACTCCCCTTTGTCACATCAACCCACCACCCTACCACCCCAACTTCGCTATTTCTTCTTCCGCATCGGATTAACGCAAACCCGCCTGTATTGCATCTGGCTGGGGCCATACACTTAGGGGCACCTTGCGCCGACCGTGCTTTCGATCACTTCGAACGACCAATTTTTCCAGCCCGGAACCGCCTGGTAGGTTCCCTACTCGGAAAACATCGTCCTCGTCTTTTTCTTTTGGAACACGCAATACCTTTCATACACCCCCGCGCACACGTCGGCAACCGCACCACAACCACTTTACTCAAGGGACTTTTTCAGGAAGTTCTTCTACTTATCTTCTTCAACGGGCTTTAACTTTCACCCCAAAGGAACGGAAAATCAAATCACTGCTTTAGCCTTGCTACGTACTTGCTTCTCGAGCCCTGCCTTGCATGGAACGAAAAAGAGACGTTCGCGACTGCGGGTGAAACAGCCGAAGGCCTGCGAAGCAAAGATCGCGATGAACAGCGTAATTGTGAGTACCTGTCTGTCTATGCTGAGACGCTCCAGCTCGCCGTCCTTGTGCACCGACCTCCTTCCTTCCTTCTGTCCTTCCGCAGCCACGACGCTCTGCGCAAGCATGGCATCATCCCGCCCAAGCCGCCCTCGCGCTTGCCCTCGCCCGATCTGCCGTCCTCGTCCGAGCTGCGAAAGGACGCCCTCCACCGCGTCTCCCAAAGCCAGATCGACGCTCTCCTCGACGGAGAGACCGTCCGACGCGGAGATGCGCCCGGCGGAATGGCAATGATGCCGACGACGACGACGACGATGAAGACGAACTCAAGCTGGACGAGGACGATGATCAGGAGCGCAAATTGATGTTGCGACTGCGCGAACAGCGCATGGCAGAGATGAGGACAAAGGAGAGGAGAGCACGATTTGGACGCGTCTTCCCCATCTCCCGGGTCGACTACACCCGCGAAGTGACAGAGGCGTGGAAGGAGGACCCCGATCGGCCTCAAGGATCAGATACCGGGGACAGGTCTGACGGTGCAGGATCCAAGTCCGAGAGCAAAGGAACGGCGGTCGTATGCTTCCTTTATAAGGACGGGTGAGTCGCATTTATTCGTACAGTCTGCAGGGTTCGCATGCTTCCTCATCTCCAACATATACACCTTCTTCCTTTGCTCCCTCTTCTCCCCCGTTCTGCTAGCTTGGAACTTTGTAAGCTACTAGGTGGCTACTTGGACACGATCGCAAGCAAGAACCCTGCAACGAAGTTCGTGTCCATCGTTGGCGACAAGGTCAGTACTGATTATCCCCATCCTCGCATCCTCTCTGCTCCTCTTTTGCTGGGAAGCCGACGACGAGAGGAACACTGACGCTCCCAAGTCAAACACTTGCAGTGCATTCCCAACTACGCCGACCGAAACCTACCTACACTGCTCATCGCTCATCTACCGAGATGGCGACTTGCATCGGCAAATCGTCGGCCTTCGTCCAGAGATAGGACTGGACGGAATGAACACGAAGCTTGCAGGTGAGAATTCCCTTCCCTCTGTCAGAATGCTGGGCTGTTCGAATCTCGAATCCTGACAGTACTTTCAACTCGGACCCCGGAATCTTTTCCTTTCTCTCTTCTTCTTGTTGCAGACGTCGAGCTCCTCCTCACAGCAGTAGGTGCCATCGAGCGACCGAACCAAAGAGCAGCCAGCAAAAACGCAGGACAGGATGCTGCCGAAGACGAGGAGGATGATGAACCCCGCTCGAGATCGTCTGGCATCCGGAACGGCGGCAGTGGCGCTGGGACGGGCTCCCGAACGTCGACTGTGCGAACACAAGAGGAGGAGGACGTGGATTTGGATTGGGATCTGTAAAGTTTGAATCGCTGCTTTCAGCTTTTGTCCGTCCATCAATCAATGCAAGTAAGCAAATTTGACTACCTGCAGTTAGTGTGAGGCCAGCGTATACCAACCACCACAGACATCGCAGACGAAGAGTGTTAGCTGGTAAGGACGAACAGGGAATGATCAGTTACCGAAAGTAGCTGGGACCAAGAGATATTTGATGATGACTGTGGAACTGTGGACTGCCGACTGAAGAAGACGATGATGAGTGAGGTACGACGGCGTCAGGCAACGGATGGCCCCGACCGCATCGTAATTCATGCCAGCATCGGTACAACTCCCTCCTAGCTCCAAGTTGTGAAGCCTTTGGGCATCTTTCCTCTCTTTCCCCGACCGAAGCCGTCATCCCTTTCGAGCTGTGATCTCGATACCTGAATTGTGAGCGGATGTAGCGATGGGCTGAGAAGCACATGAAAGGTAGAAAGGAGTAACAAAGAGTGAATTCGGTGCACATCACGTCGAGTGGGGACGATGATACTGGGCCGACTATGAAGCTTGGCCGTGGAGACTAGGGACCGGTCGAGGCTTGGGAAGGGCCAAAGGACGGAAGAAGGACTGAGATTTCGAGAAGAGTGGTGCTTGTTGGAGGTAGCTCCTTCGGTCTTGAGAAGTTACGTTCGTGGTGCGATCGTGTATCTTCTGCGCGACTTGAGGATGTGGTGTGGACCTGTTGGAAGTGGAAGCGTTGCAAGAATGGCTTCGGCCGGAAAGGCGAGGCTGACGTATTACCGCTCGTCCTGCGGCACCGGATGGCTAGCCCGACTAGCAGCTCTTCGGCATGTTGCCGCATCCGTTGCCGAATCGACGGCGGAAGACATCACAGGTGTCGTCACAGAACATAGGATTGTCGAGTGCGCGTGAGAGGTGAGAATCATCGTTGAGGCATCCCTGCACGCAATTCTGCACAAGAGTTGTCAAAAGATCTGATTCGTTAGTCCAATAACATGATGGTCTCGCAATCAGAACGCGCTCTTTAGATCGGGAACGTACGTTATCTCTGTTAGCAGTCCACCACGTGCACAGGCAGCTCCATAGAGCAGGAAGCAAGACGGAGAGTGCGATGTCAGTGGGGCAGCTTGAGTGTTTGAAATGATATACACGCAACGTACGTCGAGGATGTAATCAAACGATGGGTTTTTAATACCCTTGTTCAAGCAACGCTTCTGGAAGTCCCGACAAGTATCGAAAACAAAAGACTGAGAGGAACCGAGTTGAGGGAAGTAAGCCAAGGGAGATGTCAGAGTGAGAAAAATGGAAGAAGAATTTACGGACGAGACTCACCTCGCTGTATTCGGCATTGACGGCGCTGATAGCGAACAGCATGCCGATGAGCATGAAGGAACTGATCGACCTCATCGTGTTCGACTAGTTGTAGGTGATTGAGAAGGTTCGGTCGCAACCTGGGAAAGCTTTGGAGAGGGAGAGAGGAAAAGAAGGGAAAGGTGATGGGTGATGAAGGGTAGAAAATGTTGGGAAGGCGTCCTCTTTATATGCGTTTGCAACTCACCGAGCCTCGGAGGTGGTGAGGGGCAAGAAATCTTGACGAGGTCGCCTCCCTGCGTCCAGATGAGAAAGGAAGTTGCTGTCACCGAGAGTCGGGCTTCAGCCGCGACAAATCAAAGGATACATACTGCCGCTTCATCTTGACCCAGCGTGCGCTTTCGTGCAAGTCAGGGCATGCCATCCTCACGCCCGCCCTGACGCCTGACGCCAGTCGTCTGGCTGCTGGCATGGCCTCATCGCACCGATGACCGAGTCAAGAATGAAAACGCAACGATACTGCAGGTTGTTGCGGAGGGAAATTGCACAAGAGAAGTCGAACTGTGAGTGGGAACAGATGCGAAAAAGCAGTTTGAATATGTCTACAATTCCACTCACTCGTCCCCTTCCTCATGCCTCATCGTCGTATTCTTCATCATCATCCTCCCCGGACGAGTCGCCCTCACTGCCGTCATTCTCATTCTTGCCCTTGAGACTTGTGATGAGCCGCTGGAGTGAAGGCTGATGCGCTGATGAGGCGGTTGTCACTGGTGTTGCGTTGAATGACATCTTCGAGTGAGAAGGAGGAGGAAGTGCCGCTGGCCTGGAGCTACGTGCACCCGTCGCGTTCGTGGTATTCACGCCAGACGTGGGCACCGACTTCGAAAGAGCGAGAGCAGTACCAGGTCCCTTGACAACTCCTTCCTCCTCCGAATTGTCATCGTCCTCCTCATCCATCATCATCACCTTCTTCTTCTTCTTCCTTCGCAGCTGGACATCCCTTCGCCTCGAATAACGAAACAAGCCGCTCCATCTCCGTCTACACCTGTGTAGCATTCTGAGGCGCTGGTGCAGGCGAAGCAAAATAAGCCGGAATCACATCCGCCGCAGACGCCGGCACATGAACCGAAGCAGGGGGAACGACGAGGAAAACGAGGGCGGCCCACCCCCGACCCGTTTGCCTTCGCCGCCTCGTTCGCCGCCTGAGCCTGCGCCGCCTGTGCTTGCGCTTGCACCTGCGCCTGATCCCGAGCCTGTGCCTGTGCCTGCGCCTGCACAGCCGCTGCTGCAGCTTTCTCCGCCACCGCCTTCTGCTCCCTCTCCATCGCCTCCCTCTGTGTCGTCGTATAGCTCGCCGGAAGCGGCAGTCGACGGGACACACCGCCGGGAAGCGGGACGGTACCCGAGCGTGTGTACACGTTCCCAGCTTGCGGCATCGCTGATGGGAGTGGGTTCCGCGCGAGAAAGATGCAGGCCGAGCATGGCCAGTGTCGTCGCTCCATTCGGCACGCCGTTCAATCCGCTCTCACTCGCGCCGTTTCCTCCCGACGAACGTGAATCAGCCCCACCTGACCCCCCGCCCGCATTCTCAATCGCATCGACAAGATAGGCCGGGTGCACGGCTGCCATCACCGGTCGGATCGGCAGACTGGCCTCGCTCGAGCTCGGAACGGTGTAGCGCGACGGCGCAGGGGAGATCGGCCCGATGGCTTTGGGAGCAGGTATCGTATCCTTCGTGAGTATCATCATAGTTGTCGCCTGTAGTGGCGGTGACATCGATCCGCCTGGCGCGGGAGAGAGCGAGGGCGAAGGCGAGGACGAGGAGAAGCCGCCGAGACTGCCGTGAAAGCTCGAGCTGGTAGCATGATTCCCCAAGCCAGGCCTGCGAGCTCCGCCATGGCCGCTACTGTCCTCCTGCATCATGAGATCCAACGACTCATCACCACTCTGTACAGAGAACAGAGAATAGAAACATGTCAGCCAGCAGTCACACTCGGGTGACTTCATGATCCCGCGGCCATGCTTTCACAGCTGATCGCATCCCTCAGCATGGTTGTGGTGTGCTGGGGACACTGCGAAAGTAATAGGACGGAAGAAAGGGAGAAGGGTCACATGTCGGTGATGACCTCCGCTTGCGGCTCCCGGTGATTCATCATTATTCATTCATCGATTTTTCTCACGCTACCCACCTATGGACTTCCTATCACACCCTCGCGACCTTCTCGTTGCTCATGAACTGCTTGTATCTGATCTTCAACCAGGACGCGCTGACTACGAGACAGGTGTAGCGAAGGGCGAGAGCGCCAAGCTCGCGCGTTGTGTTGTTGCCCTGCGCTCGCAGCTACTGACTCTACGACTTCTGAAAATACATCCCACTTTGTCTGCAAGTGGTCGACGATGAGGCGATGAGGACATCTTCCAGCTGCCATTGCGACGAGAAATCCTCGCCCTCCTAAGCTGCACTGAATCCTGTATTTTCTCTGTCCCAACTTTCAGCAACTCACGTAACTCGCTCATCTGAGAGGTGCAAAGGGAAAAGGGAGTTTCATTCAAGGTAGAGCGGCGGTAGGGTAGCTCTAGAAGATGCCCAGGCCGAAGCCGTTCTTCTTCTTCTTCTCAGCTGCAAGCTTCTTCGCGATGGCCTTGTTGTGCTTGAGATCCTCGTGAACAGCTGCCGCTTTGAACTCGGCGTCCGCATTGACCTCGGCCGCGGCCTTGTGCTTCTTGTCATTCTTGATGTGCGCTTCGACCTTCTCGACCTTCTCCTTCTTGTTCTTGTTGGATCCGCCGAAGCCCTTGCCCTTGCCGTGTCCCTTGCCCTTGCCTCCGTGACCGGAGTTGTCCTTGCCGTGGCCAGAGTCGTCTTTGCCTCCAAAGTCAAGCCCACTGCCGAGCCCAAAGCCGTCCCGACGATCGAAGTCAAAGCCGCCGCCAAAGCCGTCCTTGCCGGATTTCTGCTTCTTCTCCTTCTTGAACTTCTTCAGGTCGGCCTCCTTGTGGTGAGAGTCCTCCTTGGCAGCCGCAGCATCGAACTTCGCCGCCGCCTTGACAGCCGCAGCGTCCTTGTGCTTCTTCGCATTCTCAGCGGCTTTGAGAGCCTTGAGCTTCTTCTCGGCCAAGCGGTGGTGTCCGCCGTGGCCCTTGCCGTGGTCCTCGCCTCCCTTCTTGTCGCCTTCGAAGAAGTTGCCAAAAATGCTGCCGACGTCGAGGCCTTTGTTCTGGCCAGAACCGATGTTGCCAGAGCGAGCAGCCAGCTCGGCAGAGTTGTTTTCGCTGGCGAAGGGGGCAGAAGCAATTGGCTGGGCCACGAGGAGGGCGCAGAGGACGAGGGAAAGCTTGGAGTTGAGCTGCATCTTGAAGCGAGTGTGAGTGTGAGTGTGAGAGAGGAAAGAAAGAGAGAGCGAGAGCTGTCCTGCGTGATGAGTGAAGGATGAGTGATGTGATGAACGAGCACCAGACAGCGGGTCGACCTGCCCTTTTGTACCTTCATCATCTTCATGCCTACATGACCGAGAGGCTCTTTGCGCTCCTTCACGCCTAGGCACGCGTGCCTTACTGAGCAGGCCTCGCCTAGTAGCCCATTCTGGTAGGCCCCGTCTGGTTCGATGGCTTTACTGTAGGAGGGGAGCCTCGGCAGTGGTGGCCCGCAATCTCACCTTGACGTTGAGCTGAATGCCAGAAAGCTGACAAGCTGAAGATCGATTGAGGGAAGAAGAGTGAAGTAGCGCTCCGCAAGTCGCGAGTCATTTCACCCATGTGGTGTGGGGCTGCTGAGGGTCAATGAGTTCGTACAAGGTCTGCTGAATGAGGAGGGCTGGCTACTTTCCGCGTCCATGACCGGGCGGGGTGATTCCTCGAGAAGCGTCAGTCGAGGCGGACTGTGCACTCCGTATAGCCGCAGTTCGAAGAGAAGCACACAGGGCCCCCCATGGCCCCATCCTCGAGGTCAATGTCGAACGTGAGGACGGGAGAGTGAGGACGAGGGGGCACAGGTAAGGGCGAGGGAGGGGCTCGCGATCAGCCCGTGATCATGGTCAACCGTCGGGCGACCATAAGCACTGCACACTGACCATGCCTCCAGCTCAAGGACCAACCAGCACACCTCACAGAACACAGAGAGCAGAACACACCGGGACTCGAGTCTGTGATTTATTCCCCACCAGCCCGCGCCGTCAGCGTGCGCACTTCAGAGAGGTGGACGAGGCAGAAAACTCTGACACCCGCACCCGCTGTGTTTCAGATACAATTCCGTCTGAGTTCACTGTCCTCACAATTCCTCCGCTCACTCATTGGCAATCTCAGCTGACCGTGAATCAACTTGACATGAAAGCAGGGTGAGGCGGTCCAGAAAAATCACACTGCTGCAGAAAGCGTTCGATTTGCGTTCTTGAAGTGCTTACGGTGATGGATGAGCAAGGGATAGCAGGAGGTGGTTGCGGTTGGAGTCATGATCATCCGATCACACAGCGCCAGTTTCCCACGGTCCGGCATCGGGCTTGCCCACATTCCTCTTCCTCTGCACGACCGCGGTCAGAAGCTTTACGTTCGCAAACAAAAGCGTCTCATCAAGTGATCAACACTTTGGGCTCTGTTGCGATTGCTATACTTTCTGAGGACATGGGATCTCCAGTTTCACACTGACGAATTTCAAGCGACACAACACATGCATTTGTGCGATGGGAAGAGGTTTGAGGTGACAGATGAAGAGAGCAGCTTTGGTCGCATCGTTCTAATGTGAGATGATCGGAGCGGGTGAGAAGATGAAGAGAAAGCGAAGTCGGACTCAATCAGCCTGGTAGAACTCGGGGCCAGCGACGATGTGCTCGTTGAGCAGCGTGAGATTTTTCGGGAGTGACAAAGACGTCCCTGTCCACGAGAGCGATAAACGCAGTTCCTGTAGAGCGATAGATGAGAGCAGAAGACATGAGTAACTTTGACTTGATCGCAACGAGGAGGTAGGAAATAGAGAGACTGACCATTGATGACGCCTGGTTGCGATAATCGAGAAAAGGCAGGATGTGATCAGTGCGCCGTCTTGAACACGGGAAAGAATGGGAAAGGGAGACTCACGCTGGCCTACGTCAGGGTAGATAGTGTCACCGGGTTGCGTGGTCTTGGCTGTACGACTGGTCAGATTACGCTCGAAGAGGGGCGTGAAGGTCACGTTGAGGTTGCCGAACCATGCTGCAAAGCGTGGCACCCCGCTCGTGTTTGTCTGAGTCAGCTGGTGGTAGGGTCCTTGAATCTCGCCAGGTCGATCCCACTATGAGAACAAAAAGTGTAATCAGCGCCGTCCTATGCTGGGAGAAGCTCAGGCAATCCCGGCCACTCACACTTAGCTCAACCACTCGGCCAGGGTAGGTCAGCGAGGTGAGGTTATGGGCGATGTCGGGTCCACCAGCGCTTGCACCGGCAGCAATGGCGTCTGGCTGGTTGTCTACGTAGAGGCGGGGGGGAAGATCGGCCACGGCAGTGGCTTGTTCTCCTTGGGGCACTGGGTAATCCAGCGAGAGAGGATCGTCCAGTGCATGGCCTGTAATACAGAGAAGGAGGTCAATGTTTTTGTGGAGAAGATAGTCGCACAAGGTCACGATGCATGATGCATGATGCTCACCTGCGTCAGACCGGTAATGAACCAAACGGTGACGGGGAACAAGCCCTCCAGCTGGCGGAAAGCAAACTGCTGACGTGACTCGGTGACGATGGCTTGCTGAACGATGGATGCCGGTGCCGGCTCATCCATAATTGGGATCCAGCCAATGGTGCCACTCTCGCCAAGCTGGGTGCTTTTTCTGAGACCAGTCGATGAAGCCCGGCACCGATGCGTTTGTCTGATTCGCCCACGGGTAGTTGTACTCGCAGGGCAGCGGCGCACGAGGGCCAAGCATGTTGGAGAATGCAGTCGAATGCCCTTCCTCTTGCTGAGCGAAGAAACGGATCAGGTGGACGTAGTTGGGGTTGATTCCCCATTCCTCCCACTCAGCAGGAGTGAAGCGGGTGATCGCGTAGTTGAACGCATCCAGCTCGATGTACTCTGGAATATGGGGACGGGAATCTATGAGCTCTGAAAAGGGTAAATAGACAGAAAAGGTACATCATCAGAACATACCTTGGTGCAAAGCAAGAGCAATGCTGGCCCAGTCGAACGGCGTCCTCGCACGATAGTCTGGCGTCGGGTCCAGACGAGAGCTCGTGGGGGGCCGAGGCTGCGACTTGGATCTGCGCAGAGCGGGAAGCTGGCTCGCATAGTCCTCCGGAGAGCGAGAGGCGATGCCGTACCGCTTGAGGATCATGTCGACGCCGACGAAGGGCGACGACGAAGGCAGAGCCTGTGCGAGAGGAAGGAGGCCGAGTAAGGCGATGAAGGGAGATGTGAGGCGCATGATGATTGACGTGTGGGAGGATCTGTGGGGAACGTTGGGAGGTTGATGCGAGGTACGGAGGGGATGCAAGCGTCAGCTCTTCTCAGCATCTGGACGCTTCTTATAAGGCTACCTTCGATCTCTCGAACAAGCCCCTGCCTTGAACGAAGCTTGCCCCGCCTGACTCCTCATGGTCGCCACTGTTGAACCCTGCCTGGACAGCGTGCTTGACCATCACGTTGAGTCTCAGATCTGAGTCCATGAGAGAGAGAGATCGAACGGAAGGAAGGCAAGCATTGACGTTAATGAGCACAGATCAAGTCCCAGCCATCATGTCCGCCCCGCCGTCCTTCTCCATCCCACCTTTCCGGTCAAAATAGGCCAATTCTTCGAGAAGGATTTGCGCCATTTCGAGGCGGGTTCGATTGGGGTCGGTCGACTGATTGAGAGCAATGTGAGGCCAGCTGGCCAAGTCTGCTTGCCTTCTGTCTCAGCTCGTCTTCTCGATCAGATGCGGTCAAGTCTGCCAGTGAGACTGTACCCGCTCAGGGTTTGAACGTTGAACACGCATACGTCTGGTGGCGGTCGTCTTCACCTCCCTGACACGCTGACACGCTGACACGTCTTTGAAATTGGTGAAGAAAATGGGTAATGAGTAATGAGAACGTTTTTGTGTCACACGCGTGTTGGTATGTACACGACGGCTGGTCTCAGCGAGACAAAACAAGTGTTGGCTGCGAACTTCGACAGACCTCATAGACGTCGCTGTTTCTTCACTTCAGCACTTCCAATCGATTCAGCTGACTTCGAAACAGTTTTCTGATACAGAACTGGCAATGAGAAGTTTGTTGAGGGAACGCATTTGCGTCCTTCTGAGTAGGTATGGCATCCACGTGAGGAATACATTGAAGAGCGAGCAAGAGGTACACCGGTATGGCCCAGTGCGACATCATTCCCTACAAAAATCAGAAGTCGCCATGACACAATCAGCCACGCGATTGTGAGACAGATGGCAGTTGTCCATACGACAGGTTCCGGTGTGAGAAGAAGGAACCCATATCGTCGACTGCGAGCTCAGAGGAGCAGCTGTCGCTACCTCACTATTCACAGCGAACGCTTACGCACTGCGCCTCTTCTGTTCTCCACAGAAAGACGAACGCCGCTCGAATATCATCTTCCACGCTCACTAACTCACGCTGCCTATGAACTCTCATTTGAGTGCGTCCGGACGTCTCTGGTGCTTCAAACGTATCTCCCTCCTTCTTTCCCATCGCCGCACTGTGACAAGTACACAGTAACTTCTCTTAATGCTCACGATACCCCCTTCTCGGACTCCTTTCCTCATGTGTGATCTACATCAGCTTCTCTTCCTACGCAGTTGACGCCAGACATCATGCATCATTATTGCGTTCGTTTTTGGCAAGCAACAGAGCTGAGCCGCATCCTTGGCTGATCTTTGTTTTCTCCTACCGTGCTTGCCTTTCTTTTGTTCCTTTTCCTCGCAGGCATTCTTCAAAATACCATGAACGATACCGATTGCTACAACAGAGGTACACCCAACTTACGACCTTGGCGAAGACATTCCAGGCTAGGATCGAGGGAGATTCAGACTGACGAGGAGAGGGTAAAAGGGGGGTCCATTAAGGCTGTGAATCATCGAGCGGCTTACTGGCGTCGGGAGAGATGATGAGGGCGCAAGTCTCGATTGCGAAAGGTAGCTTGGCCCCATCGCCGGGAAGGTGTCACACTGCGAAAGGGGTAGGTCTTGATACCTCTGTGTTGAGAGTACAGCAGACCGTCGATGTGGAAGCCGATTACGACATCTAGTATTAGGCTGCATCGGCTCTCTGTAAGAATGAGTCGAGATTGATACGAGTTCAGAGGAAGCGCTTACAGGAGCAAACAAGGGCTCGCACTCACGGAATAGAGAGATAAAATCGTCCTCAGAAGAGGGTTCCGGGGAGTGGGAGGACAGACGCGTGGGAAGCTGGACGTCGACTCGGCTGTCTGCATTTCGAGTGGCTCCGGGAGCGACGCGCGGGGGGGTTAGATAAAATTGCGAGAGAAGTCGATAATAGGTTCGATGCGATCCCTTGAGCCTTGAGATGACGTTGATGCTGGAAGAAATGAAGACTGAATGACTGGTGACCAATAAATTGCGAATGCGGAAGCTTGCTGTTGGGTAAGAATGCGAAAGTCGATGCGAGGGTCGGTGACGAAGTTTAACCAGAGGAGAGACGGGAAGTATTGAAGAGGACTGCTGGAGCCTGGTACGAGTCGGAAAGAGACGAGTGAGCACTTACACCTGGAGTCCAACAAGGAAGCAGTCCGAACTCACCTTGGAGAAAGGAGGGCCTAGGGCCAGAGTTGCTTGCTATTCTTGACAGCAGTCCCAGCAAGGGTTGCAACCAACCTTGGTGCTGTTGTACTCTTCGTCCTCGTCGCAGTCATCGCAGTTGCAGTTGCAGGCGGTGAAGCTGCGATGCTCCTTGTTGGTGGGCTCAAAGCAGTGCGGACAAATGATGTGGATGATGTCGGTCTTGCACATTGTTCTTGACAGCTAAACCGGTCTAAGGAGTTTTAAGAGGGTGGTGAGACAATGATGGAGGGGTTTTGAATGTAGCGGAAGAAGGATGAGAAGAAAACAATTGTAAGAAGGGGTTCAAAGGGGGTGGTGTTCTGTGGAACAAGAGTCATCCTTGTCCAATCTGGATCCTTTATGTATCGTCTGGTGACTGGTCGTTACCCATCCCTGCGCGGGGTGTCGATGGTATGTCCTGTTTGACATCCTCCTGTCCCTCATCGCTCGTCAACATCACATGTCAGTCATCCTGCGAAGGTGAGACTAGAGGCTGTCAGTGACGCGTAACTTCCCTTGTCTGCGCTTCAGCCCCTGCCGAGACTCCCTTTGTTATGATGCGGGCTAAAGATGAGGGCTGAGCTTGCCGCCTTTGTTCGTATGTAGGACGTAGAACGTCAATAACCTTGCGGCACCGAACAAGGAACCTGTCAACATGTTCGAGTCTTTCAATCCTCGTCTGTTTCAAAGCCTCGGAGAGGTTCCAAATTGGCGTACTCACAGTTGCCTTTTTCCTTTGTTCTCCGCCTTCGACGCCCCGAGCCTGCAGCCACACCTCACACCTGGCGGCCTGCCTCCAACTAGCAATTAGCATGCCATGTCTCTCACTGGTCGTCATTAATTCTTTGAGGACGAAGAAGACTCTCGGTGGACGCTCGCTGGTAGTGATCCACGTGCCGATACCGGGCGCGATCGATTCGCGGTCGGCGCCAAGTACAAGGGAAGAAAGGGAATCGACGTCCCGGTTGGGAACCGTGCCATTGCTAGGACCGAATAGTACCGGCACTGGGTGGGAAGTAAAAGGTAGGAAGGACTGTGATACTAAAGCGATGCGATCATCTATGTGAGGCTCAGTATCTCGGCTGTATTGGGTTTGCACGTTTGCGTTGCGTTGAACAAAGGGAAAGCCCAACAGGAGCTACAGGAGGCGTGGGAAAATAGCGCTAGCACACAAGATCACCCACCACTCTCTGGACGTGCACATGAGCCTGGACACCCCGCCCTCGCTTTCAATCCATCGTCACCCGTTCAGCTTGATCTAGAAATCCTGTGCAAAATGCGGAGGGAAGTCGTTGAGGCTCGAGAGTCGCACTTTGGACGCTAGGTCTGTTGAATGGCAGCTGGCGATCATGCCGAAGTTGGGAATCCTGGCGGTTATAGCTGCAATGTACGCTTCTCGAACCGCTTGGACTCTCCATCATATCCCACACTTGATTATGCTCGATGTGTACAGCTGCACTCATGCCGCCACTGCTGCGAACAAACATGGACCCATACCGACGAAGTTTCGATGCTTCCCAGACTGCGTGAGAACAGCGCAAGAGGTCCATCAGCACTTCAAGCCTCATGCCTCAAACCTCATGCATTGGTACTTGTGCGGGACACAAATGAGCTGAGCCCTTTTCTGGATATCTCTGCTTCCTTAGCATTGATATGGGGAGAGATGGCAATCCCATGGCGAGTCGTCAAGTACTCGGACACTTTCTAGAGCCTACCGGAGGCCGCCTTATCTTTCAGTTTCATCGACCCTCGTACCCAGGCCATTCACAGTCAGTGCGACAAGAGCGAATACCCAGTTGCTTGTGTTACAGTATGTAACGTACTGCGCTGGTGATTTGCAGCACGAAAATTGCAACCTGACGTCCTGACCACTGGAACAGCGACCTATCACCAGCGAAACCGAGCTCGCCCAATAGCACGAGATGCCTATGAACCTTCTCTCACAAGTCCTCTCATTCACCGCCTCTAGCTCACGTCAGCGACATGCTTTTCCGCTCAGCCGACATATACCCTACGATTCGCGGCTGCCGCCACCTAAACGGCGAGTAAGCGACCCATGGCTGAGTTGCCAGGATTATGCTCAAAATCTGTCCAGCGATTTATAATGGCGAGAACGTGCTCGGTCATCTGTGTCGCGGATACATAACTTGGGTGAAGATTGAGCCGTGAGCGTCATGAACAAAGGCAGCTGACCACTTGCTACTTGACATCAGCGCCCAATATGATCCCTTTGTGCAGTGAACGTGGTTCGGCCAGCTCCCACCTGGTCCGTCACACGATGTCTCATTGCTCATCAATCACAGAGCTCTCCTCCGTCTGTCGACAATAAGTAAGTGGCTTCATTCGGGCGTTTCATCAGATCTATTCTCTGCGTCCATCCTCTCCCCTCCCTCCCTTCATCCCTCCCTCACACACGCAAACGACACACAAACCAGCTACACAGTCACTATTCTCTATAGATCGAAAGGGAACCCGAACGAATCGACATCGATGTGCGAGGAAATTCACGACCAAGATTACTGCGGCACATGTGGCGTAGACATAGGCGAGCCGGACATTGGATACAATGATTGCGACGATCCGGACTGCGAGGGGTACGAAACGAAGTACAGAAGGTCAGTGGCCCTAGTCAGGTGCTATGACTGCATCAAAGCCTGGCTAGAAGAAGACGACAAGGACGACGACAAAGACGACGACAAAGACGACGGAGCGCACCAGGACAATAATAAAGAAGAAGATGACGGAGCCCACGGCGAAAATAACAACGAAGATGACGAGTGAGAGAACTACGCAGCTTCAGTCACTGGAAATCGTGAGTGCCAGCTCAAACAAATCTTCTCGCGCGGATCACTGATCTCGCTTTCGTTCGATCCGATCATACCGAACACCAATGGCGGACAGGTACTTCGTGCCTCGTAGAGTGGCAACGTGCCAAGAGTCAAAGTCTCTGCGCTGTTCCAGCATCTCGTCAGAGTCCATATCCACTGCTCAACAGTAATTCTCCAGGCCCTGAGCTCAGAGATTCGTAAAAACGTCCTGAGGAAGCTGTTTGGGTCAGTAGAGTGCCTGGTGCTGAGGTTAAGGTGTACTGCGAGTGGGAAGGTGATCCGCAGCACCATCTCTCGGTCAATCTGATGAGGAGCTTACAGAAAGCGTCAGTAACGATCTTGCGTTGCGGGTCTGATGAGAAGTGTGGTGTCGGTCCTGATCATCAGGTTGAAGGAAAGAACCGTTAGCTCCGAAATGGTCGAGTCGAGGGTAATCTTCGTGGATACCTCGGAATCGAGGTTCTGCCTCGGAAAACGTTGAGCGGAGAGGAAGGTTTTGAAGCCTCTAAGGGGCAGACGAGTGTTAGCTGGTAAGGACGAACAGGGAATGATCAGTTAGCGAAAGCAGCTGAGACCAAGATATATTTGAGAATGACTGTGGAAGCGTGAAGTGCCGAGTGTCAGGTAACGGACGGCCTCGACCGCATCGTAACTTTCAATATCGGTACAATTCTCTCCTAGCTCCAGGTTGTGGAGCCCTTGGGCATCTTTCCTCTCTTTCCCCGACCGAAGCCGTCATCTCTTTCGAGCTGTGATCTCGATACCTGAATTGTGAGCGGATGTATCGATGAGCTGAGGATCATATGAAAGGTAGAAAGGAGTAGCAAAGAGTGAATTCGGTGCACATCACGTCGAGTGGGGACGCTGATACACTACGCTGGCTAGGACGTTTGGCCGTGGGGACTAGGGACTGGTCGAGGCTTGGGAAGGGCCGAAGGACTGAAGAAGGACTGAGATGTTGAGAAGAATGATGCTCGGAGGTACCTCACTCCGGCCTTGAGACTGTACGTTCGTGGTGCGATGGTGTATGTTCTGCGCGACTTGAGGATGCGGTGTGGACCTGTCGGAAGTGGAAGCGTTGCGAGAAGGCTTCTGCCGGGAAGGCGAAGCTGATGTATTATCGCTGGTCATGCGGCGACGAATGGCTAGTCCTGGTGGCATTCCTGCGGAATGGAGCCGCATCCACGGGGCAATCGTTGGCGAAAGTTGTCACAGTTGTCTTTACAGAACCGAGGAACATCGAGTCCGGGATCATGATGGTCTGCCATGCATCCCTTGTAGCAGTCCTGCACAAGAGTTATTAAAACATTTGATTCGTCAGTCCAATGGCATGGTCTCGCAATCAGAACGCGCTCATGAGCTCGGGAACGTACGCCTTTGCCGCTAAGAGTCCAAATCGTGCATGTGCAGCTCTATGGAGCAGGAAGCAAGACAGAGAGTGCGATGTCAGTGGAGCAGCTTGAGGGTCTTTGAAACGCTGTACATGCAACGTACGAAGACTGTGAATTTCACTTGGCCTAAAGTCTTGCAATGCACCGCGAGATCGGAACATTTATTGATAACATCAGACTGAGAGCAACCGAGTTGAGGCGTTGAGGGAAGATAGCAAAGGGAGATGTCAGGATGAGGAAAAGAGAAGAAAAATTTGTGGACGAGACTCACTGTATTGACGCCGCTGATGGCGAACAGCATGCCGATGAGCATGAAGGAACTGATCGACTTCATGGTGTTCGACTAAGTTGTAGGTAATTGAGAAGGTTCGGTCGTAACCTGCGAAAGCTTTGGAGAGGGAGAGAGGAAAGGATAAGAGAAAGGTGATGGGTGATGAAGGGTAGAAAATGTCGGGAAGGCGTCCTCTTTATACGCGTTGGCAACTGACCGCGCCTTCGGGACGGCGAGGGCCACGGCCAAGCTCTTAGTTGGTCATGGGATGAGCCATCCAGCGAATCAATAGCAAAAGCCGAAATGCACCGCTGGTCCAATGAGAGGCGAGTAGCGGAAGTCGCTCCACTGCTCACCGCTCACCGTTCTCATGTCCAGCGATGGAGGCTGGACTCGCTGGAGCGATGAGATACATATCATCAGTATCAGAAGGTAACCGAGAGTCGGGCTTCAGCCGCGACGAATCTCATGTTACTGTCGCTTCATCTCATTTCCCGCATCACCCAGCTCCGTGCAAGGTACCGCCGATCCGTGAGTTTTTGGGCATTGCCATCCTGACGCTCGCCCTGACGCCAGTCGTCTAGCTGCTGGTATGGCCTCATCGCACGTGCTGTAATGTACGTACAAACCTGTTGAAGGTAGAGACGATGCTTACAGTTCTGCTTTGAGGACAACTTCGACCGTGGCTCGCTCTTGACTGCAGTCCTTTGGCAGCGGAACGCGGAACGCGGGGCCTCAGAGCTCGCGAACCTCGTTGCACGCAGAGTCGGCAGTGACGAGGTTGGTTCTTATTGTCCTAACTGGTGGTCTGCTGGCTACATGTGCGATTCGAAGAGAAAAGAAGGAAGAGAGATGAGCGAGTGTGGGTGTCGATCACAATGATCGTTGTTGGACACGCGAGAGAGAGAAGGATGCTTCTCGTTGCCGGCAAGATCCTTTGTCCTTCCTTTCCTCGACATATTCCCATTTTGTGTAGATCCCAGTCGATCGAAGAGAGATTCGGTGACAGATGTAGCTACACCATAACAAAAGCCTCGTAATGCAGTGTGGCACTTTCCTGAGGGTAAATCCAGAGAGCGATTCAAAACTCCAGCCGGTTATCATCGACAAAGCGAACGCTCGAGCGCAGGTAGTCGCCCGTCCGTTCCTTCAACACCGCCCGACCCCAGTTGCAGGCCGCCGCTGCCCTCCGAGCCTCCGAGACCATCTCGCCCGGCCCGCTCACGAAAACCGTTGTCTCGCCAGTAGAGACGGTGGTGCCGACGAAGTCGCGTATCAATTCGCTCACATCCGGTCGGTGATGGTCGGTGGGAGGGGACGAAGATGTGATCCGGGGCAGGTTGACGACCGAGACTTCCGCTGAGCCCGAGCCCGAGTTTGAGCCAGGTGCAGAGTGATGTTCTTTACCGATCGCCTCGTCGACCACCTCGTTCTTCTCCGTGTTGGCCTCATGTCCAACCCGGTCCCTGGTCACAAAGGTCCGCACAGTGATCAAGGGATGGGCACGAAGCACATCAAGCTCCGCTCCGACCCATTCCACGTCCTTCGCCTGGCGCACAACCCAGCAGAGCTCTATCTTGCGAGCTGTCTTGTTGTCGTGGGCAAGAGTGTTGGCGAGGTGGAGGAGTACTGGCAGGACAAAGGTGACGCCCGTGCCACCTGCCAGGCAGAAGATATTCGTATCGTGTCCGACGCCATTCATAATCGAAGCGCCGTACGGACCTGTGAGAATGACGCCCGTCGTGGGCTTGCCTGCCTCTGAACTTGGGCCATCGATCATTGCGCACTTCTCCGCAGCCAGCATCGCGATGCGCTTCGTCTCCCCCTTCTTGGCCCGGAAGATGTACGAGTGCGTGACGAGCTTGGCTGAGTCCTGAATCGGAAGGGAGAGCGGTGTGAGTGGGTGGGACTGCCAGATGCTTCCCTCAGTAAAGCAGAGGTAGAAGTATTGACCGATGTTCCACGGCCGCTGCGGATGCTGAAAGTCGAGTCGGACAATGTCACCGTTCTTCTCGTCGGGGAAGTAGGTGACCTGGGCCGGGGCAGCGGAGAATCCGAATCGACTCGCAGACATCGACCCGGGCAGACACTTGTAGTGAAGCAAGGCAGAACGCCCAATGCGCACGGCACGATCGATACCCCACAGGACGAGGGAAGGGATGAGGAAAACCTTGAGATGCTCCCAGTGACCCCAGCATGCGCCGACGTATACCATGGCGAGGACATAGTGCGCCTTTCGGAAGAATTCGTACCCAAAGGCTCGGATTGCGAACGGCATGCTCAACACCCAGAGCGAGGTGAGGAAGAACATCGCAACCACGCCCCAGATCATGTAGGGTTGCTTGATCCAGTTGATTCCTACGGATGGTTGTGGTTGGTAGAGTCGGATCTCGACGATGCACCAGCCGATGGTGTGGACCGAGCTTTGAATGAAGATGATGTGGCCCAGCCAGCGATGGAGGAAGTTGAAGTGGTGGTACGGCACTCCCGTAATCAATGACAGGACCGATTCGCGACTGCTAAGCAGGATCGAGAGTGGAGTGAGGGCGAAGGCCAGGACGCCCACTCGGTCCGCGAATGGGCCTAAGGTGCTTCGACTGTTGTATTTACCCGGAGCCTTCTTGACAGGCGTGATCCAGCGCTTGTAGGACATTCCAAGAAAGGACCATATGATGATATAGCCAGCAAAAATGGCCAGAATGAGGACTTGGAAGCGGGTCACTCGGCCGAAGATGCGTCGAAGGCCGATATCTGGAAGCAGGTAGTGTCGGAGTGTTGCACCGGCGGCCGCGATGTGGCGGTTCAATACTGACGGCGCTCGCTGGTGAGAGGGATCCTCATCGGAAGAGGCGGGGCCGCAGGCGTCAATCTTGGAAGTGAATTTAGGAGCGATGAGTCGGCCGGTCCCATAGAGCGCAAGGATGGCGAAGATGGTGGCCCAGATGACGGCGACGTAAATCATGCCGCGGTCATGAGCCGAGTACACGACATCGAGATACTCTGAGGGAGCAGTGGATTGAGGGTCAGAACGGTTGAGCATAAGCATTGCTGGATGATGACCGTGACTCACCGCAACTGCCTGCATCTACGGTACAGGGAATGACTCTGTCCGCGTATCCCCAATGGGGCTCGACCTTGGAGCCATCGTGGAAGTCCTGAATGTGGGGAGCCTGAAGAGCGCTCATCCTGGAGGCGAAAGGGAGGGAGAGAGATTGAGTGCAGGAGGGGGACAGAAAAAGGAGAACAGTCAGCACCGTCCGCTATATAACTATTTCCGCAAAATGAGGCGGGCAGCGCAGAACTCGGAAGGCGCCGAGCTCAAGGCGACTGGGCTACAGTTGACTCTGTCTAATCCCATGGACATCGGTGGACAAGTTTTGAGTATGGCTTTGAGAGAGTATGGGATTGGGCAGAGGAAAAAGCACGTGGCAAGCCAGTCACGTGACCATTTCTGCGAAAATCCAGTCTCGCGACACCGTGTGGCTCGCTCGCAACACGGTGCGGCGGGTGTCCCAAAACTTCGCAACACCGTGTTGCGAGGCCTTTCTCTGTCGAAACCATACCGAAATCTCGCCCTCAAGATTATGGGATTGAAGGAGTTATGGGTATGGCTTCAGCCCAAATCCCCATAGAACCAACTCCGTTCCCCAGAAATTTATGGAATCTCGACAGGTTATGGGGTTATAGGGCATGGGATTAGAGAGAGTCAACTGTACTGCAGCACTTTGTTTCCCCTCATATCGGCCATTCTCCTTGCTGTCTTCCACCCTCTCAAGCTGTCTCCTTGCTGTCTTCCACCCTCTCAAGCTGTCTCCTTGCTGTCTTCCACCCTCTCAAGCTGTCTCCTTCCTGTCTGCTTCTGGCTTCTCTCCCCTCCTTGCGCTTGTCGCTTGTACGAGTAACTTGCAAGGGGCTCCGCCAAGATGAGATGGACTGAGATCTCGGAGCCTTTCCGGAGCCTTTCTCATAAACGCCGCGAACGCTCCGAGCTGTCCGGGCACGCACCCCGGACCTCCCCGAAGCCCGCTTTCCACGACCCGAGCGTACCAAGACCGTGCCTTTGATGAGAAGGACAGGCAGACAAAATAATGAAGTGTGATGGCGCCGAGGTGAAGGTCTGGAACGCATCCCATCTCTTCGTGCCCCGCTCGCAGGGAGGTTCACGGCCCCCGTACGCGATCATCCTGCTCAACGCGCCCATCTCCGGCTCCCAGAAGGAAATATTCCTCGGCCTCTGGAGCGGAGCCAGGCGCAGACTCTGTGCTGATGGCGGGGCAAATCGGCTGATCGAGGCGTTCGGCGAGCAAGCCCTTCTGGACTCTACGGTTCCTTTGCCTGACGAGGTCCGCGGCGATCTCGACTCCATGCGGGAAGACGCCCGAGCCTTCTTTGAAACGCAGGTGAGGATCTTAAAACTCGTGCCCCTGAAAAGTTTCACGGTGGGAGGCCGGACTGAAATTCTCCTTTTGAACACTTTATAGAGGGTTCCCATCACCAAGCGCGAGTCGCAGTATGCGACCGATCTGCAGAAGTGCATCAAGGCCGTCGAAGTCTTCGAACAAGACGAACTTGAAAAAGGGCAAATCTCACAGCCGCTCGAGCTCGTGATCTACGGCGGCCTGTCCGGTCGATTCGATCAGACGGTACATACTCTGCACGTCCTTTGGACGCTCGGTGCACCGCTCCCAGAAACCGGTCCGGGACCAGAACTGCTTTCAGAGCGGGACGAGGATGCTACCCTTGCGCGGAGAGCAAAGACATGGGTCGTCGGTGAACAATGCTTGGTTTGGATCCTCGAACCGGTGAGACTTGACAGGCAGGTATAGAGATCGATTATACTGTGTCACACTGACCCTTCGAAATCGCTTTCTGTCCTCAGGGTCGACATGTCATTCATGTATCGAATCCGCCGCTAGGTCCTACATGCGGTCTCCTTCCCCTTGCCACAAGTAGTGGAGCTCGCGTGATTTCCAAGGGTCTACGATGGAATCTAGGTTACGTGTCCTCCACCCTGGCTGAAGTTCATCAGAGCCTGGTAACTGAAAACTTTTCCTCATTCTTGCAGACGGTACCATTCCTAGCTCACTCCCTTCCTTCGTCTCGACCTCAAATCAAATCCCTTTCACTGGCGGAAAGGCGACCATCGAAGTCGAGACGGACAAGACAATTTACTGGAGCATAGAGCTGCAGGAATCGGAATAGTGTATGACGAACCGGACTCTACAACAGCGCCTTGCAGCCGCCACGTCGAACGTTTACCAAGTCAGACTGTTCCTTTCACAACTTTCAACGGACTCCTTTCGTTTCGAATGCATTCAACTTGTCAGCACCGGTCTCGCGCAACGAAAGGGCGTGAGGGTATGATGGGAAGCTGAAGCTGATGTTTTCATTGAAAAAGTCGAGGGTGAGAGAGGGAAGTCATGACAAAGAAAGACCGCTGCGAGCACTTGAGCTGCCCTTAGTCCTTCTTGCCGCCGCCGTGAGCCTTCTTGAGTTTCTCCTTGTCAACGAACTTGTGCAAGAGGTGGTCGTCCTTGTCCTCGTAGAAGAAGCTGATCTTCTGGACCAGCAGTACCTCGGCCGCCTTGATCTCCTTGTCGTGGATCTTCTTGATCAGATCGAGCTTCTTCTTCTCGGTCTCCTTCTTGTCCGGGCTCTCGTACTCGTCAACGCCGAGGTTGTCATCGATACCGTCGCGGCGGACGAGATGGAAGCTGTTTCCTCCATCGCCCGGTAAGTCTCCGGTTGAGCGGCGGAAGGAGACGATGTCGGCAAGGCTTTGGCCTTCATCGGCGAGATCCTCGCTACCTTGATCGAAGTGGCCACCATAGCCGAGAGCATGGTTGTCGGGACTACGCGGGGCAATGTCGGATTCTCCAGTCGCCGTCGGGGCGGACCTCGTGGGAGCTGCTGCCAGGATGGCGCAAAGTACGAGGGCAAGCTTGGAGCTGAGCTGCATCGTTCGAGTGCGTGCGTGGGATGTGAATTAAGGCTTGAGTGTTGGCGACGATCTGGTGAGGTGTTGAAAACGTTATCGTGGGTAAGGGTGGGAAATTGAGTGGGTGGTAACGTTGCGGGCTGACAGAAATCGATGTCGCTGAAGGTAGTATGACCCGGAGAGGATCTCAGGCCAGCGCTCTTATAGATGTTCAAGGGTCGACAGTGGCCCTATGCGTCGTTGGAGGACGCTCGAGGCGCATGCCCCGCCACGATTGCTGAGAGGCGGGCCGCAACGATACTGGAAGCGATCCAATTCGTTCAGCTGCGAGTATGTGGCTCCGCCTTGGACAGAGAGCAAGGCCCCGCCTTCTAGCAGAATGGCGAATGCTGATTGCCTGATAAAGCCGCCAGCGCCGCCGCCGGTCGTCTCCGCATGCGGACTTTTTGCGTTCCCCTGGGCGCGGAGGTGAAGACCGCGGGAGGAGGGAGGAGAAAGGGGAGGGGAAACGACAGATTCAAAAGAACCTACAGAGGGAGGGGAGGAGGGGAGGGACGAAGAATGCGATCAGTTCGCAAAACTCATTTCCTCATGGCGGGGCCTGCAAAGATGAGTGAGTTGGGGGTACGAAGCCGTTCGCATGAAAACCCGTCAGTATTGCGCTCATGAACGAGGGGAAGTGGGCTCTCCCTGTCATTAGAGTATAGCGGCCGGACTAAAGCTCAATGATATGATTCCTAGTACATCATTGAACTTGCAGGAGTTCCGAACGTGGCCAACATCAGCGGAGACGGACGTAGTTGGTTTGTTTGTTGTTGGATGTGTCAAATCCCATGACATGCGTTCTCAAATCTCAAAGCTCAAAACATGGATCGATCTTCCTGGCTATGTACCTTACTGCTTACATACATCACAATAAGGTTGATGACTGCGAATCATTTCTCAGCGGTGATACTCTTTGTGGATCTCTCTCCATACGTCCTTCTTTCGATGCTCACACTATCGCAATATGATGCAGACGGAAAGACTGAGACATCTATTGTGAGAAGGGAGAGGTCACGACAAGTCTAGAAGAACCAGCTGAAGCCGCCCTTCTTTTTCTCAGCCGCAATCTTCTTGGCGAGAAGAGCGTTGCGGTGGAACGTCTCGTGAGCGGCCGCAGCTTTGAACTTGGCGTCCGCATTGACCTCGGCCGCGGCCTTGTGCTTCTTGTCCGTTTTGATTTTTCTCGATCTTCTCCTCCTTGTGGCGGGAACCGGAGCTGCTCTTTCCTCCGTCGAAGCTGCGAGCACCGAAGAATTTGCCACCACAAAAACCGGAAGTTGCTGCTGCTGCCAATGAAGCTTCCGACGCTACTTTCAAACCCACCGTAGCGGCCGCCTCCAAACCACCGCAGCCACCGCCGAAGTCGTTTCCGAAGTCGAGTCCCTCGCGGAAGCCAAAGTCGTCCTTGCCAGAGCCTTGCTTATGCTCCTTCTTGAACCTCTTCAGGCCGGTCTTCTTACGGTGAGAGTCCTGGCCCTTGCTGTGATCGTCGCCACTCCTTGGTGTTTCCCTTGTTGTCGTTAGTTGTCGTCACTTCCGAAGCGGCCATGTCCAGAGCCCTTGTCGAAGCCTTAGTTGTCTCCTCCGAAGATGCCGAGCGCATCGCCGAAGTCGAAGCCGTTGTTGTTGCCGGAGCCGACGTCACCAGAGCGAGGGTGCAGCTCGACTGCGTCGCTGTCGCTGATAGCTACGGCGGATGCCATGGGATGGGCGACCAGGAGGGCACAGAGGACGAAGGGGAGCTTGAAAGTAAGCTGTATGTTGCCTAATATTTGGTTCAGAGTGGGAGTGAGAACAAAGCGTACGTGTGGGTGTGAGTATGTGGGAAGAAAGAGTAAGAGCGCCAGAGCTCTCCAAGGAGTGGTGTGGGAGAGATATATGAAGATAGCTTTAGCAGACCAGTGGGCGAAGGTCGACTACCCTTTTAAACCTTTCATCTCCGCGCCTGCAGAGTACGAAGGTAGGAACGCTCATCAACAACGAATGTCATAAGGCGACACGGCACATATAGGACCGAAGTCAAGACGTACTGCGGGTGGGAATAGGACAGCAGCACCATCGCCCGGTCAATCCAATGAGGGGCGTACAAAAACGTCTTGCGTTGCGGGTCTGATGAGAAGTGGGGTGTCGGTTCCTGATCATCAGGTGGAAGGAAAGAACTGTTAGCTCAGGAATGGTCGAGTCGAGGGTGATGCTTCGTGGACACCTTGGAATCGAGGTTCTGCTTCGGAAAACGTTGAGCGGAGCGGAAGGGAGTGAAGCATCTTAAGAGGCAGACGAAGAGTGTCAGCTGAGGGATGATAAGTTGGCGAAAGCGGACGAGATCGAGGGAGGTTTCAGGAAGACTGTGGAAGCGTGAAATTTCGACTGAAGAAGAAGATGCGATGATGGATGACAGTTTCAGGCAACGGACGGCCTCGACCGCATCGTAATTCATACCAACATCGGCACAATTTCCCTCCTGGCTCCAAGTTGTGAAGCCCTTGGGCATCTTTCGCCTCTTTCCCTGGAACTAAGCCGTCATCCCTTTCGAGCTGTGATCTCGTTATCTGGATTGTGGGCGGGTGTAGCGATGAGCTGAGAAGAATAATGGAAGGTAGAAAGGAGTAACAAAGAGTGAATTTGGCGCACATCACGTCGAGTGGGGACGATGATACCAGGCTGACTATGAAGCTTGGCCGTGGAGACTAGGGACTGGTCGAGGCTTGGGAAGGGCCAAAGGACTGAAGAAGGACTGAGATGTTGAGAAGAGTGGTGCTTGGGGAGGTAGCTCCTCCGGTCTTGAGAAGTCACGTTCGTGGTGCGATGGTGTATTTTTCTGCGCGACTTGAGGATGCGGTGTGGACCTGTCCGAAGTGGAAGCTTTGCAAGAAGGCTTCGGCCGGGTAGGCGGAGCTGACGTAGTATCGCTCGTCCTGCGGTGACGAATGGCTAGTCCAACTTGCAGCTCTGCGGAATGGGAGGGCATCCCTTGGGGGGGTTTTTTTAACTTGTAGCTCTTGCATTCACTGCTGCAGAACGCCGGTATATTGGGCACGATCCTGGGATCAAATCGGTCAGCCATGCATCCCTTGTAGCAGTCCTGTAAATCATTGTCGAAAAGTCTGATTGTTCAATGGCATGGTCTCGCAATCAGAACGCGCTCATTAGCTCGGGAACGTACACCTTTGCCGATAAGAGTCCAAATCGTGCACATGCAGCTCTATGGAGCAGGAAGCAAGACGGAGAGTGCGATGTCAGTAGAGCAGCTTGAGGGTCTTTGAAACGCCATACACGCAACGTACCGGGATTGCGAGGTCGCTATCGTCTGTCACATCGCAATAGCCCGGGTCCTTCGGATCGTCACAAATTGTGTTCTTCTTGCAATGGCCCGCGTACGTCTCTTGACACTTTTTCGGCAACACGAGACTGAGAGGAACCGAGTTGAGGGAAGATAGAAGAGGGAGATGTCAGAGTGAGGATAACGCAAGAAGAATTTACGGACGAGACTCACATAGCCCCAGTTCGCATTGACGGCGCTGATGGCGAACAGCATGCCGATGAGCATCAGGGCACTGAGCGACTTCATGTTGTTCGACTGATGGTAGGTAATTGAGAAGGTTTGGTCGCAACCTGGAAAAGCTTTGATGAGGGAGAGAGGAAAGGAAGGGAAAGGAGATGGGTGATGAAGCGTCAAAAATATCACTGGGAAGGCGTCCTCTTTATATGCGTTTGCCACTCACCGCGCCTCGGGGATGGTGAGGGGCAAGCTATTTTGACGAGGTCGCTTCCCTGCGACCAGATGAGAAGATAAGTTGCTGTCACCGAGAGTCGGGCTTCAGCCGCTATAGCGCGACGAATCAAAGGTTACTACTGTCGCTTCATCTCATATTCCCGCATCGCCCAGCCTATGCAAGGTACCGCCGATGAGTTCGCGTTCGTGCAAGTCAGGGCATTGCCATCCTGACGCCCGCCCTGACGCCGGTCGTCCGGCTGCTGGCATGGCCTCATCGCACCGAGCCAAGAATGAGAACGCAATGGTAGTAGTGCAGGTTGATGCGGAGGGAAAGTGTACATACAGGGGAAGTCGAAAGTATGGGTGGGATGTGGGAACAAATACAAAAAAGCAGTTTGCATATGGGGAGTCGGGGGTTTGGTTGCACAGGGTGAAATCCTCCTACTCCTACTCGTCCTCATCGTCGTCGTCATCAACATCATCATCATCCTCCCCGGACGATTCGTCCTCATCATCTTCATTCCCATCCCCATTCTTGCCCTTGAGACTTGCGATGAGCCGCTGGAGCTCGCTCTGGATCGCATTATATGGAGCGGCGTCGGTCGACGTCTTGACAGCAACGGCTGATAAGGTGGGTGCCCCTGGTGTTGTGTTTGATGACATCGTCGAGGGAGCAGAAGGAGGAAGTTCCGCTGGCAGGGAGGTAGGCACACCCGTCGCGTTCGTCGTATTCACGCCAGACGTGGGCACCGACTTCGAAAGAGCGAGAGCAGTACCCGGTCCGTTGACAACCCCTTCCTCCTCCGAATCGTCATCGTCCTCCTCCTCATCGTCGTCCTCGTCGTCCTCATCTACCTCCGCAGCCGGCCCTCCCTTCGCCTTGAACAACGCAATAAGCCGCTCCAACTCCGTCTGCACCTGTGCAGCATTCTGACTGCTCGCAGGTGCCGGTGCACGCGAAGCCGCATAGACCGGAGTCACAGCCGCTGCCGCCGCCGCAGCAGACGCAGGAACCGGAGAGCTCGGAGTACTGACGACGAATACGAGGGCGCCCCACCCTCAATCCGCTTCGCCTTCGCCGCCTCGTTCGCCGCTTGAGTCTGCGCCGCCTGTGCTTGCGCTTGCACCTTCGCTTGATCCCGAGCCTGTGCCTGCGCCTGTGCCTGCGCCTGCGCCTGCGCCTGCACAGCCGCCGCTGCCGCTTTCGCCACCACCGCCTTCTGCTCGCTCTCCACCGCCTCCCTCTGTTCAGCTGTATAGCTCGCCGGAAGCGGCGGTCGACGGGACACACCGCCAGGAAGCGGGACGGTGCCCGAGCGCGTGTACGCGTTCGCAGCCTGCAACATCGCTGATGGGAGTGGTTTCGCGCGGCAATGGTGCAGGTCGAGCATGGCTAGCGGCGTCGCTCCCATTCGAAGACAACATCGAAGATAGTGAGTGACAGAGCTTCGCAGCTCTAGGCACTCGGAATTGTGGGTACCAGCCCAAGCAAATCATTCTCGCACGGATGACTGATCACGCTTTCCTTCGATCGTACAGAGCACCAATGGTGACCAGGTACATCGTGGAGTGGAAATGTGCCAAGGATCAACGTTTCTGCGCTATTCCAGCGTTCCGTCAGGCGTCAGACTCCAAGTCCATATCCATCATTCTACATATCAGCAAATAATACAACAACAACAATGTTCAGTGCGCAAAGAGCCGCGCATCTGCGTCCGATCGAGTAAGAACTAACGACTGAAGTCACAGTCATCATGTCCGCCCCGCCTTTTCTCTTCCCCGAGCTCACCTTCATGGTCAAGGCAGACCAATTCTTCGAGATGTAACTGCCGCAATTTGAGGCGGGTTCGATTGAAGTCGGTTGACTCTTTGAGAGAAATATGAGGCCAGCCGGTCAGATCTGCTTGCTTTTGTGCCTCGCCTTTTCGATCAAGTGCGGTCAAGTCATTGAGCTCGCTCCGGAAACGTTGAACGTTCCGCACTCAGTACATTTCTGGTGAGCGAAATGAGAACGTACCTGAGTCGTACGCGCTGGTACACGACGGCTTTCCCATGATGGCTACAAACCTCCCAGAAGTTTCGCTCTTGCTTAGCTCCAGCACTATCAAGTTCCAACCACTTTCAGCTGACTTCCAAAAAAAATGGTGCAGAACAGGCTACGTGAAATTTATTGAGGGACGAGAACGAGCAAAAGGAGGAAAGAGATGGCATGTCTAAAAGAAGCCCAGACCGAAGCCGTTCTTCTTCTTCTCAGCTGCAAGCTTCTTGGCGATGGCCTTGTTGTGCTTGAGATCCTCGTGAACAGCTGCAGCTTTGAACTTGGCGTCCGCATTGACCTCAGCCGCGGCCTTGTGCTTCTTGTCATTCTTGATGTGCGCTTCGACCTTCTCGACCTTCTCCTTCTTGTTCTTGTTGGATCCGCCGAAGCCCTTGCCCTTGCCGTGTCCCTTGCCCTTGTTTCCGTGACCGGAGTTGTCCTTGCCGTGGCCAGAGTCGTCTTTGCCTCCAAAGTCAAGCCCACTGCCGAGCCCAAAGCCGTCCCGACGATCGAAGTCAAAGCCGCCGCCAAAGCCGTCCTTGCCGGATTTCTGCTTCTTCTCCTTCTTGAACTTCTTCAGGTCGGCCTCCTTGTGGTGAGAGTCCTCCTTGGCAGCCGCAGCATCGAACTTCGCCGCCGCCTTGACAGCCGCAGCGTCCTTGTGCTTCTTCGCATTCTCAGCGGCTTTGAGAGCCTTGAGCTTCTTCTCGGCCAAGCGGTGGTGTCCGCCGTGGCCCTTGCCGTGGTCCTCGCCTCCCTTCTTGTCGCCTTCGAAGAAGTTGCCAAAAATGCTGCCGACGTCGAGGCCTTTGTTCTGGCCAGAACCGATGTTGCCAGAGCGAGCAGCCAGCTCGGCAGAGTTGTTTTCGCTGGCGAAGGGGGCAGAAGCAATTGGCTGGGCCACGAGGAGGGCGCAGAGGACGAGGGAAAGCTTGGAGTTGAGCTGCATCTTGAAGCGAGTGTGAGTGTGAGTGTGAGAGAGGAAAGAAAGAGAGAGCGAGAGCTGTCCTGCGTGATGAGTGAAGGATGAGTGATGTGATGAACGAGCACCAGACAGCGGGTCGACCTGCCCTTTTGTACCTTCATCATCTTCATGCCTACATGACCGAGAGGCTCTTTGCGCTCCTTCACGCCTAGGCACGCGTGCCTTACTGAGCAGGCCTCGCCTAGTAGCCCATTCTGGTAGGCCCCGTCTGGTTCGATGGCTTTACTGTAGGAGGGGAGCCTCGGCAGTGGTGGCCCGCAATCTCACCTTGACGTTGAGCTGAATGCCAGAAAGCTGACAAGCTGAAGATCGATTGAGGGAAGAAGAGTGAAGTAGCGCTCCGCAAGTCGCGAGTCATTTCACCCATGTGGTGTGGGGCTGCTGAGGGTCAATGAGTTCGTACAAGGTCTGCTGAATGAGGAGGGCTGGCTACTTTCCGCGTCCATGACCGGGCGGGGTGATTCCTCGAGAAGCGTCAGTCGAGGCGGACTGTGCACTCCGTATAGCCGCAGTTCGAAGAGAAGCACACAGGGCCCCCCATGGCCCCATCCTCGAGGTCAATGTCGAACGTGAGGACGGGAGAGTGAGGACGAGGGGCACAGGTAAGGGCGAGGGAGGGGCTCGCGATCAGCCCGTGATCATGGTCAACCGTCGGGCGACCATAAGCACTGCACACTGACCATGCCTCCAGCTCAAGGACCAACCAGCACACCTCACAGAACACAGAGAGCAGAACACACCGGGACTCGAGTCTGTGATTTATTCCCCACCAGCCCGCGCCGTCAGCGTGCGCACTTCAGAGAGGTGGACGAGGCAGAAAACTCTGACACCCGCACCCGCTGTGTTTCAGATACAATTCCGTCTGAGTTCACTGTCCTCACAATTCCTCCGCTCACTCATTGGCAATCTCAGCTGACCGTGAATCAACTTGACATGAAAGCAGGGTGAGGCGGTCCAGAAAAATCACACTGCTGCAGAAAGCGTTCGATTTGCGTTCTTGAAGTGCTTACGGTGATGGATGAGCAAGGGATAGCAGGAGGTGGTTGCGGTTGGAGTCATGATCATCCGATCACACAGCGCCAGTTTCCCACGGTCCGGCATCGGGCTTGCCCACATTCCTCTTCCTCTGCACGACCGCGGTCAGAAGCTTTACGTTCGCAAACAAAAGCGTCTCATCAAGTGATCAACACTTTGGGCTCTGTTGCGATTGCTATACTTTCTGAGGACATGGGATCTCCAGTTTCACACTGACGAATTTCAAGCGACACAACACATGCATTTGTGCGATGGGAAGAGGTTTGAGGTGACAGATGAAGAGAGCAGCTTTGGTCGCATCGTTCTAATGTGAGATGATCGGAGCGGGTGAGAAGATGAAGAGAAAGCGAAGTCGGACTCAATCAGCCTGGTAGAACTCGGGGCCAGCGACGATGTGCTCGTTGAGCAGCGTGAGATTTTCGGGAGTGACAAAGACGTCCCTGTCCACGAGAGCGATAAACGCAGTTCCTGTAGAGCGATAGATGAGAGCAGAAGACATGAGTAACTTTGACTTGATCGCAACGAGGAGGTAGGAAATAGAGAGACTGACCATTGATGACGCCTGGTTGCGATAATCGAGAAAAGGCAGGATGTGATCAGTGCGCCGTCTTGAACACGGGAAAGAATGGGAAAGGGAGACTCACGCTGGCCTACGTCAGGGTAGATAGTGTCACCGGGTTGCGTGGTCTTGGCTGTACGACTGGTCAGATTACGCTCGAAGAGGGGCGTGAAGGTCACGTTGAGGTTGCCGAACCATGCTGCAAAGCGTGGCACCCCGCTCGTGTTTGTCTGAGTCAGCTGGTGGTAGGGTCCTTGAATCTCGCCAGGTCGATCCCACTATGAGAACAAAAAGTGTAATCAGCGCCGTCCTATGCTGGGAGAAGCTCAGGCAATCCCGGCCACTCACACTTAGCTCAACCACTCGGCCAGGGTAGGTCAGCGAGGTGAGGTTGTGGGCGATGTCGGGTCCACCAGCGCTTGCACCGGCAGCAATGGCGTCTGGCTGGTTGTCTACGTAGAGGCGGGGGAAGATCGGCCACGGCAGTGGCTTGTTCTCCTTGGGGCACTGGGTAATCCAGCGAGAGAGGATCGTCCAGTGCATGCAGCATGGCCTGTAAGTAGAGGAGAAGGTCATCGTTTCTGTGGAGAATATAGTTGTACAAGGTCACGATGCATGGTGCTCACCTTTGTCAGACCAGTAATGAACCAAACGGTAATGGGGAAGAAGCCCTCCAGCTGGCGGAAAGGTTGACTAGCCTCGGTGACGATGGCCTGCTGGACGATAGATGCTGGACGATAGATGCTGGTGCTACTTTCGCCGACCTGCGAGCTGCATGAAATGAGCGGGCGGGCGTCTACGGAAGTATCGGAACGCTTCTTTTTTCTTTCACCTTGGAACGTTTTTTTTCCTCTCTCTCTCTCGCTCTCTCTGCCCTTCAACTTTCCCTGGAGGACACCCACCTCCACTCACATGAAATCTCAACAGAACTAAAGCAAGGCTCAAACTTCAGAAAACGTCACTTGGTGCTGCATGGCCATAGACGTAGCGTTTTTCCCTCCTGCCTACACAGTTCAATTATTCGCACCCGTGCCTTACAAAGCCTGTGATCACCGTGCCTCCCTTCGCATAGCCTCCGCATCGACGCCAGGTTAAAGAGGTACTCATCAGCCTCCGGATGAAGCATGAACTGCAGCCGGAAGGAAAGGGAAGGGATTAAGAAATTCGCTCTGATTGATTGAGGGAGGGAGGGAGGGAGGGAGGGAGAGGGGCAAAATTCAACATGGAAGGATGGGGATGGACATGGTGAAGTTGAGGTAGTCTGTAATACTTGGGTAGCCAAAAAGAATTGAGCAAGGTGGTAGGTTGAGTAAAGACTTCGGATGATAGGGATGGCGAAGGCCAGACGAAAAAAAGGAAGGATGGCGAGGAGGTTGGTTGGGGCGAAGTCGAAAAATGGACCGGAGACATCAAGCACAGCAGGGAGGGAAAGAAGGGAAACAGTCGAGCTCGGAAAAGGCCGAAAGGAGGAATCCTCGAAAAACGTTCGCGTGAAACCCGAATGGAGGCCGATCGCAACCAGCCAAGAGAACATCCAGCGAAGAAAGTCCCCAAGAGTTCCCTTCCCCGTATACGCGCGCTTCGGAGCGAATGGAGATTTTCCTCCTCCTGATCAATCACCATCCAATTCAACTGCCATACCTCGCCTCTTCGACTCCCATCTCGCTCGCCGAGCGCGGACCGCCCCGTCGCTGCTGCTGGGCCAATCTCTGCATCTCAACCAGATCCATCTCCGTCGTCGTCGTCGTGGTTGGGATGACGTCGTCGTCGCCGTCCCCAACCACCACCACCACCGGCGACCCTGCTGCCGTTACTCCTCCTCCTCCTCCTCCTCCTCCTCCTCCTCCTCCTAATGTGCCGCCGACTCCATCCGAATCTGTGGTAGACGACGAAGAAGCGTTCCACCGCCGACCGGAGGAGAAGTACTCCTCCGCACTCTTCTCCATCTCCGCAATCCGATCCTCCATACTCATCCCGAGCAGCTCACCGGATTCCCTCGGTCCCCCTCCATCTGATGCTGCAGCGTCCGGAGTAGGTACAGCAGCAGGGTTCGTCCCGCCGGGAGCGGCCGAGAGCGTCGAAGGCGGCAGGTACGAAGCCGGAGCTGGGCCCGAGGCCGGTATTGAGGAGGTCGAGGCGGGGACTACCACACCCGGCGTTCCCACAATCGGACTGAGCATACTCATCCCTCCATACCCGCCCGCAGCAGGCCCAACAGCCTCAGGCCCCAACCTCGGCGGCACGAACGCACGCGTCCGATTCGCCATACCCACACCCGCGCCGGCCGTAGACGAAGCAGCAGCAGCAGCCATCGGCGTAGACGTCGGTCTCCGCGGACCCGCTGCGTACGAGCTCGGCTCGCCCAGCCCAGACACACGCGGCCGAGCTCCCAGGATACCCGCTCCACCACCACTACCGACACCGCCGGGCAGGACGACGGCCCTCCGCCCCCCGGGCACGCTCCCGTTCGCCACGGACGCAGGCAGGCTGGACATCGGCGTCGATACCGAGGACACGACGGACATCTGCACCGCGCCCATTCCCGCACCCGCTGCCGAAGACGATGAGGACGCTCCTGCGGCGGCATGCGCGTGGGTCGATGCTCCCCCTCCTGCCCGACCGGAACGAGACCGGTCCGAGGAGGAAGATCCACCAAGACCGTCCGAAAGCGGCAAGGCCACATACCGCGTCTTCGACGAGCCCGCGCCCGCACCTGCCGACGACGTCGGCCCACCCAACCCAAGCCCAGCCTTAAACCGCCCCACAAGACCAACACCTCCCGACTGCTGCACTGACGGCCCGCCACTGGTGCCCGTGCCCCACTGATGTCGACCATGGTAACCCCCAGTCTGGCGCAAGTCGATCGCCGCGTCGGTGCTGGGTGCGCGTCCGTAGACCGGCCGCTGGTGATGATGCGAGAACGGGGAGGACAACGACGAGGAGCCGGGGATGCCGTCCTCGCCTACACGTCCACCGTCGAGCGCAGGCAGGTCATCCTCGTCCTCGTCCTCTTCAGAGTCAAAGTCATCCTCGTCCTCGGAGTCGTCCAAGTCATCCCCGTCGTCGGAGTACAGCGAATCATCGCTATAGAGAGAATCGCCATCATCCTGCTCATCCTCGTCGAAATCAAGATCATCGCCGATAAACAGCCGCTGGCGCTCCGCCTCGACCGAGGGTCCCGCTCCGCCACGGACCGAGAACGACGAACCAGCCGACGCCGACGACCGTGCATTCGCCCGTCTCCTCCTTCTCCTCCTAGACGACGCGCCGCGTCCCACCCTCGCCTCCTTCTCCCCATCATCTGCCCCCCCATCGTCCGCCAGATTCTCATCATCCAGCCCATCCACCGCCTTCCGCGCGACGTGCATGAGGTAGAAGAAGATGCCTATGCAGAGCACCACACCCACAAGCCCCGCAATCCGCTTGACGCGCTCGGCCGTCGCGCTCCGTGCCTTCTCCTCCTCGCTCTCCTCCCCCCCTCCCTCCCCCGGACCAGAGCCAGTGCCGGACCCATTCTCAGCCCCATGATACGCCGCAAAGTTCTTTATGCTCGTGCCCAGGCCGGTATGTACGAGAAGTTTGGGCAACGCCAACGCCGTACACGTCGTATACGTCCTAAACGTCAACGTCGGACTGCTCGCCAACAGCGTATTCATCAAGTTGTACGGATAGGGCGCGAGCCGAATCAAGAACAGCAACTTGGGCTGTTTCTCAATGGCGCGTACGACTTTCTTCAACCCGCCGCTCTTGTTGAGGAGGCCCTGCATCCAGCCTTTGAGCATGGTGCGGGAGAGGATGAAGACGGTGATGGCCCCGCTGAGGGCGGCGATGTAGGAGATGATGAAGCCTTCGATCATGCCGAAGGAGAAGCCGCAGAGGACGATGAGGGTCGAGTAGAGTGGCATCGGAGCTGTTTTGTTTTTCAGGAAATGGAGTTAAGTTGTCAAAAAATGTGATATGCGAGAACGCGTGCTACCTTCTGGCCTGGGTACGTACGGAAGGTGGTAAGGAAGATCAGCCCGCCCATGACGAACTGGCCCCCCAGGCCCAACCTCTGCAGCGTCTGCGACAGCTCATCCAGCGCGGTGAACACCTTCGTATGAAAAACAATCACAGTCCCCGTACTTCCCAAACTGACAGCCAACCAAATCAAGAAGGGCACATATGCGTCCAACCACTCGGGCTTCCACACCCTCTCCCTCGTGCGCGGGTCCCGGAAGGCATCGTCGACTTCGCGACAGGTGCGCATGAACCAGCACCCGATCCGCCTGGCCGTCGTCTGCGGGTGGAGGAAGGCGGCGACGGTGTTGAAGAAGAGGATGGAGGCGATGGAGCGCATGGACGATAAGGCGGGCCGGTGGGAGAGCGGGTAGGAGGCTGCTTCGTTGGTGTGGCTGCGGCGGTGGTGGGAGGTGTAGTACGGCCCGTACCGGCCTGACTGGGAGGAATGCTCCGTCTCGTTGGAGCCGAGTCTGCGATGGTGGTGTCGTTCAGCCACGGCGGCCATGTCGAGCAGGCCGTCCGTGGAAGTCCCTGGTGCAGCAAGAGCGGCGGCTTCTGCGGCCTGTCTTGCCTTCCTCCTCGCCCTTCTCCGTCGGCGTCTCTTGCGGTCTGCGTGGGATCCTAATGAGGCCTTTGACTTGAGATTGATGGCCCCCCTGCGCGCCTGTGGTACGATGATGGGACTGGCGGTGAGAAGTTTGGAGGAGGTGTCCGCCGAGAGGGGTCCATAAACCTGCGGCGAGAGACCGGTGGTGGTGATGAGAGGTGCGCTGGGTGCGAGTAATACGGGCGCAGCTGAGGATGAGGATGAGGATGAGATGGTGATATGAGGCTGGGGACTGAGAGTGAGTGGGAAGAGCGGTCTGGAGTCTGGTCTTCCCGGGGGAACGGACATCCTGCCGCCATGACCTTTACCAGCCTCGTCGTCGTCGTCGTCGTCGTGGTCATCGCCGTCGCTGATGTGAGTGACGAAGCGGGGGGTGTCGTGCAGCCAGGGCGGGTTGTGGTGGTGGTGGGTTGCGGAGAGGGGCGAGTGTACGGAGTCGCGCTTGCTGATTGCTGATGTGCCTGCGAATGCGGGTGAGAGTGGCCCTGGGCTGAGGTTGATGCCTGGGAGGGAGGAGCGGCGGTCGTGCTGGTTTGTGGTGTTGGTGAGTGCGCTGTGCCTGACGCTTGCTGAGGTGGGTGTTGCTGATGTGATGTGGGGCGACATGGGCCGCTTGCTGGTGGTGACATTGTCGATGTGGTGCACTGTTGTCCTGCGCCTGGCGAGATTGGCTGCTGCTGCTGCTGCTGCTGTTGCTGCTGTGTCTGCTGTCTGTTGCTGGTGCTGGTGCTGTGGTGGGACAGACTGTGGGCGATCACCAACTGGCTGTGACTCATGGAGGTGCTGGAGATAGGGCGGCAGGGGAGAGTTGGCGCGGCGGTGGTGGAGCTGGCCCTGCTGCTCCTGGAGCGGCGAGCCAGTTGCCGACCCAGACCCAGACAGTGGAGACGGCATTGCGCTGCACGCTCTCGCCCCAAGCAACGCGACCACCTAGACACACGGGGGGAGGCACAGGGAAGACGCAGTGAGCAGCGAAGCAGTGAGCAGCGAGCAAGAAGCAGTGAGCAAGGAAGAGCACAAGGGCGAGCACGACAGCGACAACGGGAGCACGGTCGCCGTCCACTTGCAGCATGCACCACTCACTCGGGACTCGGGTCTTTCACGCAGAAGCTCCTGTATTTTCAATTTCAAAATCGCTCACTCCCTCCCCCCTCCCCATCGCCAGTATACAACGACTCACACACACTTACTCAGTACTCAGTACTCAGTACTCAGTACTGATAGACACACGACTCTACGCTGCGATCTGTGCATGCGCTGTCGTCTGCTGCAGCCACTCGCTCTCATCGTCACCCTCTTTCCGCTCTCTCCCCAAGTTTCCCCTTGCTCCCTTGCCACCGACATGTCTCCATCTTCTGCTCTGACCTCTCCTCTTGATCATGGAGTACAACAGCAACAACAACCCAGGCTCCAACTCTTCTTTGTGAGCTGACCCTTCTCTCTTTCTCTCTGTCTGATTCCCTCCCTCCCTCCCTCTGAACCCCTTTACATATCTCTGATCTTGACCAGGACTGGGACGAGACCATCACAGCACACGACACCCTCAGCCTCATCCCACCCCAACACACAACACCACCCTTCGCAGACCTCGGCAGCGCATACATGCAGGACCTCGAGTCCTTCCACTCCGAATTCCAGCAGAAGAAGAACAGGGACACCACACCTCAGGACCTCGTATCTATCTACGGACTCCACCCTGGTTCTGCTCCGCATCTCACGCCGGAACTGGCCGCTGAGTTGGAATACTTGCATGCGCTTGATCAGGTTGAACTCACCAGTGTCAACAGGACCGAACGGAGCGGGATCTTCGTCGGCTGGGATCCTGTTCACGCTCAAGAACGGGCAAAGTCTAGGGAGTTCGTCCAGATCAGGACAGGGTGGCGGGATGTCGTCACTTGGTTGGTCGAGCAGGACAGTCGGGAGGTTGAGATGCATGTCATCAGCGTGAGGTTCGTTAATGTCCTTATATATACTTTTTGAAAGTTCCCTCCCCAGCTCAACTTCTCCCCTTCCGCGCGCTCTCTCTCTTACCAATGACGTTACTCCAGCTGGTCAGCAACTTTCATCCTCGCCGGCCTCCGATCCCACCCAGACTCCCTCCTCCCCCCAGCCTCCACCTACCCAACGACACTAAACGCGAACGACCCAGTCCTAAACACCAACAACCTCGGCGCCGGAGCCCTCTCCAAATCCTCCTCAAAATCAGAATCAGGAGTAAAAGCAGGCATCCGAACAGGCAAGCACAAACTCGACGTCCTCCGCTCCCTCGTCCATCCAGCCTCTGGGACGACGACGGCGACGACGATTACAATCTACGTAGGCGATAGCAGTACCGACCTGCCCTGCCTCCTACACGCCCACATCGGCATCCTCATCGGAAACAAGCACTCCATGCTCACGAAGCTCGACGGATTGGGCGTCGTTGTTGAGAATGTGGACGCCTTCTTGGAGAGGTGGCAAGAGATGGGCAGGCGGGCGTTGGGTGGCGGGATTGGGTCTACGCAGGAACCCAGGCTGGTCGGAGTGGCAGATTGGGTCGACGTCCTCCGCATCTTCCGCGCTCTCAGCTGAAAGAACAAATCATACATGACAGTACAGTTACAGGAAATAGAAAGAGGCTTGGGGCATTGAATATATGAATTTCTCTCAGGGTGCAAGGGCGTGACGGGAAAGAAAAGAAACAGCAAGGAACGGTAACCGATTGTCTGTATACATCAAACGAAAAAGGGGGCATATTCCCCTCTGGCGCGCCGCCTACAGCCACACGTCCCGCTCGCCCATGTGCAACGTCTTCGGCACCCGCCCCACATACAACGCCGTAACACTCCGCCGCTCCACCCAGCGATGCATCCCCTTCGAATGCTCCATCGGCGTAACCTCCTCCTCCTCCTCCTCCACCTCCACCTCCTTCCCCGCCTGCACGGTCTTCTTCATCCCACCCACCACAGCAGCAGGGGAGCCCAGACCCAACTGCCGCCCCACATCCGGCGTCGGCGCCCTCTGCAACTCGGTATCAAAAACAACAGCACTCTGCTCACCGCCATACGCCCTACTGATCCCCGTATCAATGACCATGATCTTCGCCTGCGGACACCGCACCACCACCCCGTCGAAGTTGGGCGTGTGGCCCATGATGAGAAAATCGACGAGCAGGAGGTGGGACGCGTTCTCGGCGCGGGAGCAGACGAGGGAGTCGGAGGCGTCGAGGGCGTAGCCGCGGTACCAGAGCGGACCGTCGGCGGAGTACAGCGATGCTTCGGTGGGTGTCGTGTCTGGTGGTGAACGTCCGTCCGGGTTCGGGTTGGACAGTGCCTTCCGTAGGAAACTCGTGCCGAGCGTGTTGATCCTGTCGATGCCCGCATCCCTACCGTCCCCGCCACTCGCAGCCCACTCGGGCGTGATGCCCCCATGCACGAAGTTCGCCCGGGGCGTCTCGTACTCCTCCGGCAAGAACTCGCGGGGCAGTAAGTCGACCGACGCAGTGATGTTGTAGTGATCCAACCACTCCATCCCGATCCAGCCGGTGGACGAGATCGCCTTCCTCCGCTCCCTCGCGCCCCCGAAGGAGTCCAAGTCGGCCGAGGTGACGTACCGCCAGTCCTTCAATGCGTTCATGACCTCGTGATTCCCCAGCAGATTCACCACCTTCCCCGGGGGGTCCAGCCCGGAAGCCTGCCGTCTCAAGGACGCGAACATCCGGTATAACTTGATCGTGTCCGTACCCCGATCGACGATATCCCCCGTACTGACGAGCACATCATGCCCGCCGACCCAGCGCGGCGTGCCATCTTCCAGTCTCGCTTCGGGCGAGGCATCAATCAGGTTGGCCATCTCGAGCACGTTCAGCGCATGCTCATAATCCCCGTGTAAGTCCGCCACGGCCACCAACCTGCGATGGATGAGGGCGTCGGGGGCGTCCGCTGCTGGATGGGCAGGATGCGGCACCCGGTCTTTCGGACGGGCGAGTTGGATGCCGAGCTTGTTGCGGCGCGAGGAGGAGCTGGAGACGCCGGTCCATGCCGTCCAGCTGAAGACGGCGAGGAGGAGGACGAGGAGGAGGAGACGATGGAGGGGCGAGCGCGGGAGGAGGTAGGTCCGTATGGTCGATGTGGAACTGCGATTTCCAGCTTTGGTTGTGCCTAGGTCCCATTCGTCGCCTGATCGCTTGGGCCGGCGCGAGGACGTGGTATGTCCAAGGAGCGGCATCTCGTCGATTCTCCCTTCTGATTCTTCGTCCTTCGCGCCTTTGTGGTGTAGTGTTCGGTATGAAGGCGGGTACTGCTGCGCGCCGCTGGACATTGGGGTGCCGCCGGGGGAGAGGAGTGAGGCGAGTGTCGCTGTCTGTCCTCTGCCTTGATGATCGTCGTGGTCGTCCAGCTCATCTCCATCCTCGCCTCGGTGCTACTTCCAGAGTTTTGTCGGGCACGGACCTCATACATACCCTCGCTCGACCTCATCATCGGCATCGCATTCATAAAAGACCAGCTCAATGCCCTGACACACTGATCGAGGGAGAAGATGGTGTGCGGGGTCTGACGTTGTGATTGTTTATGGCACGGAAAGAGGCAGAGGGATGTGTGAGAGAGAGAGAGGGCGGTGATGGGACAACAGAGGGTAAAACGTGAAAGAGTTCCGGAGAAAAGAATCATCATTGGCTCCGGGATGTTGCTACTGTAACCGACCCATCTGGGGAGTTTCCAAAGGGTCCTCAAGTAGCCTTGCCTTGCTTTGCCTTTCGTTTACTCGATCTTGAGGAGCTCGACCTCGAAGCAGAGCGTTGCGTTCGGGGGGATGACCGGGGGGAAACCGCGAGCGCCGTAAGCGTAGTCGGGGCTGCAGCTGGAGACACAGAGAGAGAGAGAGAGATAGATTTACGAGGGAAAGCATCAGCGATCGCTCAGTGCCTTTCTAGATCTGGGCGAGGGTTGAGAAACTCACGTCAGCTTTGCCTTCTGGCCGAGGCTGAGCTGGGGGACACCCTCGTCCCAGCCCTTGATGACGCGACCGACGCCAATCTCAGTGATGAAGGCCTTGTTGCTGCAAGGGGTTCATCAGCGTGATACGATGCCTTCTTGTCAGCTTCGGGACATGCAGGTGAGGAAAATCACGGGTCGTTTGACGTACCGGTCACGGGAGCTGTCGAACACAGTGCCGTCGGGGAGGGTGCCGACGTCTGAATGCGGTATGAAGGGGGGGGGAAGAGCGTTGAGTGCCGGGCATGTGAACAGACGGCGTTCAAGTAGAATGACTTACAGTGCATGTGAACGCGGTCGCCTGTGGAATGCACAGATTGAACAGTCGTGAGTACTGGAGTGGTAGAGGGGGGTCAAGGAGAGGGAAGTACGTACCGGGCTTGGGGAAGTTGGTGCCGTCGCCGGGAGCGAGAGATTCGACAGTGACACCTGCGAACGAGAGAGAGGGGGGTACGGTTGTCAGAAGGTGATGATCCTGTTACGTTCGCAAGTCAGGGTGAGTAGACAGATACTGACCCATGGCTGTAGATGAAGCGGTGAAGCTGCGAGTGGGAGTGGGAGTGCTGGTACGGGATCGAAGAGAGAGGCACGAAGCTGGGTGCGTGTTCCTCGTGCGCGTGCTGGTGCTGGTGCTGATGGAGAGCGAGAGCGAGAACGTCGACAGCTGGCGTGCTCCGTGCGTGACAGTCAAGAGCGAGCTCCGCGAACGGGCCACCATCCCAGCTGCTGTTGCAAAGCCAAAGGTCACCGAACCTCGATTCCATTCGGCCGAGAGAAGAGCAACACCACGAACACCAAGATAAGAAGAACGCAAGAGATCAGCGATCAGCTGGCGAAGAGGGAACGCGAGGCTTGGGGACTGGAGCGACTTCGAGCGAGGCGCCCAGTTGGAACGCGAGCATGCTCCGAGGCCTGCGCAAGGGAGAGGGGGAGTTTCAGGTGCAATCACGTACCTGTCATACTGTAAATTCTGGTCACAACGAGGGAGCCCGATGAGAGAACTGATGAGTACGACGGGAAGCATCTGCGGGAACCAGCTCAGCAAACCACTCACATCTCTTTTCTCTGTCTGTGTATCTGCGCAGGAATCAAATGCCAAAAGAACAGTGTTCTGCTGTTTTGTGTGAGAAGATCGATGTGCGGAAGTGCCGTCGGTGCGATGGTGGAAGTCGAGTTCGAGTCAGTCGGGAACGGGTTCCAACTTTCCAAGGGTTCACCTGCAGCAAAGTCAGTGAGTCAAGACCTCATCAACCACCACCTGTTTCAAGACGCTTCAACGCTTCAACCCATCGACCATCCGGCCTCCCCAAAACCTCTTCAACCCTTCCGCCGCTTCCCACCACCCTCGCTCGCAAAGAATGTTCCTCTCTGAGCGCAGGTTTTTTCGGTGCTCACCTCACCTGCTCCTGCTGATTGCTTGAGTCGCTGACCCTCATTCCTTCTGAGTGCAGATTTCCCATGCTAAACATTCCTTCTCTCTTGTGCGCTGACCCTCTTTCTTCTCACAGGACCTCATCCCGCCTCCTTTCACTTCTTCATACTCCCTCCGTCGTCTTCCCTCGTCCGCTCGCCCTACGTTCCGCTACTTACTGCTCTCGACTTCGACAAGATTTTCGAAGCGCGTCCTTCGCTTGTTCCCACCAGTCTACAGCAAAGCTATGGAGCACGAGAAGGGACCGTGGACCGGACCGGACGTCCGGCCTTTCGTCAGCGACGGACCTCCCTTCCAATGCTTCGAGCATATCTTCCACCCGCCGTGGTATCGACCGCACCATGAGCCCATCCTCCTCCCGATCGACACGCTCAAAACCCTCAAGAACTACCTGCAGCGGCAGTGCAAGCGGCTTGCGGATTTGGGCATACATGTGCCAAAGCAGCTCAAGAACGCCAAATACGAGTACGAACTTGCTTGGAGACGTCGGAAGGGGCTTCCCATCAACAGCAGGATGCAGCACTGGGAGCAAGCTGTGCTGATCCCACTGCGTCAGAATCTTTCTATCCTTTCAGCTGCACAGTAAGTCTCCCGTTCATCCATTTCCACTTCTGTACGCCCGCTTACCCGAACCTGCTTCCTCTCCTTTCCTTCTGGGGCAGAGATTTCCAATCCACGCAAGCAGGAGGCAGTCGAGACCTGTCCAGCGGAGGCTTTCGTTGCCCGCGCCTCAGTCCGCTGCCAGACGCGGCAACAACGCCGCACGGTTCGGTGGTTGCGAAGGGCGGCAGGAAGCAAGTTGGAGACACGGTCCTTGACGAAGCCTGCCGAGGCGGAACGACCAGGCCCTTGTCCCAGTGAGGAGCGCTTCGCACCAAGGTGTTCGCCCTTCCCATCTTGAATACGCACCCAGCACCCTGCTCGCATCCTCTCTCTCCCTCCCGGTCCATCGATTCTCTTTTCGGTCATCTGACTCGACGATCCACAGTTCCGACCTCGTGGCTCCTCATCTCCCGACACGTCCTCCCGTTCTCCTTTCGTTTCATCTACATACGTGGCGCCGTCGTCCAGGAAACTCGCCCGCAGTATCTGCATCTGAGCGCTCGCTCGACCTCTCACTTGCAGATGGAGATTTCCCTGCCTCGTCGAACGCGCCACTTCCTTTTCTTCCGTTCCCATTTCCTCTCCTCTCTCTCTCCCAACGTCACATGTCACAGAGCCTCGGTCCAAATCAAAGTGCATATTTTGCTCATACTTCACAGTGGCTACGTGACAGGTTGCGAACGGAAAGTGAGCAGGTAAGGGAGGTCTGGTACATATAGAGCAACGCGTGATGAAGGGGCGTACATATCCAGCACTGCAAGCTACACTCTGACTCATTGACATAAGGTCCCAGGCGACCTTATCGCGGTCTTCCTCTGCTTCTTTATCATTGTGCGCAATCAATCGATCAGACCCTCTCTGAGTCCGCTATGTGTACTGATTCAATCAAACTTGTAAGGATTTGCATCCACAGTCAAGACAAGACCCGACTAAGAAAGTAGGAAGACGTATATTGCATCGATGTTCTTTTCCTAGCCGCTAGTCGAGAAGATGATCGCCGGCCCTCCTAGATGTCCTAGGTCCGACAGACTGGCCTGAGCTTCGGCTTCTGTTGCATTGATCATCATCAGGAAACTGGCTTTCTTTAGACGATCTTGAGGAGCTCAACCTCGAAGTGGAGCGTTGCGTTCGGGGGGATGACCGGGGGAGCACCGCGAGCACCGTAGCCGTAGTCGGGGGTGATGCTGTGAAGGGGGTCATAGATAAGCATGAGTGCACCAGTCCATAACCGTTTCTCGAACCCCAGGAACAATTGGCAAGGGCGAGAGGCCCGAAAAGAAATTAACTCACATCAGCTTTGCCTTCTGGCCAAGGCTGAGCTGGGGGACACCCTCGTCCCAGCCCCTGATGACCTGACCGACGCCGATCTGAGTCTCGAAGGGCTCGTTGCTGCAAAAAGAAAGAAATGGGTTAGCTTTCTTTGAAAGAAACTTGGGAACTCCAAGGGCAAATTGGAGTCTAGAGGACAGAATTCGGGCCACGTACCGGTCACGGGAGCTATCGAACTTGCTGCCGTTCTCGAGGGTGCCGACGTCTTCGAACAAGCATGAGTTAGAGAGTAGTGAGTATGAGCACGCGAACCAGACAGCTTGTGGTTGAATTGCGATTCACTTACAGTGCATGATGACGGTCTGGCCTGTTAGGATCCACAAGATGAACAGTTCGTCCCCGTGAGTCAGTACTTGAGTGGGAGTGGAAGGTCAAGGTGGGAGCGATTACGTACCGGGCTTGGGGAAGTTGGTGCCGTCGCCGGCAGAGATGGATTCAACAGTGACACCTGCGGGAAGAGGTTAAGGTAGTTACGAAGTGAGCCTCCTCATACTTCCATGTGTTGGTACATTGAAACTCGGGCCGAGTCAGGGAAAGGGGACGGGCGGGACAGATACTACTAACCCATGGCTGGAGATGAAGCGCTGAAGCTGTGAGAGTGGGAGTGGTAGGGTGAGAGAAATAACAGAGAGGACAGGAAGCTGGGTGCGTGCTTCTTGGGTTTCGATGATGGTGGTGGAAGGAGAAGAAGATGATCGACAGTGCTCTGTGCGCAGGACAAGCCACCGCGAACGGGGCCATCATGCTCGTTTTCCTCATCGAACCTTCATTCGGCCGAGAGAAACCACAACATCAGACGGGACAGAAACGCACACAAACGCGATCCTTGGGCCCCTTGCTTGGGAGCGAGGCTTTGGGAGCGAGGAACATCAGTCACTGTAGCAACGCGAGCGTTTTCCGAGGCCTGCGCACAGGAGTATAGGGAGCTCCAGGCGCAACCACTTATCATACTGGTAGTTCTGATGAAAACGAGAGAATTATGAATCAGTCGCGACCTTCCAACGTAGAAGAACTCTGCGTGAACCACCCAGCAAGCAAACCACTCGCATATCTTCTCTCCGTCTGGATCCTGCGCAGGGGTACAAAAGGGCTTCCAGGGATGGATCGCCGGAAGGGGGCAGGCTCACTCGTGGCGGATGATGTAGGCTGCGGGCCAGAGTCTGGGCAGAGCCGCTGCGCAGACCGCACGAATCTGTGTACCGTCCAAGAAGAGCTGTGAAGTGAGTAGTACCCTGTGCCTGGCAACATGCAAAATGTCCACAGATTCAATGGCGTCTCAAGGCTCGAGGTCCCCAGAGGTATTCTAGACTCACCGTTGAACTAGGCACCAGTGGACCTTGGACCGAGGCGAGCGTCGTGAGGTAGAAAACCAAGATGCGGACCCTCCACATTGATTTGCGTTCGGTTCATCAACGGGGTCCGCGAAGGAGACAGCGTGCTGCTTTGTTAGCCCAGGACCATGTTGCGCCAAGTTCCGTGATTGGGTAGAGGGTCGCGATGGCGCGTATGTAGTCCTGGGAAGGTGAACCAACTCCCGCCAGCGTCGAAGCCGTATGTCGTACCAATGAGAAGGATTGCTTAGTCGATATCACAGCGCGAGATTTGTCCAGCTCTTCCTCCCCGTCTGAGACTCGAATGCGGGAGAGAAGGGAGAGTGGAGAGGTGTGTGGGAGAAGATGTCAATGGTTTACGAGCCTGGAAAGATGTCATCCTTCTTTGGAGCCCTGGATGGATGGAAGGGAGAGACCTGTAATTTGAATCTTCTTCTCTGCGCCTTATGAAAAGGGGGTGTGGATGACTTCGGCCGTGCCACCCGAGGAGAATGAAAGCCTTGCTCGGGTTCCTGTCGATGGACTGCGAAGATGAAAGAGTGTAAGCCATTTTGTTCATAGTTATTCGAACTGAAGGGACCTCAAGACCTTCAGACATTTTGAACATGCTGCTTGGAGAGAGAGAGGGAGTGAGTGAGTGAGTGAGAGAGGAAGAGCTTTCGCACCGAGTCACCCTTTTGTTCAGCAGTCACGTGACGGCACTCTCCCAAAAAAGTGGATGACCATGGACCCTCTTGTTGGAGCACGACCTCGAAGTCATTGATTCACACTCTACACACTTTGGAACTCAGGCTTCGGACGGACTATGGGATGGACACCGCAGCAGCAGCAGCGACGATGCAGCCGCCAACACAGCAAGCACAGCCAGCAGCACCAGCGGCATCGGTAGCAGCAACAGGGGCAGCATCATCAAGCACAGCTCCAGCTCCATCCCAGGCAGCCCCAGCGTACGCGCCCATCAAGAGGGAAATCGCCTCCGTGCCTCAGAAGCGCAGCATATCAGCCGTCTCTGCCGGTCCGTCCTCGGCGGGAACAGCGCCGCCGCCTCAGAAGAAGATTGTCATCGAGACCATCGCAGGGCCGCCGATCGCCATCAAGCAGGAACACAGCCAGCGAGCTCTCCCACCACCAACAGCACCACCAGCACCACCAGCACCACGGATACCAGCACCCGCACAACCCACCACAAATCCACATCCACACCCGCACCCGCCTCCAAGACCAGCACCACCTCCAGCACCCACGCCCGCTCCAGGCACTTCTTCAACGGCAGCATCTTCTACCTCCGCCCCTCGGCCTGCCTCCCAACAGCCACAGCAGCCTGATCCACGCTCCAATCCCGCATATGCGCATCTCCTCGCAGCCAGTGCGAACAACCCAGCACTCGCTGCCATCCTCAACAAGATCTTGCCCAAGGTCACAGGCCCAAGTCCCGTCTCAAATGTAGCACCAGCAGCTCCAGCACCGGTTCCAGCAGCAGCACCAGCACAGGCGCCAGCATCTCCAGCACCTCCTGTACCAAAGCCTACAGCTGCCAGCTCAGTGCCGGCTTCTGCGCCGGCTCCTGTAGCAAGACCACCGGCTGGATCTGTCAGTAGCTTCTATTCGGCGGCGGTGCCTCCCAAAGCCCCAGCTCCAGTAGCAAAACCACCACCAATAGCAGCAACACCAGCATCAGCAGCGGTGGCCGCACGAGTAGCACCAGTGCCAGCTACAGTGGCAGCACCTCCACCACGGCAACAACAATTGCCGCCTGCGACACAGCCAGCTCGAACAATAGCTCCTGCGCCAGCTCCTACTCCAGCGAGAGTCAATGTAGCGCCAGCGCCTACTTCCGCGCGTCCTGCACCGCCACCCTTAACTTCAGCGCCAGCGTCAGCGCCGGTAGCGCCGCCGCCAAGACCAATACCGTCCCCTTCACTAGCTTCAGTCGCGGCCCCCACTACACCAGCACCTGCACCTGCGCCCGCACCAAGACCTGCGCCCATTGCACCATCACCAGCGTCAGTACCAGCGCCAGCGCCAGCACCAGCAACGCCCATGCCCCGACTCACCACAACAACAGCCCCTTCTCCCACCCACAGACCAGCAGTTATCCCCAGAACGAATTCCGCCATGCCCGGGGCACTCCCACGACCGCCTCACTTGCTCAACGCGACGAATCTCCCCACACGAAGTCCCCTCTTACCAGCACAGTGGCTCGCATCGCGCGCAGCCCTCACCAGACCACCCCCCTTACCGCCCGGCGCCTTGCCTCCGCCCCCGCCTCCACCAGGCGCCGTACTGCCGCCTTCGATGATCATGGCCAATCGGGTGGGAGGGAGCGGACGCGTATATGCGCGTCCGTCGGGCGGGATGGCATCACCTGCGGTGCGCAATACGGGCGTGGGAATGAATGGAAAGCCGAACGCGATGGGCGGGATGAACGGGCCTGCGTCGTCTCGGTTGACTGGGTTAAATGCGCCAGGAGGCATCTCAAGGATCGGGGGTCCTTCTTCTTCCCGGTCTGCGCCAGCGGCACCTTCGAATGATCCGCATGCGGCGGGCACGACCTTACCTTCGTATGAGGACATGCTCGTAGAAGCTATCACTGCGCTCGAAGCTGCTGGACTCGCGCATCCCGCTCCGACGTCCAAACATGCGGGTCAGCAAGGTGTCCCGCCCCGCGTGCTCTTCCACTGGATGGCAGACCGCTACCCGCTCATGAAGAACTTCCGTCCGTCGGCGTCGCAGGCTTTACAGAAGTCACTCAAGCGCGGCCGCTTTCTCAAGATTGGCAGCTTATACAGGTTGAATCCAGACTTTGACGAGTCGTTGGATCTCATGATGCAGGAGGACAGCAGTGGCGCAGTTCGCAGGCCTGGATTGGGTGATCATCCTGCCCGCCCGAGTTTTCACGGCAGTCTCGGCGGCTTCTCCTCGTCCTCGCCTTCGCCTTCTCCCTCTCCCGCACCAGGCGGATCAATGTCACCGGCACTGCAGGCGGCGACTATGATGATACCCAAGAAGGACACCAGACCTGCTCCCAAAGCCATCGGGTCGATCTCCCCTGCACCGTCGCGCTACACCGTCCCGAGCTCGAGCGGGGCCAGTCTGCCGATCCGGCCGGTGATGGCAGCCGTGCACCCGGCCCATCTCGCTGGTGCGATTGGGAACGTGGGCGGGGGATCGGGTGGCGGCGGAGGCGCCGGTGGGGCTGATTCGCGTTCGTCGGGAGGAAACGGCGCAAGTGGGAGCGGACTGAACGGCGTGCCGAATGGAGCGACAACACTGGCCATGCTCGGCCTGCACCATTCACGCGCGAACCCACTCCCGTCAGCGATGTTGCAAGCTGCGAACGCATATACGCGCTCGGGCACCGTTCCGCTTCCTGGCGGTGTACCCCGTCGACCGCCGCTTCCGGCGAGCTACACGGCCGAACAGAGGGAGGCGGTGGAGAGGGAGCAGAAGGCGGTGGCGGCGAAAGCGGCAGCGGCGGCTGTGCAGGCGCAGGCACAGGCGCAGGCTCGAGCTCAAGCGCAGGTGCAAGCGCAAGCACAGGCGGCGCAGGCTCAGGCGGCGAACGAGGCGGCGAAGGCGAAGCGGGTTGGGGGTGGGACGCCCTCGTATTCGTCGTCAGTACTCCGAGCTCCGGCTCCTGCGGCGGCAGCGGCTGTGCCTCCGGCCTATGCTGCTTCGCGTGCACCGGCGCCTGCGAGCAGTCAGAATGCTGCACAGGTGCAGACGGAGTTGGAGCGGCTTATTGCGTTGTTCAAGGCGAAGGGAGGGCCGGCTGCGGAGGTAGATGAGGACGACGAGGACGACGATGAGGAGGAGGACGATGACGATTCGGAGGAGGAAGGGGTTGTCAACGGACCGGGTACTGCTCTCGCTCTTTCGAAGTCGGTGCCCACGTCTGGCGTGAATACGACGAACGCGACGGGTGTACGTACCTCCTTGCCAGCGGATCTTCCACCTTCTGCTCCCTCGACGATGTCATCCAACACAACACCAGGGGCACCCACCTTATCGGCCGTTGCTGTCAAGACGTCGACCGACGCCGCTCCATATAATGCGATCCAGAGCGAGCTCCAGCGGCTCATCGCAAGTCTCAAGGGCAAGAATGGGGATGGGAATGAAGATGATGAGGACGAATCGTCCGGGGAGGATGATGATGATGTTGATGACGACGACGATGAGGACGAGTAGGAGTAGGAGGATTTCACCCTGTGCAACCAAACCCCCGACTCCCCATATGCAAACTGCTTTTTTGTATTTGTTCCCACATCCCACCCATACTTTCGACTTCCCCTGTATGTACACTTTCCCTCCGCAACAACCTGCACGCCCTATCATTGCGTTCTCATTCTTGGCTCGGTGCGATGAGGCCATACCAGCAGCCGGACAACCGGCGTCAGGGCGGGCGTCAGGATGGCAATGCCCTGACTTGCACGAACGCGAACTCATCGGCGGTACCTTGCATAGGCTGGGCGATGCGGGAATATGAGATGAAGCGACAGTAGTAACCTTTGATTCGTCGCGCTATAGCGGCTGAAGCCCGACTCTCGGTGACAGCAACTTATCTTCTCATCTGGTCGCAGGGAAGCGACCTCGTCAAAATAGCTTGCCCCTCACCATCCCCGAGGCGCGGTGAGTGGCAAACGCATATAAAGAGGACGCCTTCCCAGTGATATTTTTGACGCTTCATCACCCATCTCCTTTCCCTTCCTTTCCTCTCTCCCTCATCAAAGCTTTTTCCAGGTTGCGACCAAACCTTCTCAATTACCTACCATCAGTCGAACAACATGAAGTCGCTCAGTGCCCTGATGCTCATCGGCATGCTGTTCGCCATCAGCGCCGTCAATGCGAACTGGGGCTATGTGAGTCTCGTCCGTAAATTCTTCTTGCGTTATCCTCACTCTGACATCTCCCTCTTCTATCTTCCCTCAACTCGGTTCCTCTCAGTCTCGTGTTGCCGAAAAGTGTCAAGAGACGTACGCGGGCCATTGCAAGAAGAACACAATTTGTGACGATCCGAAGGACCCGGGCTATTGCGATGTGACAGACGATAGCGACCTCGCAATCCCGGTACGTTGCGTGTATGGCGTTTCAAAGACCCTCAAGCTGCTCTACTGACATCGCACTCTCCGTCTTGCTTCCTGCTCCATAGAGCTGCATGTGCACGATTTGGACTCTTATCGGCAAAGGTGTACGTTCCCGAGCTAATGAGCGCGTTCTGATTGCGAGACCATGCCATTGAACAATCAGACTTTTCGACAATGATTTACAGGACTGCTACAAGGGATGCATGGCTGACCGATTTGATCCCAGGATCGTGCCCAATATACCGGCGTTCTGCAGCAGTGAATGCAAGAGCTACAAGTTAAAAACCCCCAAGGGATGCCCTCCCATTCCGCAGAGCTGCAAGTTGGACTAGCCATTCGTCACCGCAGGACGAGCGATACTACGTCAGCTCCGCCTACCCGGCCGAAGCCTTCTTGCAAAGCTTCCACTTCGGACAGGTCCACACCGCATCCTCAAGTCGCGCAGAAAATACACCATCGCACCACGAACGTGACTTCTCAAGACCGGAGGAGCTACCTCCCCAAGCACCACTCTTCTCAACATCTCAGTCCTTCTTCAGTCCTTTGGCCCTTCCCAAGCCTCGACCAGTCCCTAGTCTCCACGGCCAAGCTTCATAGTCAGCCTGGTATCATCGTCCCCACTCGACGTGATGTGCGCCAAATTCACTCTTTGTTACTCCTTTCTACCTTCCATTATTCTTCTCAGCTCATCGCTACACCCGCCCACAATCCAGATAACGAGATCACAGCTCGAAAGGGATGACGGCTTAGTTCCAGGGAAAGAGGCGAAAGATGCCCAAGGGCTTCACAACTTGGAGCCAGGAGGGAAATTGTGCCGATGTTGGTATGAATTACGATGCGGTCGAGGCCGTCCGTTGCCTGAAACTGTCATCCATCATCGCATCTTCTTCTTCAGTCGAAATTTCACGCTTCCACAGTCTTCCTGAAACCTCCCTCGATCTCGTCCGCTTTCGCCAACTTATCATCCCTCAGCTGACACTCTTCGTCTGCCTCTTAAGATGCTTCACTCCCTTCCGCTCCGCTCAACGTTTTCCGAAGCAGAACCTCGATTCCAAGGTGTCCACGAAGCATCACCCTCGACTCGACCATTCCTGAGCTAACAGTTCTTTCCTTCCACCTGATGATCAGGAACCGACACCCCACTTCTCATCAGACCCGCAACGCAAGACGTTTTTTGTACGCCCCTCATTGGATTGACCGGGCGATGGTGCTGCTGTCCTATTCCCACCCGCAGTACGTCTTGACTTCGGTCCTATATGTGCCGTGTCGCCTTATGACATTCGTTGTTGATGAGCGTTCCTACCTTCGTACTCTGCAGGCGCGGAGATGAAAGGTTTAAAAAGGGTAGTCGACCTTCGCCCACTGGTCTGCTAAAGCTATCTTCATATATCTCTCCCACACCACTCCTTGGAGAGCTCTGGCGCTCTTACTCTTTCTTCCCACATACTCACACCCACACGTACGCTTTGTTCTCACTCCCACTCTGAACCAAATATTAGGCAACATACAGCTTACTTTCAAGCTCCCCTTCGTCCTCTGTGCCCTCCTGGTCGCCCATCCCATGGCATCCGCCGTAGCTATCAGCGACAGCGACGCAGTCGAGCTGCACCCTCGCTCTGGTGGCGTCGGCTCCGGCAACAACAACGGCTTCGACTTCGGCGATGCACTCGGCATCTTCGAAGGAGACAACTAAGGCTTCGACAAGGGCTCTGGACATGGCCGCTTCGGAAGTGACGACAACTAACGACAACAAGGGAAACACCAAGGAGTGGCGACGATCACAGCAAGGGCCAGGACTCTCACCGTAAGAAGACCGGCCTGAAGAGGTTCAAGAAGGAGCATAAGCAAGGCTCTGGCAAGGACGACTTTGGCTTCCGCGAGGGACTCGACTTCGGAAACGACTTCGGCGGTGGCTGCGGTGGTTTGGAGGCGGCCGCTACGGTGGGTTTGAAAGTAGCGTCGGAAGCTTCAGTGGCAGCAGCAGCAACTTCCGGTTTTTGTGGTGGCAAATTCTTCGGTGCTCGCAGCTTCGACGGAGGAAAGAGCAGCTCCGGTTCCCGCCACAAGGAGGAGAAGATCGAGAAAATCAAAACGGACAAGAAGCACAAGGCCGCGGCCGAGGTCAATGCGGACGCCAAGTTCAAAGCTGCGGCCGCTCACGAGACGTTCCACCGCAACGCTCTTCTCGCCAAGAAGATTGCGGCTGAGAAAAAGAAGGGCGGCTTCAACTGGCTCTTCTAGACTTGTCGTGACCTCTCCCTTCTCACAATAGATGTCTCAGTCTTTCCGTCTGCATCATATTGCGATAGTGTGAGCATCGAAAGAAGGACGTATGGAGAGAGATCCACAAAGAGTATCACCGCTGAGAAATGATTCGCAGTCATCAACCTGGTTGTGATGTATGTAAGGTACATTAGCCAGGAAGATCGATCCATGTTTTGAGCTTTGAGAACGCATGTCATGGGATTTGACTCGTCCAACAACAAACAAACCAAATACGTTGATGTTGGCCACGTCCGGGACTCCTGCAAGTTTGAAGATGACCTAGAGACTATATCGGTGAGCGCTGGTTTGGCTGCTCTACTCTATTGACAGGGATGGTCCGCTTCCACTCGTTCATGAGCGCGATACTGACGGGTTTGCATACGAACGGCTTCTTACCCTCAACTCATTTATCTTTGCAGGCCCGGCCACGAGGAAATGAGTTCCACGGGCTGGTCACTTCTTCATCCCTCCCCTCCTCCCCCTTTCCCTCCCTCTGCAGATTCTTTTGGCTCTGTCGGTTCCTCCCCCCTCTCCTCCCTCCTTCCGCGGTCTTCACCTCCGCTCCCAGGGAAACGTAACAAGTTGACATGCGGAGACGACCGTCAGTGGCTCTGGCGGCCTTACCAGTCAATCACTGTTCGTTATTGTGTCAGAAGGTGGGGTCTTGCAGTATGTCCAAGGCGGAGCTAAGTACTCGGAGCTGGACAAATCACTTCCAGCATCGTGTGGCCTACCTGTGAGTAATCGCGGCGGGGCATGCGTCTCGTCTGTCCTTTAATGACGCCTTGGAGCTACTGTCGATTATTGAACACCTATGTATGGACGCTGGCCTAAGATACCCTCCGGGTCATACTGCCTTCAGCGAAATCAAATTCTGTCCGCTAGTAACGTTACCACCCACTCAATCTCTCACACTCATTCACAAGTAACGTTCCCAACACCTCTCCAAGGTCACCAACACTCAAGCCTCACCTCATTCTCCATGCGCATACTCGAACGGCGCAGCTAAGTTCCAAGCTTGCTCTCATACTCTGCGCCGGTATTGCAGAAGCTCGAACCTGAATGACCACATCAGCTGAGGCTCCGCTTCCATCGGTGGCCACGGGAAGCTCATCACCTCTCACCGCTCATCTCACCGCTCCGCATGATGTGTAATGTACGAGAACACCGTCTGAAGCCCTTTACCTCCTTGACACGGACAGCTTCCTGCCGTAGCAGCTCTGAATCATGGTGAATTCGAGAAGTGGCTGTGAAAGAGAGGGAAGCTGAGAACGATACAAAAATGATGGGCTGGAGATCTACAGTTTGAGCTGTGGATGGCGCATCAAGAGGCACTCCAGCAACCAAATCGTCCATTAGACTTCCTTTGCGACGGATGGCGAAGATTGCGTCGAAAATCTGAGAAAGGGAGACGGGGTCAGCGCTTGGTAATTCCAATCATATCTTGAGCGTCACTGCTGATACTTACAGTGGTCGTAGCATCCTTCACCGCCATGACGCCTTACGGTAGCCGCATCCTCCATTGTCGTATCCTCCGCCGTTATCGTACCCTCCTCCGTTGTTGTATCCTTCATTACCTCCCTCGCCGAACGAGCAAAGATTGCGAGCCGCAGAAACCCACTGCTGGTAACGCTCAGGGCTGTAGAAGAGGTCAGCCATCCGATGATCCATCCGGAGTGTTACGTGAAGGTGTCTAGCGTCCGACGCACTCTCCACGGTGCTGGGCCCTGCTGGGCGAGCGTGCCGGGGGTCCATGCTGCAGGCGATGCAACGAATCGGATGAGTTGAGCCACAAAGAAGAGGCAGCACGATATGCAAATAAGTACATGCAAACACATGCCGCAGAGCTGCAAGTCGGGTCAGCCATACGTTGCCGCAGGACCAGGTGATACGACCAGCTTTCGATCTAAGTGGACGTAATCTTTAACCCTCCTTGCCCGCCTCTCGCATTCTGTATGTCCGATCAAGGCGCGAACGTTTCTTTCGTATCAAACTTACATACGCGCATACGCTTTTTTACGCTGTTACGAACGCTTCTCTATAGGTAAGTTTATTTCATCACAGTCTGACCCTTCTCCGTTCGGCTGCCTCGAAACCACGACTCGCTCGCCGGCCTACCCCAACTTCCAACTCCCGCCCAGCTGGCCCCTTCTGCCTTTACTCAATTCAGAGTCCTCCAAAAGCTGTTTCCACCACATACTACAGACGTTCTCTCGTCTTCCCTTTTCTTCTCTCGCAGATCAAGAGCACAAAGTAGTATGTAGTTCATTGACAAAAAAGAAAGCCTCAGATTTTCAAAGAGATGGCTTGTTTACCATGAACACAAAAGTCGACAGAGAAGACAAACGAGTTGATGCAGAGCAAGGGGTTATGGAGCGTGTGTGTGTGTTGCGTGCGTGCGAGAATGAATTTGGTATGGATCGGTTGTTGTGGATGGATGTATTTTGCGTTGCGGGGGGCATGGTGCGTGACGTGAGAACCGGGTTCGAAGATGGCATTGCGACGATGTTGCGAAGGGGAGAAAGGTCGAGTTTCGGTTTCTCGGTGGTGAAGGATCTTGACTCGGGCGGTTGCTGGCATTGGCGAGGGTCGTTATGTGCGCTGGAAAGAGGAAGTGCTGAGAGAGAGCCGGATTACCGCCCGGGATGGGAGAGGATGGACCACGGAAAACTCAGTCCAACTCCTCGACCTGAGCCTCCACATAGTCCTGGTCCATCATATCCGCCTCCTCCCGCAACTCATCCATATCATCCATCAACCCCTCCTCAACCTCATGGTTAGCCTCAACCCGAATCCGATTCGCCGGCCCGTCAAAAACGACATTCGCAGTCTCCCCCTCCCGTATCTGACCCGTCAAGATCGAGATCGAGAGCGGACCGAGCAACTCGTTCTGGATCGCCCGGTTCAGCGGACGAGCACCGAGCGTGGGGCTGTAGCCGATCGAGCCGAGGAAGTCCTTCGCGCCATCGTCAAGGACGAGCTTGATCCGCTTGTTGTTCGCGTTCAGCCGTTGCTGCACTTCCCGGATACGGATGTCCACAATGTTCCGGATATCGTTGCGGCCCAGCTTGCGGAAGATGACCGTCGCGTCGATCCGGTTGATAAACTCGGGAGGGAAGTGGCCAAAGATGGCACCATTCACGAGCTCGCGCGTCGCGGGTGTGACCTCCTCCGACATGTCCGCGTTCAGGTAGGCCGAGCCCAGGTTGGACGTGAACACCACGAGCGTGTTGTTGAAGTTGACCACCCGGCCTTGGCTGTCCGAGAGCCGACCGTCGTCGAGGACTTGGAGGAAGAGGGTGACGAATTCGCGAGCGGCCTTCTCGACTTCGTCGATCAGTATGAGGCTGTAGGGTCGACGGCGGACCCACTCGGTCAGCACTCCGCCTTGGTCGTAGCCGACGTAGCCCGGCGGGGCACCGATAAGACGGCTGATCGAGTGCTTCTCGGAGAACTCGGACGCATCGATGCGAAGCCTGTGGGTAGCAAAAGGACTGGGTCAGTCTTCTCAATCCAGAAGAAGGTAGAAGAGAAGGAAACTCACATAGCTGAAGCATCATCAAACAAGAACTGCGCCAACGCCTTACAAAGCTGCGTCTTCCCCACCCCACTCGGCCCACACATCAAAAAACTCCCAATCGGCCGATTCTGCGCACTCAGTCCCGCCCGGTTCATCCGAATCGCCTGCGCAACCGCCTTGACCGCCTCCGGCTGCCCCACGATCTCCCGGTTCAGCACGCTCTCCATCCGGAGCAGCTTCGTCTTCTCCGTCTCGAGCATGCGGGAGACGGGGATCCCTGTCCAGCGGGCTACGATGCCTGCGATCGACTCGGGCGTCACGGCATTTGCGCTGGGGCCTTCGCCGTTCAGACTGGCTTCTTCGCGTCGACGCTCTTCGGCCTGGACGGTCTTGAGCTTCTCCTGCAGGTCCGGAAGGGCGTAGTATCGAATGTCGGCGGCGGTCTGGAGGTCGTACTTGCGCTCTGCGTCGTCGGCCTTGGCTTTGAGTTCGTCGATGCGCTTGCGGAGCTGGTTGACCTCGTCGCCTTTAGCCTTGTTGGCTTCGTATGCGGCCTTCTTGGGGGCAAGTTCTTCTTCGATTTGAGCGAGTTCCTTGCGGGCGTCGGTCAGTCGCTCCTTCGAGACCGCATCCTTCTCGCGTTCGAGAGCGTGGATGGCGACTTGTTGCTGGATACGCTTGCGTTCGAGCTGGTCGATGTCTTCGGGCACGGTGTCGCGACTGACGCGTACTGTTGATGAAAGGTCAGGAAATATGTTAGCGCACGTGTATGCTAGGAGATGAGGACAAAGAGCGGAAACGTACCATCTGCACAAGCCTCGTCGACGAGATCGATGGCCGAATCCGGCAAGCGACGCGAGGTAAGGTACCGCTTAGCAAGAATGGCCGCCTGCACAACAGCGGAATCAAGAATCCGAACGCCATGGTGAAGCTCGTACTTGTCTCGGATCCCACGCAAGATGGCAACCGTGTCATTCACGCTGGGCTCCTTGACCAATACCTGCTGGAAGCGGCGTTCGAGCGCACTGTCCTTCTCGATGTGCTGGCGGTACTCTGCGAACGTCGTCGCGCCGATACAGCGGAGTTTGCCGCGGGCGAGCATCGGCTTGAACAAGTTCGCAGCGTCCATCGTGCCCGAGCTAGATCCCTGTCCCGCGACGAGGAGATGCAGCTCGTCGCAGAAGAGGATGATGGAGGTGCCTTCGTCGGATGCCTTCTCGATCTCGTTGAGGACGGCCTTGACGCGTTCTTCGTATTCGCCTTGGTATTTGGCTCCTGCCATGAGGGCGCCCATGTCGAGGGAAAAGAGTCGCCCGATCAGGCTGGCGGGCACGTCACGGTCGACGATGCGCTGCGCAAGGCCTTCGACGACGGCGGTCTTTCCTACGCCTGGTTCGCCGATTAGGACGGCGTTGTTCTTGGTGCGTCGGGAGAGGACTCGGATGACCTGTTGGCAGATGCGCAGAGAGGGAGAAGGAGTCAGCAGCGGTCTATACATAGCTGTCACCACGTCACAAGAAGGATACTCACACGTCTGATCTCGTCATCGCGACCAATGACGGGGTCGAGCTTGCCCTCCGCGGCGAGAGCGGTCAAGTCGGAGCAGTACTTGGTCAGCGCATCAAAACCGGCCTCGGCGTTCTTGCTGTCGATCCTGCGCCCGCCGCGTGCCTGGTCGAGGGCCGTCTTGAGGAGGTTGGGATTGGCCAGACCAGCCTGTGTGAGGAGCGTGCCTATTTGACTGTCTTCTATGAGGGCGAGGAGGACGTGGTCCTGCGCGATGAAGGTGTCGTGCTGAGTCTTGCGGAGGCTGTCAGCCCCTTTGAGCAGCTTGACCGCGGCTGAGCTGAGGCTGACGTCGTCGGGAACGGGTGATTGGGAGGGGATCTTCTTGAGGGCCGTGCGGAGGAGGGTGTCGAACTTGGCCGTGTCTGCGCCTGCCTTGGAGAGCGTTGACCTGAAGAGGGAGTCTGCTTGTGTGTCTGTGACTGGGCCGCGCGATGCTGTGTCGGTGAAGAGGGCGAGTGCGATGTGTGTGGGTGTGACCTGTGGATGTGCGTAGTCCTTTGCGAGCTGGACCGCCTGCGAGAGACTGCCCTGGACTTTCTCGGTGAACGGCAGGTCTGCCATTGTGCTGTGCTGGTGCTGTGCTGCGAGGGTGACTGGGTGAGCGAGTGCGTGTATGTAAGTGCGGACTGCGGATATGCTCTGGCTCTGGCAAGCGAAAGACCAAAGACACTCGCCCTATTTGTACCTTTCTTCCCACCCCCAACACGCTCGTTTCTCGAACCTTCTCGAACGCGGACGCGACGTGAACGAGATCCTTCGCGAACAAAAAACGTTCACATCTCATTACATAAGCAACATCGCACTGTGGGTCCGTGCATCTCATCCGCAGCGCTTCATACACCAACGCGACCGAGATAGACGCTGCTGGAAGAGACAGGCAGGTCGACCTCGACCCCCAATAAGGCCCCAAGGGCAGCACGGAATGCAGCACACAGTTAGATAGCTTCATCAGACAAGTTAAGTAAAAAGGAAAGAGAAGAAACGAAAAAGGAAAGTAGGGAACACCAATACAGGAAAGGAGCACAACACGGGAGAGGGGGCGAGGCAGGTAGACAGGCGTGTGTGAGAGAAGACGAGAGAGGGAGGCAGGCGGGCTGGTCTGGGCTGCGAACAGTGTGTAGAGTAAGGCCGGTAACTCTTCCTTTTTCTGTTTTTGGATGTGCCGAGAGAGAAGGACGACCTCGAGGCGCGAGAATGGGCAGGGATGAGGAGAGGCGTGGAGTGGAAAACCGAAGTGGGCGGGAAAGAGTCGAGGGAGAGCCGAATGAAAACCGAAGGAAAGAGGCAGCAGCAGCAATTATAGCAGCAACAACAACCCCCCAAAACCCGCCCCATCATGTATATCCATCCATCCTCTTACGCAGCCTGCCCAACCAAATGACCAGGCGTAGCAGACCGACTCCCACCCCCACCCCCAACCTCACTCGACCCGGACCGTCCAGCCCCACCAGCACCAGCACCAGGCGCAGGCGGCGGAGGCTGCATCGGAGCACCCCCCCCTCCTCCTCCTCCTCCTCCAAACTGCCCCTGCTGCGGCCTCGGCACCGAATGCGCAGAATACACACCCGCCGCTCCACCGCCGCCGCCCATCGCCTGCGTGGTAGAAGTAACAACAGGCAAGGTCCGCACCGAGTTCGCAGGCGATACATTCGCCGAGCCCAGCCCTGCCACGGCGGCAGGGTTCGGCGCTGCTGAATGCGGGTTGGTATGCATCGCGCTCGGGATCGGTACGCCAGGCGGGATCATCGGCCCTTGCGAAACCATCACCATATGCTGCTGCTGCTGCTGCTGATGGTGCTGATGGTGCGCATGGATCATCGCGTTCATGTTGATCGGAGGCACCTGCAGCTCCGTGGCCGGGATACCGTGCGAGACCGCTACGCTCTGCGCCTTGCCCAGGGCGGATTTGAGGTACATGATCTCCTGCGCTTGGCGGGCGACTGTCGTTTGGAGTTGCTCGTTGTCCCCGGTCAGGTACTCCACCCGGGCCTGCAGCGACGCCAGCCATGCCTTCTTCCTTTGTCGGCACTTGAGTGCGGCTGGTATCCATCGAAAAGAAGGGGAAGCTGTCAGCATATTTCGAAAGTAAATCAACCCAAGGAAAGGCAAAGACTCACCCTGCCGATTCCGCTCCAAAAAGTTCTTCCGCTTCTCATCATCATCGATATGCGACCCACTCTTATTCGGCCTCCGACTCTTCTTCTTCTTCCCACCCATCCCATCCTCCTCCTCCTCCCCGTCCTCCCCACCATCATCATCATCATCCTCATCGTCAAAGTCGCCAAAGTCCATCTCCCCTCCCGGACGGAAGGAGTTGATGTCGAAGTTCATGTTGTTGTTGTCCTCGGATCCGCCGGTGAGGGACGCCGCTGCGCTGGTGCGGCGGTTGTGGCCCGGCTTGTCAGCGCCTCCCGCCGCCGCCGCTGCTCCAGCTCCCTTTGTTGACGCACTCGTCTTGGCCCGCTTGGCAACAGGCAGAGCAGAACCCCCACCGGCATCCTTTTTGTTCGCCGCTCCGGCCTTTGCATTCGCAGAGCTGTTCTTGCGCTTCGCCGCCCGCTTCCCACCACCAGCAGGAGCAGCCTTGCCGTTCGGTTGTTGCGGAGCGGCCGCATTCATCCCGGACAGATCGTCTACCCCGGTCGTGCTGGGTTGTTGTTGTTGTTGCTGTTGCTGCTGTCCAGGCGGGACACCAGGGATCGCACCGGGCCAAGAGGGATCGCCCGGAGCGCCCGAGGCAGGAGGCTGCTGTCCTGGATGGGTGAAGATCTGACTGACACCCTGGAGAGCCGCAGCGGCCGCGGCCGCCTCGGGATCGTCCTGCTTGGCCATCTCCATCTGGTGAGCCTGGGAGAGCAGGAAGAGGCCATTGGCGGCCATGTTGGGTCCGTGGCCGGGTACCGGGTCGCCATTCGGCTGGTTGGACTGGTTCCGGCCGCCGGGACCGAGGGGCATGCTGACGAGTTCGGGACTGACGGAGGCGGATGCTTCGTCGTCTGCGCGGGTGGACGTGCGCAGTCGGGAGGACGGCTGTTGCTTTCCTGTACCATCATGGCCGTGGAAGGAGCGACCAAAGGCAATATCAAAGTCGCTGGCATTGTTCCCCTCGGAGTGGTGGTGATGGCCGTGGTGATGGTTGTGGTTGTGATGACTGTTGTTGCCGTAAGACCCGTGGGCATGACTGTTCGCTCCTCCTTGCTGGCTTGCATTGGCTGCTCCGGTGAGAGCAGCGAGGGTGTTGGGAGTGATGGTGGGGCCGTTGTTTGGTTGGGCGACGCCGTTGGTCCCATTGGTGACCATGGCCAAGAAGGCGGCCGTGTTTGGGGAGGGTGGAGGGAAGGAAGTGGGCCCACCTGCAAGGGGAGTCAGGCCCGTTCGGAAATTGCTGAGGTCAGGGGTGAAACCAGTACGGAAGGACTGTGGATCGAAGCCGATACTGGAGTGGTGGTTATTGTGATTGTTGCTGCTGTTGGTGTTGCTCATACTCGAACTGGATGGATTCGGCCCTGAGGATGAGTTGGTGGCACCCTGTCCGTTGTGGTTGTGATTTGAGTTGCCTTGGTTCTGTGGGCCGGCGAGCATGGCTGGGCTGAGGGGCCCTGCGCGGAGGGAGCCTGCGAGACTGGAGCCCCATGGGAAGGAGGACGGGGCGACGGAGTCACCGGAGGGGGATGTTATGGAAGCGACGGGGGGCAGTGTCGGTTTGTACTCGGGTCTTGTGGAGGGTGCCTCTGCTGCGATGCCCTTGGAGGGAGTGGTGGCTGCTGGGATGACGCTGTTGCTGGAGTTGTTGCGGTTGCGCTCGGAGATGCGTCTTGTAGTCGCTGCTGCTGCTGCTGTTGCTGCTGATGTTGTTGATGCCGAGTCTCCCGCTGTTGCCGCTGCTGGCGCTGCTGCTGCTGCTGCTGCTGCTGCCTTGGAGGGAGACCCTGCAGACGGTGCTGGTGCTGCTGCAGCGCGTGTGGATGGCCCTGCTGACTTGGGCTCATTGTTGCTGTTGCTGCTGCTGTTCTTGTCTGCCTTGCTAGGCGAGTCCTTGGGGTTGTCGGAGAAGGAGCGCTCGAACGGGTTGACCCTGCGAGCGAGGGAGAGAAAGGGAAGGAGCGAGTCAGCGATAAGCAGCGCAGGCGGTGTAGGAGTACGAGGAGCGTGTGAGCGACGTACTCGGATGCGAGGCGTGTGTGTGGTCGCACTGACGCCGGCCGAGTCACGCGGTGCACAGGCGTTGGCATTGGGCAGAGGATGGCAGCGAGTGGGAGAGAATTGAATGGGAACGAGAAAGAGATGGATGTCGTCGTCGTCATCAGCCATCGCACTCGCACTCGCACTCGCACTTCGCATCCATAGCCCGCGTCACTCGTCACTCGTCACTCACCTGCACTCATCCTGCTGGCTGCTGGAAACACGCGAACCTTGAATACAGAATAACACGCGTTGATCTCGTCTCGCTCTCGCTCGCGCTCTCGATGTCGTCACGGGAGAGATGGCCGCCGACAGGACGAAGTTTTTGCGGATTACATATCGTATGGAGTGCGAGCGATGACGTGCGTCGGCAGCAAAAAAGGGTCACGCCCGCTTTTTATAATCCCCCCGCGCTCTCCAAAGTCCAAACCAAGCACGCGTTCGATCGTCGGCGAATGCCCGGCATCGAGATCGAATCCCGTCTCGGCCGAGACACACTGCCAGACTCCGAGGCGCGTCGCGATGTCGGAAAATCCGAGCGCGCCTCGACGCGTCCTAACCTCGCGCGTTTTTACTGACTCGCACGCGTTTGGGGTTGGAAAAGGATGGATATCTCTCTGCTGAGTGAGTGCGAGTACGAACACATATGAAAAGACAGGATACAGGCTCAGTGTCGATGTTCTCCATAGACCCCTTCGCACACGCCGTTCCCAAGTCGGTCGATGCCTCCATCTCAAATGCAAACGCAGCCTGCATCGCATTCAACCACGCCTCCGCCGCACCCGCGCTGATCCCACCCGGTCCCAATGGCAATGCTCAGACTGCCTCAGAGACGCAAGACCACAGACGGCTACACTCCCTCTTCGCAGGGCACTACCTCGCCGCAGGAAGACTCGACGGCATCGTAGCCATCTGGGACATCGAAACCCGCTCTCGTCTCCGCTGGTTCGACGCCCACATCAAACAGGTAACCTCGCTCGCCTGGTCCCCGCATGGACGCTATCTCGCCAGCAGTAGCCTCGACTGGAATGTGATCGTATGGGATCTCGGTCTCAAGACGGGGGCGACACAGCCCGCACGCAAGCGCACCATTCGCTTCGACGCGCCTGTCCTCGAGGTCCGCTTCTCGCCCGTCAGCAGGTGCGTTCTCTCTTCCAAAGAGTGTTTTTCCGTCTGCATTTATGTGCTTATTTCTCTCTCTCTCTCTCCATAGCTTGATCCTGCTCGCTGTCCTCGAGACCCAGCAGGCCTACATTATCGACCTCCGAAGGCCAAAGTATACCCTTGAACAGGTTCCCTTGCATACTCCCCAAGACGAGCCCAATCAGGCAGGTCCCTCAGAAACCACTCCAAATAGCACACTCCCGACAACGAAAGCCGAAGAGAGTAGTCCGGTCCCTCCCTATCCGCTGCCTCCCGATCCTCTGCCTGCGTACGTTCCCCCACGCGCTCCGTCCTAGATTTATCCCTTCCTTCTGACACGCAAACGCACCTTTCTCTCTCTCAGCATCTCCCTCGAGCCCTCAGCATACAGTACCGCAGTATTCACCCCAGACGGCAAGTTCATCTTCGCGGGGACGTCCAAAGGTCATCTGCACGTCGTCGACCCACAGACTGGCAAGGTGAGTATATATATATGCCCTTTTGGGCCGTTCCTCGTGCCGCCTAGAAGGTGACTGAATGGTCGTATGTGCTACGGCCAGACTATTTCCAAGCTGAGTGCGACCGCTCCATCAGGCATACGAGAGCTCGCCTTCGACCGGACCGGAAGGTGAGCAAACAGCATATTACTCAGTACGATCCTCCGCACTCCCCAGCTCATGTTCTCTCAATACTCTCCAGCAAACTGCTCATCAACGCCACCGATCGCACCATCAGGACTTTCCTCGTCGAATACGACTACAGCACCCTCTCCCCTGATGGCCAATCCACCTGGCCCTTCCCAGCGCCAATCTCAAGCGATCCGCAGCACGACAACAAGGCAATCGACAACGCGCCAGACCACAACATGGACGTCGCCAACCCCGCCTCCGAACCGGAGATCAAGCACGACATCCAGTCCATCACCACGACCGCAGCAGCAACACCAGTCGTCCTCATGCCCGTGCACAAGCTCATCGACCTCGTCAACCGCACGCCCTGGAACGGCATCGGCTGGAGCGGGCACGGGGGCGAGTATGTGTACGCAGGTGCGGCGCATAAGGCCTCGCATAATATCTACATCTGGGATATGGCTACGGGTACGCTGGAGAAGGTGCTGCAGGGACCTAAGGACCCGCTCGTGGATGTTGATGTGAGTCGAGCTCTCGTTGCTTGCCCCCTCGTTTCTCTTGATTCCCATGCAAAGCTGACGCAGTGGCACCTTTCCGATCGAACTCTAGTGGCATCCTACTCGGCCCGTGATCGCGTCGGTGTGCTCGACGGGCGCGGTCCACTTCTGGTTCAGCAAGTCGGAGGAGGCTTGGAGTGCGTATGCTCCCCAGTTCCAAGAGCTCGAAGAGAACATCCAGTACGAAGAGCGCGAGGAGGAGTTTGATCTCGTGAGTTACCCTAACCCTTTCCCATGCATTCAACCCTGATGTTATCGCTCCGGCTGAGGGTCAACCCACTCATGATGCCTGGTTATCGACCTCGGCAGGAAGATCAAGACGAGCTCAGCCGACGCAAGCAGGACGAAGAAGAGGCCCTTGTCGACATCTCCGGCACCTTCCCGCCCAGCTTGCTGCCCCCCGGCATGCCCCTCCTCACCGGGCTACCGCACAGCAAGATGCAAGACGTCGACGACGATGTGAAGGTCCGCCGCACGAAGTCGGACCTGCTCGGGGCTGGAGAGGGCACGGGACGAGCGAACGACGGGAATGGGGTGCAAGTTGCGGCTCGTGCTGCGTTTACGTGGCGCTGGGTACGGACTGGTGGGAGTGGGAGCTTCGAAGCGGACGACGATATCGATCCGCACTTCGTCATACCCGTCCAGCTCGAGGACGGGAACTCGTCCTCGGATGGGAGCAGTCGGTCTGGTTGAAATGCAATGTCATTCACGTCTTGTCTTTCCTCAGGAAGAGTCACACATGTCCTCTGCAGAATGCTGGTCGTGTTCTCAGGTGGCGGGATCTGCAAGTAAGGACTTCGAGAGAGAAAGGCACACGGTCGGTCGAACATGATTTGGTGCATGTCCATAATGCCAGTGCATACATTGCCATTGTTTCAATGAATCAAATCAATCTCCATCGCGCTCCCTGTCCCTTTCCCGCTCCTGCGCACGATCAGCCTGTTCAGCAAGCAACCGCAGCGTCCGCCGAAAACAGCGGGAGAACTCAAGATCCCACTGCCCAAGCACGGCCCGCGAAGCTCGGGAGGCGCTCTCTTCCCCTGCCCCCGCTGATGGGTCGACGGTACGCGCGTCGTCGCTGTCAATTGAGCCGGACCGTTGCCGTTTGTCCTTGGAGGATGGTGGGTCGGAGGAAAGATTCGCGTTGGTCCTCTTGCGATGGTCGTCCGTATCATGGGGCTCGTCGTCGTCGTCGGACGCGTCCGGATCCAACTGGGAATGGGTCGAATGTACGAAGGCGGGCAAGAAGTCAGCTAATTTCCCAGAATCTCCGCGTGAGAGAAATCAGTGCGGGCTCAGGTCCAGCGGAAAGCTCACCTTTCGAGAGAAGAGATCTGCGTAGTGCTGGTGCTCCTGCTCGAGCGGTCCCTCGTCCTCGCCAGGCAACGCATCACCATCCCCGCCTCCGCCGCCCTCGTCTCTAGGCGCGTCGTCGTCGTCATCAATAACGACCTCGATCTCAAGCTCGAGTTCCTCGCCGTCTGCTGTCGTCCTCGTCCTCGTCGTCGGTGGTTCCAGCTCCTCCACCCCGTCGTCGTCGTCGTCGTCCGGCTCATCCACGGGCTCGTCGCGCACAGGCGGTAAGCCCGAGTCAAGATCGCCCTGAGCGCCCACTAGCTCCGCGAACTCCCGTTCCTGCTCTTCGAGCGCATCATCGTCCTCACGAGCCACAGCGCTCGATCCTCCCAGCCCTCCTCCCTCCCCTTCCAATCGTCTCCGCTTCCCCGGCCGACGCGCAGCCTCGTCATCGTCGTGTCGCTGCATCCGCTCGTCAAACGCAAGCAAAGCCGCAACGCGCGGTCCATTGCCCAGAATCGCCATCGCCGCATGACTGTCGCCGCCTTCATCCTGGGCGTCGTCCGTCTCGGGAGGGGGCGGTGCGTCGAGGACGTCCCTCATCCAGCGGAAGAGACGGTCGCGGGCGAGGAGGGCAAGGTTGCGCAGCCGGATGCGCTCTGTTTGGGAGAGGGCCGAGACGGAGGTGGCTGTGCTGCTGCTGGTGGAGGCATCTGCGAAGGGAGTGGAAGGCGGGGGTGGGAAGGAGTGTACAAGTGATGATGGGCCGGAGCGCCGCGAGACCTGCGAGTGGTGAAAGCGTCCACTCGGATCCGTGCTAAGACCGTACTGCGTGTCGGAAGATGGAGGAGCTTCTGGCGAGGTTGTGAGAAGCTGCAGACGAGCCTGGTGTTGATCGATAGCCTGTCCACGCAGAAGATCCGCCCAGATACTGTCCAGCGCATCGACAAGAGCAAGCGCGGCATGCAGCTGCGTGTCGAGGTCGTGCAGCGCGCCATGCTCACCGAGGTTGTAGCCGCTGATGTTCTCCGTAAGCTCGGACGTGGCCCTGAGCAGCAAGGAGACGAGAAGGGGCGCGGACGAGCCGAGCGGTGGGACGCGCGCGATCAACCCAAGCACAGATGCCCAGGCAGCGAGGAGCGAGTGCAGCGTGGGCAGCCAGTCCGCGTCCTCCTCCGCCTTCGTCTTCGCCTCTCCGTCGGCGCGCTCGGGTCTGGGCTCGTGTCGGCGGAGGAAGCCCCGGCTGATCCGGCCGAACGCTTCGTCCAAGTACGCGCTCAGACGAGTCTGTTGCCGATCTGTCAGCGGGCGGGGCGGCAGCGGCGGCGCTTCCCCCTCGTGACTGTGCGCATGGAGTGAAGGCAGCAGCTGCGGCTCGCCTTCCCGCGGCAACACGAAGCCTCCTCGAGTGTCCATCGATCTTCAGCGGATTATGTATTCATTGCCATCCCTCTTACTTCTTCCGAGCGCTGTAATGGACTAGGCGTCTAGCGGGCGGGCGAAGATGGCGATTCGAGAGCGTGTGGAGGAGAGTAAAAGAGAAGGGAAACGAGAGAAGCGAGATCACGAAGAGGAGAGCGAGAACGAGGATGAGATAGCGAGATGTGGATTGCTTGATCTTTTTGGAGGAGAATGGGAACAAGTACTCCACTTATATGAGAAGGAAGAGCTGGAAGTAGGGGTTGAGAGAGGACAGCTATGGAACTGCCTGGAAGGAGAGAGAAAGGGTAGCTGACGTGGAAGGGTACTTGGTGGCTATGCGAGCATGGTGGGAGGTCTGAATGGGGAACTTTCTAGAAGGAGTGAAATGAGATGGTGGTAAGGAAGGTGATGAGTTGCACGTCGTCGAGGCCGTAATCGCCTGCGGATCAGTGTGCAGCTTAGGGTTAGGGGTTAGGGGTTAGGGTTAGGGTTAGGGTTAGGGTTAGGGTTAGGGGTTAGGGTTAGGGGTTAGGGTTAGGGTTAGGGTTAGGGTTAGGGGTTAGGGTTAGGGGTTAGGGTTAGGGTTAGGGTTAGGGTTAGGGTTAGGGTTAGGGTTAGGGTTAGGGTTAGGGTTAGG